>SNVD02011912.1:0-480000 GCA_013180625.2 Boswellia sacra | reverse complement strand
TTTCATCCGGGAAAAGCCATCTTTTTCTCAACAATGTCTTTGTCATTTGATCCAATAGCGTTCCGTTAGATAGGAACAGATTTGATAAATACTGATAACTCTCGGATGGAGTATTAGAACGGAAAAATCCATTAGATAATGAACTATTGGTTCTAAGCCATCTCTGGCGATGAATCAACAATTCGAAGTGCTTTTCTTGTGTATTCTTGATAAACCAGCGTTTAGATATAGATGTAACAGGATCTGTTGGGGAAGTAAGAAGCCCCTTTGACATCTCTTCATCTGCAAAGAATTCTCGATGTGAAAACACAGAGACAAGAGGCTGATCTTTGCCCCGAAATGACTCGGCCCAATAGGGAAATCCCAATTCATTGGGCCTTTCGATACAATAAAATAGAAAGCCCCAGGGGCGCCATATTCTAAGAGCCCAGACTATGTGATTGAATAAATCCTCCTCTATCTGTTGCGGGTCGAGGACTCCTTCTCCTTCCCCTTCTTCAAACTCCGATTCGTATTTTTCATAGAGATCAACGATAGAACAAGATCCATTTTGCATCATATCTAAGGGATTCCTTGGTTCGGGCCGAAGAAGCAATGTCACTCGATCATTATCAAACCGACTGCAATCTTTTTCTGTCTGTGAGGATCCCACCAGAGCGCCTTCTACTTCTAATAGGCCATGAACTAGATTAGAATCATTCTCAATGAGTCCAGAAGAAGTGATCCCATTTTTTTCATCGGGTCCGGGTAGAGACCAAAGGTCTTGAGCGACCGATCCGGCAGAACAACTCAAAAGATAAAGAAGTATCGTTAATTTCTTTATGCTCGTTCCAAGTTTGAAGTACCATTTGTACAAATAAGGATCCCCTTCGTTACATGATTTCTTCTTCATATAGATAGATATAGGATCTATGGGGCAATTACTTAGAAGTATATTTTGTGCAACAGCTCTTCCTATCTGATAGAAAAGGATCCCATGATCCTGAACCGATCTTACCTGGGATCACAAATCTTAAGTTTGTCTATGAAGAGCGGATCGAATTGTATTAGTGTCTATAATTGATTTCTTCTGTGTAATACTAATCGATAGTGCCTCATTGGTAAGTGCTACAAGATCTCATGCATTGGAACCCATGGTTATGGACCCGAATCCATTAGTATGGAACATTTTCTTTTCCAAGTGAAATCCCCTAGTATATGAAAGAGTGAAAAGGTGCTTTCGTTGTTGTGGAATAAGAAGCCTTCGTATGTTAATGCATGTATTTAATTTATTCGGGGCTATTAGAGCGGGATCCACTTTTTGGGGAATATGAGTCGAATCAATAACAAGAATATTTCTAGTGGAATATCTTTCACAATCCCTGGAGAGATAGTTCACTAATAGACGAGGGATAAGTAATTCGACTCATTCACATCCAGATCATGAATGTTTGGAATCTATATTATGCAAGGAGACACTGCTTTTGCTAATTCGAATTGAAGGGTGATATAAAATCGGCCTATTTCTGACATCATATCAACATTTAGCGCATTCATCATAGTTAGAAGCTCCAGCTCCGTATCAAGGTCACGATCGATATCGTCACTAGCATCAATATCGTCACTAGCATCAATATCGTCACTAGCACCAATATCGTCACTATCATCAATATCGATATCATCAATAAGAAAACCTTTAGGCTTGTTATCCAGGAACTTGTTCAGAAATACTGTAATGAAAGGAACATAGGAGTTTGTCGCTAGGTATTGACCAAATAGGAGCGTCTGGTTCCTATAGAACCTATCATTAAAATACCCCTAGAGGGGGATAGGGCTAGGCGGAGCGAAAAGGGTTTTCCATGAGATGGGGAATGAAAACGATTAGCCCCACACGAAGTTTGTGAATAAGTGATTGTCTGATAATGAGCAAGGAATATCCGTCTTTCTGCTAAACTGGATGTATTGAACTCATAATTCATTAAGTGCTTTTTATGAATGTCAACTAAGTATCGTAAGTAAATTGTTCCCAGTTGTTCAATCATTTGATAACCAGAGTCATTCTTTGATAAATGATCACTATGAGTCAGACTCAATAGAATTTGATCAATCCTTTTTTCTGTAGTTAAGGTGGAGAACTGAACCAAGAATTCTCTTTCTTTATCATCAATCCAATCACAGTTCGCGACCCAGGATTCTATTTTATCATCAATCCAATCACCGTTCACCTTTTTTCTTTTTCTTATCAATGAATAGATCTCTTTACTTGTATGACTTAGATGTCTCGTATTTCTGGAAAAAGTGATTCGATTGATGGGATTTGGTATGATACTTATGAGATCGATGATATCGATGAGATTGATATTCAAATCTTTCGTCTTAGAACGTATTGATTTAACCCCATCAGCGGGACCACCACCCCATAGCATGTTGCCGCCAGAAGCGGAACCCCGTATTTGTTCTAGAGAATCTCCTAATTGTTCCAGAGCAACTAGAAAGAGATTCTTTAACCAGAAAGAATTCAGTTCAGATGTGGGATACCTATCCAGAAGTTTTCGCAACTCAATCATGTATGATGGAATCATCAAAGATTTGACCTTTTCGAACTCTGTCTGTAACTCACTATAGGCTCGGGAAACAAAGAGAAGATGTGTACGAACGAGATATCCAGCAACAAGAAGAAGGAAAAGGATTGAATAGAGGAACTCCCGAACATTTGGCGATCTCAGATGTGTCGATATCAATGGTGACTCATTATTTCGATGAATCATTTTTTCGGATAGAAGAAGATTATGTAAACACTTACTCGAAATCTCACTTATCAGATTCCATGGTGGAAGATACCATTTTTTCTGAAGAATTCTCCATGATCTATGCATAATATCATGAAAAAAAATGGATACAAATTTTTGACTGCTACTTAGTACCGGCAATAGGTCTGAAAACGTATCTAAAAATATCCAATTTAGATATTTGTACCCTGTCGAAGTAAGGAACCATGGCATATATGTTTGGAATAGATTCCATTTTGAGAGAGTTGAAAAAGCACTGTCTCGTTGAAAGGTTCTATACATCTGACCTTTCTCAACGCATTTCTTTAAACAAAGACTCCGTTTTTTCCTCTTTTTGGATGGTAAATATTTCTCAGAACATGGAGTGTGAATCAAACCCATGTTTGATTCAAAATGAAATATATTAAATAATTAAAAAGGCTTTGCATAACGATCTAGAATAGAAAAACTCTATAACTATAAAAAAGTGATACAGTTTGATTCTCCAACTTAATTAGTAGTATCTCTAGAGTCCCCTTCTTCCCCATACTACGAGTGAAAGGAAAAATGAAAGACTACCATTAAAGCAGCCCAAGCGAGACTTACTATATCCATGTGAATTATGTCCCCTATCTCTATGAATATGAAGGAATTATTCCATTATTGTTTACTAATAATAATGGAATCACAGGATAAAGGGGATCGGAATCGATATCAGAAGTCAACTCCTGAGTCAACTAGGGACTGGCTTTTTGACCCCATATTGTAGGGAGATCTCCCTACAATATGGGGTCAAAAAGCCAGTCCCTAGTTGACTCAGGAGTTGACTTCTGATATCGATTCCGATCCTCTTTATCTCTCTGGCAGCGCCAATGCGTTCGTCTACCTCTGTAGAATTTATTGCTCGAACATTTCTCAAAAAGAGGTTTCCATTGATGAGATACTAAAAAAAAAATAAATAAAGGAAAGTTGGACTAGTATAGAAAGGCTTTATATGATATCTGATCGATAGAAATCTATATATAGACGGATTGTGATTCTGTGATCCAGAAAAAAGAAATAGAGTGATTCCTTACTTTCTTCTAACTTTGAAAATATCGATAGATACTATCGGGGAACCGATGTTCTGAAAGTTAATTAAAAAAAATCATCAGAAAAAAATGAAATGGAGTTTTTTGAAGCATCGAAAAAAGTGATCTATCTTGTTGTTTATACGTATACGAACAAAACACAGTATTATGATTATTAAGAACTCAATGGGGCCTATCACTTATTTCGTTGTCTGATTTGAGGGGTAGGGCCCCATTGAGTTCTTATTAATCATAATATTGTGTTTTGTTCGTATATGTATAAACAACAAGATAGATCACTTTTTTCGATGCTTCAAAAAACTCCATTTCATTTTTTTCTGATGATTTTTTTTAATTAACTTTCAGAACATCGGTTTCCCGATAGTATCTATCGATATTTTCAAAGTTAGAAGAAAGTAAGGAATCACTCTATTTCTTTTTCCTGGATCACAAAATCACAATCCGTCTATATATAGATTTCTGTCGATCGGATATCATATAAAGCCTTTCTATACTAGTCCAACTTTCCTTTATTTATTTTTTTTAGTATCTCATCAATGGAAACCTCTTTTTGAGATATGTTCGAGCAATAAATTCTGCAGAGGCAGACGAACGCATTGGCGCTGCCAGAGAGATAAAGGGGATCGGAATCGATATCAAAAGTCAACTCCTGAGTCAACTAGGGACTGGCTTTTTGACCCCATATTGTAGAGAGATAGGGTGGGTATTGCTCCGTTATCGTTATTTAGTAGTTTTTTCTTTCCATTTTTGAATAGATAGAATAATAATCGAATCGAATATATAATATATAGAATAATATAAATAAAATAATATAGAAACTAGAATCGATTAGATAAAAAGAGAAAAGTTGGAATTTTTCGCTTATTTGTATTTTTTTATTTAAATCGAAATAGTGTAGGGGCGGATGTAGCCAAGTGGATGAAGGCAGTGGATTGTGAATCCACCATGCGCGGGTTCAATTCCCGTCGTTCGCCCATAACTACCATACATAACTAATTACTAAATAGAGTTATTAGTTAGTTAATATTCATAACTAATGCAATGCAGAATAAACCAATTTAAAAATAGGATAACATACTCGATAAGGCATAAGTTCTAATATCATAAGGGTTTCCTCGTAAGAACGCCCACAAATCTGATCAATTACCCTTCGGGCTTTGTGAGTAGACATACATATATATTGACCTATAGCGTATACTTCATCTAGTTGCTTCTTTCTCCTCTTTATCATAAGGTTCACCTCTAACCAATGAATCTATATTCACTTTATTAACGATTAACGACAGGATCTATTATCATTTTTTGCATGTCCACGGAAATTTATAGTGGGCGCAAATTCTCCCAATTTATGTCCTACCATACGATCTGTTATATAAATAGGCAAATGTTCCCTTCCATTATGGATAGCAATAGTATGGCCGACCATTGTGGGTATAATGGTAGAGGCCCGGGACCAAGTTATTATTATTTCTTTTTCCGCTTTTGTATTAAGCTTATCGATTTTTCTTAATAAATGATTCGCTACAAAAGGATTTTTTTTTTCGTGAACGTGTCACAGTTAATTAACTCCTTTTTTTTTCTTTTGTAAATTGTAAAAACGAAGAAAGAAATTCGATTTTCTCTCCTATTTACTACGGCGGCGAAGAATCAAATTATCACTATATTTATTCTTTTTTCTACTTCTTCTTCCAAGTGCAAGATAACCCCAAGGGGTTGCGGGTTACCATAGAACTCCTTGGATCATCTGTCAACCGCTCAATCAATTATTTTTTTGGAATGCTAAAAAAATGAAAGTAATCTTTCTTTTTTTAATGGATACCCAGGTTCATATTGAAAATAATAAGAGATCTAGAGATTAGAAAATCGTAAGAGTTGCCTTTCGATTATTTCAGATTGATTGGAATTAACAAAAATCAAATAGATGAAGCAAAAAAATCGAATTGAGATACTATTTACATTAGATATATTTAATTGATATTAACATGTAGAAAGATACATATACATATTGTAGATTGATCTTGTAGATTGATCCCTATTCGGTGTGTATCTTTCTACATTCCAATAATCAAAGTAGATAGTATGGTAGAAAGATTCATATAATATGAATAATTCAAAGAAATATCAAGATAATATCAACGAATATAATTAAAGATGGTAGGTAGTACTACCGATCATTCAAATGTAAAATAAAAATAAAAGGTGGTATAACCATTCATGGAAATAAGAGGTAAAACCTATCATAGCAAATAAAATAACAAGTTCATAAACAATAAATAAGAATAACTAATATACACAAGTAAGATAAATTAATACAATGAGAATGAAAGCTGAGGTTAAGGGATCTGCCTTTGATATTTCAAATAAGGATACATAACCCAATTATAACTCGATTGGAATCCACACATCAAGAAGGTCCCAATCGGAAGTATGTTATTTAAACCCATTTTAGTTATATGAATTAAATTTTTTTTTTTTGGTCACCAATATTCATACCACTTCTTCTAAATAGGTTCAAGTATCCAATGTGCTAATCACCATATGTCTACAACAAATCAGGGTTTCTAACTAGGCTTGTGTTGGTAAGAAAGAATCATACGATATGTAGAAAAGATCCAAGCATTTGATGTGCCAAGGATTGCCTACAATGGATCAAGACCTTCACTTTGCGAGTGGTGTCAAAATTGATTAAGAAAATGAAGGCAATCATAGTAGACCCCAAAATCCTCTCTGAGAAGGTTTGATAATAATAATGGAATAAATTATTTTCTCAATGGTCCACTCACAAGATATTAATATTGTTGTACATGATTACGTCTTAGTTCAATTACAAGGACAAATACAGTGACAATGAGATGAATGACATTAGAACTGAGTGGGTGAACCATGTATCTGGCATGATTCTAGAGCAGCTTGCCAAAAAAAAGTGAAACAATCAGTTATTTGCAAGTATAATTCACTTATATGAGTACGCACTACAAGAAATTTTTCTATATTTGTCACTTGATAATTTATTTATTTGAAGGTTTTTTAAAAAAGTGAAAAATATATCATTATCTTAAGAGTTAAACTTGAGTATATTTCATATATGTCACTTTTTGTTTTGACTTTATCAACTATTTATCACATTTTTATATATTAACAAGTATGTACAAAAGAAAAAAATAAAAACAATAAAAACGTTTTTGTCTCTTTCCCCATTTTCCCTCTTCCACTTTTCACCCTTCATTTCCCTTTTCATTTTCCATCTTAGCATTCACATTCACCCTAGCTGTCATAGCTCACCCCCTTACCACCGCACCAGTTGAACCTCTGTCCCACAACCTTTTAAACCCTAGCGCCCTCCTTCCACCTCCCTCTCTGCTTCCTCCGAGGGCCAGCCCTTTCTATCCACTGAATGTCTCTGTCATCACCGCAGGTATCAACTAAGCTAATCTGCTCTCCCAGTATTGGTAAAGACAGAAAAGAAAGAAAATGTTGGACATTAATCTGTTTAGAGAAGAGAAAGGATTCAACCCTGAGATAATACGTGAGTCTCAGCGTCGTTGTTTCGCCAACTTCGATCTCGTCGATGAGATCATCAGGCTCGACAAAGAATGGTGCCAGCGTAATCTCTCTCTCTGATTCCTTATCTGTAGCTTCTTCTTTTTTTGTTCTTTTTTCTTCTTCGTTATCTTCAAACTCAAAAACGAAACAATGGCAGTATTAGAAGCAGCGACACTTCCAGTCTTCTCAATCTACTCTTCTTCTTCCTCTTCATTTTCTAAATCAAACTTATCTCCTAAGCCCCCACCTTCTTGTATAAAGCTCGTTCACATTTCCTATTCTATCCTTCCACTTTCTCGTAAATTCCCTCTTTTTCCTCTCACCAACTTGACAAGGAATTGTCGCTTTCAGTTATGCTCTACGGTGGAAGAAACAACAACACTAGTGGAAGAAGTAAAACCAAAGCAAACCCAGAAACAAAATGTGAGGAGAAAGGTCTCTTTGTTCAATTTGCCTTGGTCTTTCTCTATTACAGATATCAAGGACTTCTTTGGCCAATGTGGAGCTGTTAAAGATGTTGAGGTTCTACTTTCTCTATTTTTAAAACATTTTTTCTGGTTTGTTTAATTGATTATGTTGTTTCTGTTATGGGGTTTTGATTGTGAGCTGTTAATGGTAGATTATAAAGCATAGAGGTGGGAAAAACCAGAACTTTGCATTTGTGACAATGGCTTCTTCGAAAGAAGCTCAGGCTGCTATTGATAAATTTGACAACTATATGAGTTTTTGGTTCATATTTGTGCTCCGAAATATTTTTTACTTTTATGTTTGTTGATATGGTTTTTTACTTATCTGTATTTCCTTCTGTTATTTATTATCTTAAATGGTAAAATTGGTGTCATTAGATTTTAATTTACGGGCTCTTTCATTACTTGAAATGCAATAAGGGAATTCATCTGAAGAGGGGCTTTGATTGTGCGAATAGAAATACATTTATGTATAAGTCCTCCTTTATGTGGGATTGATACTTGGACAATTTTTAAATAAGAAAACTGAAACTTTGATATTGCTTGCTGCATGTTTATAGGAGATTATGTTTTTCTATCCTTTTCTCCTTGAAGTGCCTTATATTTGAAGATTTCAAGTTTGCTTTGATTGTAAACACTGTTTGCCGTTGCTCATAACTATACAGAATTAGTTTTTGACTCCCATAAGCTTAGGTGGTTTAGTTGTACAGGGAGAAAGGGTTTTATTTCTTATTTATAGGATAGCCACACAAGGAAGTTGAGTAACCTCCTTAAAACGCTGCATGAGTAACTCTAGTTGTTTCTTAGGATTTTGTTCTTTTTTCTCTGTCTCTATATTTCATGTTGGCCTTCTTTTCCCTATTCTATTTTCCTTTCTAGTTTTCTTCTGCTTGTCATGGGTTGTTCTGGTGACTATGAATTTGAGCATGTGAAGCTTTTGGCAACAGAAAATTACTGTCCAGACAACAAGTTTATACCTTCATTTATGATTTTGTGGTGCAGGAAGTGTTTGGGAGGATTATTAGAGTTGAGTTTGCAAAGAAATTCAAGAAGCTACGTCCTCTTTGTCCTCCAAGTCCCTCAAGTCCCCCTGTTGAAGAACCACAACCCGGCGAAACACCTTATAAGCTTTATGTGTCAAATCTTGCTTGGAAAGCTAGATCCAGCAATCTCAGAGAATTTTTTCAACCAATTTTAACCCTGTTTCTGTCAAGGTCATTTTTGAAGCTCCAGGAAAATCAGGTGGATATGGCTTTGTCTCATTTGCTACGAGGGAGGAGGCAGAAGCTGCAATTTCCTCTTTGGATGGGAAGGTAAATGAGAAAAATTTAACTGCTTAATAACATTGGATTGCTTAAATTGTGCTTGATTTGGTTAATTAGGCAATTTTTATTTTTATCATGGTCTGCTTGTATACTTTTTCTGGACTGAGATTGTGAATAACTTGGTAGAGTAATGTTAATTGTTTTCTAGCTCGTGAATATTAACTATTATGAGCAATTATGTATTTATTTATTTGTGCTTAGCGTGTGTGCAGTTTTTTTTTAGGATCACATGTCCTTTGGTTATCATGATTGTGGTATTATTTGCTCTCTATATTGTCTAATATGTTAATGGCAAATGTGAAATTTTTCGTTAGTTCACTCATTGATAACATTAAACCAATTCTCATAAACTATAGTCAAAATTCTGGTTCACTCTATTTGTTTTCACTTTGAAGTGGCCAGATAATATAACTCTTGGTAAATTATTGTGCTTGTAATTCTCTTCTGCTACTGTGGTATGAGATTCCATATCTTTCCTAATACAAAATGTACTATTAAGACCAAAGATTGACTACAATGCATGAATTTACAATTTCATAAGCTTTATTTATTTTTAAATTCTCGTATTTTTTGGCTGGGAGGAGCCTTTGGGTGACTAGAAACTGATAACACCTTTTATGGGAATTGTAGAATAACTATTTTGAAACTATTATAAAATTGGC
Organism: Boswellia sacra; assembly: GCA_013180625.2. Classification (NCBI taxonomy): domain Eukaryota; kingdom Viridiplantae; phylum Streptophyta; class Magnoliopsida; order Sapindales; family Burseraceae; genus Boswellia; species Boswellia sacra. The sequence continues at coordinate 470,165 of SNVD02011912.1, read as the reverse complement.
TAGAGTGGAGATAGACAGGGAATGTGTTAGAATAAATGCTTCTCCATGATGTTTAGAAAAAGGTAGTTTTAAGCTATAATAAGCTGTAAATTGTTCAGATGGCTCTATCTTGAGATAAGATTGTCTGAACTCTTTCGCAAGATATTTTGGTGAAGTGCAGTTAGCCAGCACAAGCCAAGCAAAAGCTAGAGTGATCCAAGTGGCTTGTTAAAGCAACTCCTTGAGAACAAAGGTACCCTTTTTCTTTTATTTTTATGTCTCTTCTCTGATAGATTTTTCTTGTGTTGCATAATCTTCTTGTTTGGTGGTTGAGAAAGTGGAGGAAAGAATGAGAAATTAAAGCTTGATTTTTTTATTTTTCATTTTCTTTTTGTTGTTAATGGGTTTATTCTTTTTGATTCCGAAGATGATTTTGTAGTTCTTGTTTTAACTTCTGGGAATTTTTGGTGACAATTTTTAATTTTTGTGGAGGCAATAATTGCAATGGTTTTGTCAACAATAAGTGATATTATTGCGCAGAAACTCTCTGGTATACGAAACTTCAATTGAGGCAGTTAGTTCTGAAAGTGGTTAGTTTCTTTCTTATCTCATCTTCTTTATGTGTATATTTTCAAATTAATTGAATAATTGCGGTGTTGTATACTGATATTATTGTCTTCACTGTGTTGTTTTGTCCATGACTATTGAGTTAGTATTAAGTACCCCTATTATATTGATGAGCGAATGCTTACTGGTACTGTCGCAGGATATAAGGGCACTGTGCTCATTTCATATTTTCTTTATATTGTAGGTTATTGACGTTCTCAACAAATCAGGCAATTTTGCATTATTTGGTCTTTTATTTTGTATCGAACATATAGCTTTGTGAAAATCTACTTACTGGCAGAAGAACAACTACTGTTTCCAGGATATAGATTATGGTTGAACTGTGAGTACATGCTACTTTATAATTACTTTTGAATTAGATGCTTTCACTTGCTTTTGGGTTGCATATAGTAGCTGGACTTCTAAGTGCGGTGGTTTATCTCAGTGAAGGCTTGTAAACAAATATTGCTAGATTGGGAATTGGGAAACCGGATGTCTGGCTATGGATGGACATGTGGAGGGTTTAATTTACTTTAAGCACACTCAGGCTTGCCTGGATTTTAATCGGTCGTCACACTTTTTTTTTATAATTTTGTTATTTGTTGTTCTGTTCTAGAGAGCAATAGTACCTCCAGACTCTTTTTCAAATGATTAATAACAAAAATGGTACTTTGGTCTCATCAAGTGTTTCGTGATGGCATAGGAACCCCTGTTACCTTATAAATGAATTATAACAATATTTTCTCTTTTGACCTACCTTACATATAATTATTCTTAGTTTGATTTCATCAATTGTTTTAAATTTGGTTTCATCTTCTTTCTATTGGGCCCTGCCTGTTTAATATGGCTTAATACAGGTCTTTGGATTTGCATATCTTGGACCATTTGGACATTTCTTGCATCTAATATTGGAAAAAATTTTGGAAGGGAAGAAGGATACAAAAACAGTTACCCAGAAGGTAAATTACTGCCTGTACAACTACAAAAGCTGTAATCTTCCAGATCCAGATGAGGAAGTTACATCAAATATTATTTTAACCCAAAATTAATCATACTAATTGAAGCTATTCCTGTGTCCTATGTGAGTACCATAGGCTCTTCAATGCAAGATTCTTGTGGCTGAAGTGAATATAGAGACAAAAGAAGCAATCATTCTAAAATTTTGAAATATATTGTTTTAGATGGTATTGGAACAGTTGACATCTTCACCTTGGAACAACTTGCTTTTCATGATTTACTATGGAGTGGTTGTTGAGGGTGAGTTGCACGAAAATGTAAATTTTACATATAGAATGTTGCATCTTGCATATAAATCATAGGTGGAGCAAATGGATGTCATAAACAATGGTTCTTTGGTGCCATGATCCTGTAATGAAACGCCAAATGCATGCAAAAAGTAGTTCAAGCAAGGTCATTTAGTTTCACAGTCTACCCGTAGTTCTAGTGTGGTGAGCTTGGTGTCTAATATCTGTCAACTTTTTGAACAAAGTTAGCATGAAGAATCATTCATTGGCTTCTGTTTGTGGTTATTGAAACTTATAGTGTAAACTTAGTTTTAACACTCACAGTCTCTGAGTTACTTGCTTGTGAACTACTGATAGCATAGTCTATAAATTCTTGCATTTGATGGATAACATTTTTTGTTTGCTGGATTACTTATCCACTTGCTTCCATATGTATTTGTTTCATAAGACAAAGTGAATGATTAGTTTGTGACTAGTCATATGCATTTTCATGGTGCATAATTCCTGTTGTTGCCCAATCAAATGGAGATTTCTTGATCCTCTTATTCTTCATACTACAGGAGTATATGGGCCGACCACTTCGTTTGAAATTCAGTGAAAGGAAAGTTGATGAATCTGAAAGTGAAAAAGGAGAGGAAGATGTGTCCACGGAACAGGCAGAAGTAGCCGAGGAGCATCCTCCAAAGTCTTAGATAAAGTCCCTAAAGTGGCACTACGACCAACTGCAAATGATGGCTCAGCTGAACCAATAGCTCCACCTATGCCAGCTACCTCTCACCCTGACATTGATCATTATTTCTTCCACTCTACTTGTAATTAAATATATACTTGGCGGCTAAAAACTGTCAAGTATATATATATTTTTTAATTTTTAAAACTATTTATACTTGACAGCCAAAAACCGCCAAGTATAATTAAATATATACTTGGCGGCTAAAAACTGCCAAGTATATATTTTTTTAATTTTTTAAAACTATTTATACTTGACGGTCAAAAACCGTCAAGTATACTCAGGCGCATATTTGACAGGTTGACTGACCGTCAAATATGTCAAATTGACCATATTTGGCAGTGCTATTGGTGGCGCTTTTAAGACCGCCAAATATATATATATTTGGCGGCAAAAAACTGTTAAATATGAGCATTTTTCTTGTAATGACGTTTTTCTGTTTTAATGTTCGGTAAATGTAACTAATTTGATGCATCTTTGCTTCTAATTTATATTATATTTTTATTGTTACAGATGGAAGACTAACAAATTTGAATGTTATTTTGAAGATATAGACAATGATTTTTTTTGTTTGAAGATGTAAATGCCGATGGATCTGTTGATTTTTTGTGGAGCCATGATTACATGATGAAAAGAGCAATTTCGAAGTAGATGGATAAGAACCATTTAAACGGGATCAATCCTTTAGGGATTTTTTGTGTGAATGAATCTACAAACTATTATTGTCAAGTTTTTGGAGTACTCTCCTTACGTATATATTAGTAAAGTTGAATGTGGCTCTTTACTAACCATGGTTTATTACTAACAGATTTGTTTGATCATTCATTTTTGTGTTTCAAAGTTTTTGTTAAAGAACTATGTCTTTGTATGCTTTCAAAGTAGATATATTTGAATGAGCATTAGAGAAGATCATGATTTATAACAAGCAATTGATTCATTTAAAGGATTTGCAGCTACTTAAGTTTCCAGGTTCCAGGTATGTCTTTGCTCTGCATTAATGAAATGTCCATTTAATTGCTTGGATGTTGTAGATGACAACTATGTTCATATGATATATATCTATTAGAAGACTGTATTGAGCATCTAAAGGGTTAATATTAATTTAAATCTATATGGAATATGGTTTGATGTTGTGGAAATGGTCTATGGTTAGCGATGAATGCTGATTTGATACAGGATTGGTTCTGTGTCTTACCTGGAATTTGATAGCTGTTTCGATAGCATGGATCAAAGGCAAAGGTTAGTATGGAAATGTAATCTGATCCTTCGAAAGAGATTTCCACTTTGCATATCCTAAGCATGGTCTTGCTCCATTTTGTTTTAGGGGTAAGAATCTGGTTTCTTGCCATTATTTACTTCATAGCAGGGGTTGTAGGAGCCTATGTGTTATGGTATCATTCATTATACGTGCTTTCAGGTGCTTATTTTATGTTTTTTGCTCTAATTCTCTGTTAATTTATCTTTTATCTCAAAAGTCTAGTCTTATTTCCCAGTCCATATTGCTTGCCTACAAGGCAAAGTTTGTTTCTGAAGTGGGATCATGTGAGATTCTGATGAAGCTGGCATCTATTAACTTGGTTTGGATTTGAATAGTGGCGACCCCCCATTACTTTGTTTCTAATATTATGTAATTAGGGTGTTTTGTCATCATCAAAGGTGCAACAAAATTAAAATATCTGTCATATCAAATGGTTGTCTTTCGGTCATAATTGCAATATTAGGATAAACTTTTGCTTAAATCCGAATTATATAAAACGTTAAGATGTAATGCATTTTCTCCAAGCCTTTGGAGGGAGTATTAACCATTTTATTGCTGATTATATGTGTTTATTTAATAACATTGCAAGCCATCTCGCAAGACTAAAAGTGCACTGAAGTTTGGATGGTTTTTCATGTTTTACTTGGTTATCTTATTTGCATTTCTAGTGATTGGCCTACTTCTTACTCTTAACAAGTGACAGATGCCTTACTGTTTAATACCTTTTTTTTCCTTACCACAGCTCCATATTGGCTTTTGCATATTCTTTGCTGTTGTTCCACCTATAGTTTTCAAAGGAAAATCGCTCACGTAAGTTCCTACAATTTTTGATTACTCAGTGTCAAAGTTGGATTTGACTAACTCTAATTTATCTTCACCACTGTTTTCGTGGACTTATTGATCTTTCAAAGTAGATATAATGCATATATGCAATTTCCTTTCTTCTTTTTTTTTTTTTTTGGGCTTTTGGTTCTCCTTGTGGGAATGAGAAAATAGGTTAGCTGGCAGCTTGGATGGATGCATATGGAGACAATTCACTGTGTTGTCTCAGGGGTGGTCAAAACCAGAAGTTGGTTTAGTGTCTTACATAAAAATGATATTTTTCTCTATTTATTGCTAATTGTGATCTATTGTGGACACTTGAAACAGGGGGATTTTGCCTGCAGTTGATCGTATAGGCGACCATGCTCTGGTTGGGGTAAGAGTGCTTTCACCTAACTTAAGATTTTCACAGCATGACATCTGATTCAAATGGATCCTGGTCTTCAAAAAAGTTAATTTCTTAACTGAGATGAATTGGATTTTCGTATTTTCCTGCTTTATTTCATTAATGATCTATTGCCTTAATATGTTGGCGTGTGGGGTTAAACATGCCATATATGGTATTAACTACAATATTTGCTTGTACTGCTGAAGGCTAAACTATATTAATTATAATCATGTTGATGCTATAGATATTCTACTTCATTGGATTTGGATTATTCTGCCTTGAATCGGTGGTCAGTATTTGGGTTATTCAAGTACACTTTTATTTCTTGTAGCCAAATTATGGTGAAACAGATGCCACTTCTGGCTTTTTACATTGATTTACGTTTCTTAATAGCCTTATCTCCTTTTATCTTTGCAGCAAGTATACATGTATTTCCTTATAAGTGGCCAATTATTGGAATTGTTGGAAGCCTTTTAACTGGAATAGGATATGGGTTTTTCGCTCCCCTTTTTGCAACTTTCATGGTTGTTGGAGCAAATGTCATTGACAAATGCTACCACTGCTTTGTTGCGAGTTTTTCTCTCTGTTTTAGGCGAAATCCATCTTGATGATGAATGATTGCTTATGATGTTGCCTGCAATGCAGAAATGGGATGAAATTCTTGGACAGGCACATCAAAGTGTAGATTTTCTGAAAGATCAAGACGTAATCAGGACTGTGCTTAATATATTACAGGTGTAACTTTTTTTTAAAAAATATATCAGAACAATTGCTTAAGTAAACCTTTTTCAATTGAATTTGTGTTTGTTTGTTTTACTTTTTCTACTAGTTATTGAGTCAAGTCATTGTTGTTACTGCAGACGAATACTAGTGTTGCTAGTTCTCTTGGAACTTTCTTCTTGTCTCAAATTTTTGTGATCTTTCTAGACATGCTAAATGTCTACAAGTAAGTGTTTTGCACATTGATATTCTTAAATGCAAGTGTTATTGAATTTCTTGTATACTAATATGTATTTTTTACACTTTTTATACATGCAATAGGATGTACAGTGAGCTTATATCGAGTAACATTGCAGATGGAGAGCCTTTTGCATATAAAACATCATATGTTAAACTTCTACGGTAGACGACAAACTTGGATTTGGTTTTTGTCTTGTTTTAAACCCAATGCTTCTTGTTTTCATAATGTGTATATTGAACGTACAGGTCCGTTAAAAGAGAGACTCTAAAGCTCATTAAGACGTTTCTGGACAAGGCTGAAGATCAGCCTCAGATTGGAAAACAATTTGTGCCCCCAATGATGGATCCAGTTCTTGGTGACAATGCTAGGAATTTCCCTAATGCTCGAGAGTCAAAAGTTTTATCCGTGTATATGGCTGTGTAATACACAATGCTTGATAATATTTCATACATGATCTTCGGTTTCTTTCTTATGTAGTTGAATTAAATCTGATGGATTTCTGTTCGATAAGATTTAAAACAGATTTAAAACCCTACATTTATCGGTTGAAAAGCACTAAATATGATAAGATTTAAAAAATTTTACCGTTACATAACCATATTTATAGAGCATAAAGTGCCAAATATGACAAAATTCAAAAAAATTAACCGTTAAAAAACCATATTAATTGGGCAAAAAGAGCCAAATATGTTGAAATTCAAAAATGTAACCATTACAAGATACCAAATTTGACAATAAAAGGTGACAAATATGGAAATTTCTACAATTTTTATGTTATTATACTTGGCGCTTTTATGTGACAAATATGATCATTAATATATTTGGCGTTTTGACCGTGTCAATGGTGTCGTTTTCTTGACTGTCAAATATGGTCATTTTTCTTGTAGTGCAATGCCATCAAAACCAACTAAAGGTTGTTCTTTGAAGGTTACAACTTCAATATTTAGTCCCATTTGCTGCAAAACAAAGAAAAACAGAATGTTAATAGAAGTTTCATTATCATCTAATACTCTCTGAACCAAATAGTTTCCCGTTCAAATTTGTGTAACAAAGGCATCATCATGATCATAAGCATGAATTTTATCAAGATTCATTTTTGAAAATTTGATTTCAGAATAATTGAGAACTTATAAGTTAGATGTTTATCATTTATTTTGATCAACAAAAGCCTTCTTGAAGTAGATCCTATTTTCTTTATTGGTAGACCCTTGTATCGGTGTTTCACCATGCACTACAAGAAAAATGACTATATTGACCGTCAAATATGTATATATTTGGCGGTCTTAAAAACGTCACCAATGGCACCACTAAATATAGTCAATTTGACAATATTTGACGATCGATCAAAGTACCAAATATGCATCTAACCATACTTGGCGGTCAAAGACCGTCAAGTGTAATAGTTTTAGAAATTAAAAAAAAAATACTTAGCAGTTTTTAACCGCCAAGTATTTAAAAAAATTAATATATATAATAAATATTTTAAAAATTTAATAAATTCATAATATATAGAGCGAACTACAAAGAAACAATATGCTTTTTCAATTAGGAAGGGAAAAAAAATCTCATTGCCTAATCTAAAAATAATAATTATAATTTGGATCATTCAAAGAAACCAATACAATAAAATAAAGAACTATAATAAAATTAAAGAAGTTGGATTAAATTATGCTGCAGCTCATGATTTAGCTTGCACTAAGTTGAGAATAATTCAAATCAGCCATAAGTCTACTACCAGCACTACTAATAGAATGAGATCTCCACAAAATATCATTTATCGCACCTAACCAATGGTTGAAATTTAATATAACAAAATACAAATGAAACGACATTTCATTACAAAGGGGGAAAAACCCAACTGGATTATAAATTTATGAAAAAATACATCAAATGTGTAATTGAAGTAAAATGATGGCAAGCTACCGACTTAATATCTATTACTCAACCAACCCCAACATCTTGGATGGGTTTACCACAAAATTTATCTCCTCTCAATTTTAATTGTGCAGAATTGTTTCACAGAATGATCCTAAGAGGAAACAGGCTGACACATCATTCGCAACTTCATAATGTACACTGGTACTTCTTAAATGCCATCAGGTGCACTATTTGTGGTTATAACTGAAACACCAACCAGATTAATGTGAGAAAATTTTCTTTCATAATTTTGTAGCGAATCACAACTATCAGCACATATGCACTCACATTACTAGAGTTGTTAATCAATAAATTAAACAAGATATGAATGCAAAGCAACCATTTGGAATTGCCTAATAATCAAAATAATCGCTAAGCTACTTGGATGGTTATAAGGACCACATTGCATATGGGGATGGTTATTACTCTGAGAGACAGAGCCAAGAAAGTGGATTATGCTATTTACATAATAGTTGATTAGCAGCATCAAGATTAATCAATTCCAATGATGCTTAACTTCTGACAAACTTGGATCTAAGGCATAATAAACAGATTTATTTAGCATGAGGAACAACGTGCACCATGACTACACAATGACTAAAGGTAGCAGGAAACCTGAAACTAAAAGCAGGCTATTTGATCACAAAGCAGTGAACAGAAAAACCATACTATCTTTCCGCTTTCCTCTCTAAGTTCAACCACATAATGAAAACAAATGCATATAAATTTTCTCAGAGGTGAGAGTGATAGTATGGTTTACAGTAGGCTTCACAAAGTGCACAGATTTGTTTTCATGCACAGTTCCACCACTGTAAAGCAAGTGCACTTTACAGTAGCCTACTGTAAAGCTCAAACTAAGATAATGAGAGTGATTGGCGGAAAGCAAGTGAAGATAGCCAAAGTGGTGTAAAGTTTACTTAATTTTTTCTTTTATTTTTAAACCACAGTTCCACCACCTCATCTACCCTAATGACCACAACAATTATTGCTCTTTGACTTTGGTGCCATAAGGATTTGATTTCTAGACCTCTTCCTCGGCCAGCAAATATCTAACCAAGAAGCTATCCTCTTGGGAAAAAAAAAACATTAAAAGTATTAAGCAACATGTTCTGCTATTTCAGAAATCTGTTCTTCGATTGATAGAATAAAAAACAGAAGAATAAAATATTAACCATAGAACAGCACATGATCAAATTTTGTAGGCACAGAACTTGTCTATCTTTTCATTTTTTATGATATAATTTTTCAAAAACAACTTTAAAATAATGCCAAATAGACCCTAAAAGTTTCATTATATTCAAGGGGCCCAATGCTTCATGAATGCTGCAACTTTTTTTTTAATAAATTTTTGAAATAGGAAGTTGGCTTTTAGATGTTGATTTCGAGTTGGAAATTAATTCACAAGTAGCACAAAGAATTCAGATCCTCAAATAGGAAGAAAATAAATGAGGTAACACATACCATGACTTGCTCTTAAATGAATTCTTGGACTTCTTCTTCCCAGTAGAACTTCTCTTCTACTTTCTCGCGCATCTCTTCCGCCCTAGAGAATACGAATCCTCATAAACCAAACCTACTTGTGTACCCCAATCACCAACATGAGTCCACCGAAGAACTTCAACATTTGAAAACTCAAGCATTCGGGCTGGTGAGTCACCAAGAATAGTAGATCTCAAGTGGCCAACATGAATTTCTTTTGCTATGTTAGGTGAGGAAAAATCAACCACAGCTCTTTAATCTGAAGCTTTGGCGCCCATGTTTCAATACCATCAACAAGCATCGTCTGAATGCTCTACAGATGCAATAAACAAACAACTGGCCTTACAAAATGACATCAGTACAATAAACTCTAACATATTCCACGTATTGAGGGAGAAAAAAGAAGAAGAAGCTACAGATCAAGCATAAAAATACAAGAACATGCAAACACCTTTGCTATCCACTTTTTCGATAACACAACATTAATGAATCCAGCACATGCTACAAAGCAGGAATCTATTATTTCAGATGGAGGAAGATTTTTCAAGATGGCCTACCCAACCAAAAGTACAAAAGGGCATTAAGAATCAATGGATGTATTGAGTGAGCACAAAGCAAAATTCGAGATCCAAGAATGCAGAATCATAAAGAATGTCAATAAGAATACCTGTCCAACTGATGCAGGATTCTTATATTCAGTACCCTTTCCCTTAATTTTAGACCAAAGCCCCATGGCATTATTACTGCACGAGAGAAATAATCCTAATTAACATTCATAACAAAAGCATATAAAGCATGAATATGGCTGCAGTTTAACACTAGATATCAGAGATATACCACTTCTAAACAAAACTAATTAACTCATTAAATATATCTCACACATATTTTAAAAGCACAGTAGTACAATATACCATTGGTAATCACCAAATTTTGCTAACTTCTCAAGGCAGGCAGCAACCGATGGCTCCACGTCTGGTTCATTAGGCACTGTTACTTTAAGCGATGCATCAAACAGTTTTGCTAGTTGTCGCTTCACATTGCCTGATGTTCTTCTTCTTGTACCACAACAATTTAATCAGAATTCGGGACAATTCAGGTTGCACCAAAACATGAATCTCTGAAGAACAAAGTTGTATTACCCCTACCATGCTTGTTATTGTATGTGTCTTTGTTGCCAATGCAAGCCTTCTAGAAGTTACCCTCAACCCAAGCCTCCCAGCTCCTGTCTCTAGCGTATCCGTCCTCTTCTCCCAGCAACAGCCTCCTTGTCGTACTAGCATGCGCCCCACCCCCAATCCCTCCCCCTAACCACCCCACCACCATCCCCTCCAATACCAAAAACAACGGCAGAAACTTCATCCAACGGCCCACTACTCCTCTATCCCCTCTTTCGCCTTTTTCGGCTGTACACGTAGCGGCCGAATCTCCTGTCTCAGCCAACATCCCTCAAGAACTCGATCTCAGTACCTGATCCGAACTCCAAGCTGCAATTCTCGCGATACTCTCCCCTGGCCCCGCTAGTTTCGCCCCGGTGGAACAACTTAAACCCTAATGATTTTGGGGTGAAGATGAACAGAAGAGAAAATGAAAGGGTGGAGGCGTGAAAGGGTGAAGGGAAGAGAAAATGATTTTAGGGTTAAAGAGGTTTAGGTTTGTGACAAATGGATTTTATGAGGTGTAAAAAATATGTATGTTTAAAACTTTATTACCAATAAAAATATGACACGTGGGATATTTTACATATACATATATATGTTTTAGCTTATTTTATTTTTATAAACACTAATTGTTTTTATTTAATTTCTAAAATAAATTATAATAATTTTTACTTAAGCATAAATGTTATATTATTTCAAAATAAGATTTTATTCAAGATTTTTAATTTCTTAATTTTTATCAAAAAATTAAACAATATGATTTTAATCACTTTGAAAGTATAAAATAATTTATTTATTTCATACAATTTTCATGTTTAAAAATTTACTTCTTATTAATTTAATTTTAAAAATTTATTATTTAATTTATACAAAAATATTATCTTTTATTGAAAGTTTTTTCTAAAAATTATTTTTAATTAAATAATAAAACAAAAATTGTATTATTTAATTGTTTTGAGATTTTCTACTTCTCTATTAATTAAAATTTAAAATATATTATTCATATTGCTTCAAAGAGAAGATGAAAAATGTGAGAAGGGAATGAGAAAGATTACATATTCACATACTTGTCACATTTTTATAAAAATATGATAAATATTTAATTGAATAAAGACAAAAGTTATAAATAAGATAAATAAGCAGGTTTGACTTTCAGACCAATGTTATATTTCTCACTTTTTTAAAAAATGTCAAATAAAAAAATTATAAAGTGACAAATATGTAAAAAATTCTTGTAGTGATGGTATTGATTATATGTTATTATCTTGACTTTGATAAATCTAATTATTTGGGTAGTGGTTGAGTTTTTTGGTGCTTTTCTCTATCGTCAATAAATTACTTCAAATATCCCTTTGAAAGTAAATCTTCAATGCAATTTCTAAGTGCCTTGCAATCTAGTGTTGTACCTCCAAACATCCTTATGGAAGGAACCATGTTTAGAATGATCTTTAAACGACCTTTCCTAAGATGTGGGATCTGGGAGAGGTGATCTTTTGAGTCAAGTTTCATTCCTAATTTGATTTAGAATTTGGTTCATTGGTAACTTGAGTGGTGTGAACTTTCTAGGATTTTGTTGATCTTTGCTGAATATCATTTTTTTTGGTTGATTTGACAACTTTGTTCTCCTTTATTGGAGATGCTCTTCTCAAGTTGAAGAGGCAAATTTACTATTTGATTTACATAATAAACTATCATTTTCCTCTTCCGAAGTAACATATATTCTATGCTTTGATCAAAAGATTTAGCATATTACTAGGCTTATTCTTTATTATTGAATCAAAAGAGGATGGGTTGGAAGCAAACCCCTTTTGAATGCTATTATATATGGCCAAGATATCTAATCACAATTGTCGACCTTGGAAGGGCTTAAGCTTGAATCTTCTTATTATGTACTCTCGAAGGTGCTCATTTTGTTTCATTTATGTGGTTAACAAATGATCTGTTCCTATCTTGATATCTCAATAAGTTGAACATTGTGTGATGAATGCTAAACATAACTACAAAAAACTGGTTATTGAATGTGGAGGAGTGTGGTACCATTAATTCAGAGCTGCCCCATCTAAGCTGGAAGGAACAATCCTACACATCCAAGCATCATTTTCCTCATTAAGAGCCTTAACTTGTCTATAATACCTTATGTGGTTGATCAGATCAATGATTCCATTACACTTAATAAATCTTGGTATGGTAAATTTTTGTGGTGGATGATTAAAGCCAAAACTTAAACGCTTAAAGGGGAATCTGCGGCCAACAACATTTCTTGATCCATTTGAATATCTTTCTTCTTTGTTGTCTGAACTTTTTTTATCAATAACGACACAATGAAACATTATGTGAAAGAGGCTTAAACACTCAAATTAAAATAACTTACCAATAATCCGTCGAATCTCGCAAGATTATCGAATTACTAGGCTTCACAATTATGCAATCCCACGCAAATCACAAACAACCATTGAAAATAAGATAAATTCTCATTCAATAATAATCGAAGCTTTTGTCTCAATGAAACATTATGCTTAAATACTTAAGCCCTAACAAAAACAAACTAAGAAAGAAAATCAACATAAAACACAATTACGAAAATGCCATTTTGAGGGCCTCAACGATTGAATTTGGCCAAAATAAGGTGAGGATTACAACATGTTGCAAGTCATATTTGTTGGGCCATAATTCCGCAAACAAGCCGAAAATACCTAAACCTAAAATAAGTGCGAAAACTGAAAACTTGAATTCCAAAAGCTTCGAACTGATATATCATACTTAAAAGACAGAAATTGCATGTGAAAGTTATGACTTCCGAAAGACTAACTGCACAAATATCACCTCAAAACCATTTCTTCTACTGTTGGACTTGGATAAATAGGAACCTGCTATCTAATCCACATCAAATAATCTTCTCTAAATTCTTATTCCATGCTTGCTGAGGAGATTTCTGCTTTGAAAGTTTAGGGAATGGTATTTCACCGTCTTCCTCTGATAAGTCTAAAATCATCATCGGACCTATTATATAATTCATGAATGTTATCCTTATGCTTGTTGGTACTAAATTGCTCATTTTGCGGCCTAATTTGACTTGATGGTCCGCCAGGATATCTTGTTTCCTTTGAACTGGATTTTGTCTGGACTATATAATCTTGATTTCCTGGAGTTGAGTGGGCATTTGAATCTAAGACAACATAATGTATCACCAATTGATTATGAGATTTCAACTCTAAAATTTACTGCTTTAAAGCTACATTTAAATTCTCCAATCGTTAACATGTTGCAGATCATATTGCACATTAACAGTTGTGTTTTCTTCAACACTCGATTGATTAAGTGTTGGTAAGTTCTGCTGTTCGGCAGGGACAGGAGGTTTGATTCTAGATTCATGTTCTGATTCTCTCAACGAAAGTACCAAATGTTGGCCTCCAGCCTTTTTTGAATTATTCTTTTCTCTCTTTTTCAGTGGCAGACTCTTGATTTTGGTTTTGGGGAGGCCAAAATATGAAAATATATTATAAGTTCAAGCATGAGAACATATATTAATTTAATAATATTTAAGATTATGAACATTGATTAAACGTATACTTTTATACAAATTTAAAAAAATGAAGTAATAACTTTGGGTGTGTGTGTATATACATATGCATGTATGTATATATATACATATATACCAATTAATCTAAATGAGAAAAATGAAAATGAATAAATATGTTACTTAAATAACATATAAGAAAAAAAAGGATGAAAGAAAAACTAATTTCAAATCTAAAACTCTTGTTATTCTAAATTGTAGTTTCTAATACTTCTTTGTAACTTTTTCAATTTTGATGCAGAATTCATTGAAAATTTTATATGTTTGATATATTGAAAAAAGTAATTCATTTGATATATTGAAAAAAGCAACTCATGATTAAAAAAAATTAAGAGAGAGAGAGAGAGAGAAGGCATTTGCTTTCTGTACGTAACTAAAAATTTGAGGGATTAAAAAAATTAAATAGAGTTTAAAGATAAAAAAAGTAAAGTTTTGGCTAAAAATAGGATATAATCATATCATAAATCATAAATATAGTTCTTAATAATTCTTTAATCATTTATGTAAGTACGAAAAATTTGAATAATCATTAAGGACTGACTGCTCGGGGTGGAGGGGCCGGACCATCTCAGGCTCAAACATAGCTCTGTCCCTACTCTCTCTGTCTCTGTGTCAACTTTCTTTAATAGAACTCTTACCTGGACACCTCCAACTCCAAGTGTTACAGGCATTGTTTACTTCTAAAATTGATTTCAGATGTAATCCACCCGTCATTTGGTTAAGCTAGTCTAATACATAAGCTTAAAACACAGCTGTCATTTGCTTCCAGGTGTTTTATCTCACCAACTCTTTTAATCCTTGGTGACACACATCAGGTACAATTTAATTACTAGATTCATCTTCCCCTAAAAAGAGATTTTTTTTTTAATCAATATAATGGGGCTTGGCTCATATAAGTAATATGGTCCATCATATATATAATAAAATTAATATGAACTAATGCTTAACTATTTGATTTAATTTCTTTTATTTTAATTAGCTGCTTCTGATTAATTAAGAACATAATTATTACAATCACATACATTGTAACAAACACAAAAACAGTTTAATCCTATTTCAAATATTGTTCCAATAATTCTGCCCCCTGTCACAAAGGCACTACTATCCTAATTATAAAGTACATATGAATTTTCTCCCCCTTCTTAGGCTATATATTTTGCTTTCCCCGTCTCTATGGTAACAGGGTGCCTTGACGTGACCGAGATCCAGGAAGTGAGCGTATTATGCCACTCAAGAGGCGAAGCAAGAGTACAGATTGTAGGCGTACAAATAAGACGAGTGTGACATAAGCAATTGAGGCAACAAGCAAAGGAATCCACAACATCCGATCTTTGAAGAGAATGTAAATAGCCACGGTAAATGCTAGCAACATCGCTACTACTGATCCGTAAAGCGTTGCGAGTCCAATAACCAAATTATTAGGCAATGAAAGAACGAAGTCTTCTATTGCAAATCGGGAATTGACGATGGATAAGAAGGATAGTATGGAGCAAGATGATAATACCAGTGATAATGCATCTGATATGGCAAAAGTTATGAAGTAACTTTCATCAACGAAATTAGGAGTCCCCGTCACTTCATTGGTGCCACCTGGTACAGTGAAAGGTGCAGCAAAAGTCATGGTTGCAATAATTGTCGCCGCCATCAGGCATGACTTTACAGTGCCCTTAATCCATTTCTCTCCATTTTGCTTTAACTCTTTGTGATGCCGAGTAAACACATCTCTTGCCGTTTCTCCCTCTTTATTTTTGGCTTCAGCAAGCGACGGAGGTAAAATCCTTCTGACTTCCTACAATTAATTAACGACACAGGAAATCTTAACTAGGCAAAACATTTTTATTGGTTTCACACAAAAAGTGGGTTAAGTACATACCTCAAACCACCATAATTCCATTTGAAGTTGGAGAATTACTGCTGATGATGCAGTATCGAGCCGCTCTGGTGGTGGCGAATTTGCAGCCAAATGCAAGATAGTGTTGTTTTCTTTATCTGTTTTATGAATTACCAAATCCTTCAACAAACCAATCTCATAAATGAGTTTGAAGATTTCAACATGACGAAACATAACAGCATGATGAAATATGCTATAATTATTTTCGTCAACTTCAACCATCAGATCAGGAAAGTCTTTAAAAATTATGCGTAGGAGTTCTATGTTTCCCTGTCTTGCAGCAGCAAAAATTACTGACGGAAGTTTTTTCATAATTTGTAAAAACTCAGAATCATCCTGCAGAGCCATAACTTGTTCCCAAAGCTGTTTAGCTAGGTGAAGTGCTTGTGGAGGCATCTTCATCTTTTCATCGGTACCTGAAACTCGGATTTTGGTTGAACTAATTTTTAGTTTTTAGATGATTTGAGGTTGAGATAACAATCAATTGAATAATAGCAATTCTATATATAGGAAAAAAACAAAGGACAATTTACTTCTACGCACTACACTTAAAACACTTAATTTCCCTTGATGAAAAAGATTATTATCTTGGAGATACTTTAGGAATTTGATTTATAGTCCAAATTACGCAGTCAAAATGCTGGACTCTCACATATATTTAACCTACAGTAATTTCTCGTGCTATCCAGACCCTAAACCCGGACATATACTCTCTGGAAACGAAAATATATTTACCTGTCACCTTACCCAAAAAAGAAACAATCAAATTTAATATGCAACATTCATTCTCTCACCAAAGACTTCCTAACCAATTGCATGAAATATTACTCTAATGCCTAGACTCTTTTACCAATCTTACTGCCACCAGTAATAATTGCCCAAAGAAATTAGGAAAGTATAATGGAGCTGCATCTGCATGCAATAGCAAAGCAAGAAGGCATAGCCTCGAATTTGATGCTCAGTCATAAGTGCTTCTTTGAAGTTCATTATGTCATGAGCTCAAAAATCTTGGATGCTTCAATTGAAGTCTCTGCTGTTGTAGCTATTATTAATCACTACTTATTTGCTTCAGACTTATTAATTAAACAAAAAAACAAAAAAAAAAAAAAAAAGGAAAACATTGATGAATGATAATCTATCTGCCACTGACTAGTTGATTCAGTTAAACTCAACCAACCCATATATACCAAGGGAAAGATATTTCTTCTCACTTATCACTCTGGAAAAGCTACCGACCAAGACTTCCACTCGCAACACAAATTCCATTTTCAAAACACTAAATAAAGAGTTAGATCATCATTATGAAGAATATATTAGGCACCCTCTCCTCTCATGACGTAAGACAGATCCAATTCTTAAAAAGTAAAGATCTACACTACTGAATAATGTTTTATTAATAAGAGCATAGCTCCTAATTTTACAATATTGAGGTGAGATTCCTAAAAATGGGAATTCCTTTGGGCTAGCCAACGCTACTGCTTTTATTAACCAGGAAAAGTTATCATTTTATTTGTACCAACTAGATATACGTAGAAACAGACTAAGAATGAATTGTAATAGTCCGAAATAAACGTAAATTTTGATTGCACAGCCCAAAAAAGCAACACAACTAATAATGAAGGAATGCTGGAGATGTTAGAGATAGAGAGAACCGACTAATAAGGTTGGAAAACATGTGCCAAATTACTTGCTGCATGAGACTGACTCCATAAGAAGACATAACAGCAGGAATTCGAGCCCAGAAACCCGATGATATCCCGATGATTTTTTCAGCTGCAGTGGCTGTATCTGAGCGTTTCCCTGCCTCCATTGCAACATCTATGAACAAAAAAATGAGCATGAGGATAACATAAAGAATAAATTTTTAATTGTGTTACATCAAATTAACCCAGTATAAAAGATGTCAAGTACATATGTGCAATCAGCCCAAGTATATGAAGAGTAATGCTAGGTTAATAAAACATAAGTGATCATTGCTACGATTATATTTGAAAGATATTCGTCATCTAAGGGTGTTAGCTGATAAAACATGTTGGAAAAACAAATTTAAAGGAAACTTATAATTGCATATATAATTTATCGATTACAAAATTATTTTTTATTTTCATTTTCATTGCAATCAATTGGACATCTACTCAATCTTTTTACACATGGAAATGGAAATTGTGGAAGCTAGCGTTTTTGTCAATTCATGGAAGGGTTGTTACGCTACTTCGTGAAAGGGTTGCTTTATCAGTGAATAAGGAAAAGGTGCTAAGTTGTGAGGGGCTGAATTTGTTTATTAAAGGATACGAAGGAGACAATAATTCTTTGAAGGAGGCTAGGGCTCTCAAAACTATAACATTATTTGATAAAAGAAATGGAGATAGAAAGGGTAGAACCAATGAAGTGGATGCGAAATGCCCTTTTTCATAGCTTTCTAAGAAATATCGTTTAAATAAAGTTTTACCCTCGTTTAAAAATGACGGCTATTTATAGCTCAAAGTGGTGGTATATATGACATCACTCTTTCGGAAAATATGATTGCAATCCTCTAGCCCTATGTTAAAGAAACAAAGGTTTACCCATACTAAATAATGTTTGCCTAATAGGAAAATAACTGCTAAGAGTAATGCTATATATTATATACATTTAGTTACAGAGGAATGGAAAGAGATCCCTAAAATGGCTTGGCATTAAACGTAACAAATGCTGCTGTTTTAATTGTTTTTTATTACCCAGTCAAAGTTTTCATGTTATTTGCACTAACAAGATATACCTAGAACAGACAAAGAATCAATCAAAAAGTCCAAGTGGAAGTATAAATTTTGACTGTAAGAAAGGGGAAAAAAAAGGCACAACTTTAAATGGACGAATGTTTAAGGTCTTAAGAGATTAGAGAGAACTAACTAAGACGGTTTAACAACTTCTCCCAAATTCCTTCCTGGTTTAGATTGTCTCTACAATAAGACGCAATAGGAAATTGAGCCAAGATATGCAATCCTGTCTCCTGATTTTTATCAGCTGGGAAGGCTATCTCTGGGTGGTTCTTTACCAACTCCAGCGCAACATCTGTGAAAACAAAAATCAACATAAAAAAATTATATATTTTCTATCAAATTTTGAGGTGGGGGTTATTGAAATGAATAATGGGAACTGAATAAAACTACTATAGAATTAATTTTAATTGTCTTGCATCAAATTAACCAAATATAGAAATTTCAAGTAAATGTGCAATCAGACGCCCAAGTACAAAGAAAAGTGCATTAGTGCTTACCAAACAAACTGGTTTTTATCAGAGTAATGAGCAACTCAATGAGATCCTCGTTCCCGAAAGTAGTGATTTTATAAAGGTACTGTACCATCTCTTTATGGCCCATCAGGGCTGCCATGTTAAGTGGTAACTTATTATCTTTGCCCCGGATTGATGGTAATGATCCATCCCACCCAAACATTTTCTTAGCAAGTTCCACGTTTCCTGATACGGCAGCAAGGCAAAAAGCTGTATTCCCAGCATTATTTTTCTTGTGTAGCTCTTCACGATTATTTATCTTGTCTAACAGTTTTATCCCAAACTCAGAGCGTGCTGCTGCAGCTGCAATGTGGAGAGCGGTGCCCCCTTCCTTTGAGATATCAGCTAAAATTTCATCCGGATGCTTCTTAAAAATTTCATTTGCTTTATTCCAATCACCTTTTAGTGCAGCTCGATACAAATTGGACTGCCTTATTCTCTTATCTTTACCTGTCAAGTACTGATTAAATCATTAGTTATAGAAGAGGTTGTAAGTGGTAATTGGTACACTGTCAATCCAATATTTCTATCTATAAAGTTTGAGTAATTCTATTGAAACCTAATGTAGGATATTTTGAGTTTGAGTGTAGTTTTAATTAGAATTTTTATTATTTTTGGAAGTCAAATATTAATTTCTTGTTTAACTAGGTAGTATTTTAGGATATCGAATATCATTAGGATTTTGTTTCCCTTAAATTAGTTTACTTGTTTTACATGACTTAGGCTTCTTTTAGTTATAGATAAATAGAATTGTTATCTCTCATTGTAATTAATGAAGTATTAAAAATATTTAGAAAATCTCTTTGGGTCTTCTCTTGTCTTGCATTCAACATGTCACATATCCAAAAGTCTTAAGTGTTAGACTTTCTTCTATCTTGCGTTTCTGCTTTGTTAAGTGGCATCCAAGTAGGTTTAGCTTGTCTTCTTATGGCACACAGCGATCTAGAGAGCAACCATCGTTGGACAGTGATCAAAGGATGAGGTCCATGTAGTAGTATAAGCCATATCATGGTCATTATTGAGGAGCTAGTGACCAGTGCATTATAGCAAATGAGGATTGATAGTCTCAATAGCTAGCCAGAAATTGAAAAATTTTGCAGTAATAGGAATTTTGAATCGATGTGTATAGGAGTTAGTGGAGCCTTATTTCCCCATGGTTAACACCAAACAGACAAGTTTTTTATTGGTATTTGGAACAAAGGCATCAACAATTGACTGATTCAACATGACATATTCTCTTTATCAATAAGTTAAAACTCGAGGACAAATTTTTTCTGGGGAAAGAGGGTACGATGTAGAACAGTTTGAGTGTAACAACCGCAATTTTATTTTATTTTTTAAATATGTAGAGTTAAATAAGTGTTTGACTAGTGATCTAATTTTATTAATTATAGGACTATAAGTCATTTTAGAAGTTATTATAGATAATTAGTGTAAAAAAAAAAGAGTTCTAATTAGATTTGAATTAAAAAAGATGAGTAGTGGTTAAGTTTTATAACTCTTAATACCACATTATTATATAAACAAATTTTATACGCTATAGTTAGGGTTTTAGACTTTAAAGGCTAGGTGCAGGCTTTGAAACTTAGAGAATTAAAGGTTAGTTCATATTCTCTTTAGTTTGATGTAATGATTATTTACGAGAAATTATTGTAGCTTAGATTTGCACTAAGATTTCTGCAGAGGTTTAAGAAACAGTATAGTATTTTCGAATTTATTAAGAGCCTTAAAGATCAAATTTATTCTAATTTTCGTATATGTTATTCTAGACAAAAACATGATCCTGTAGAATTTTATTTCATAACAAAAGATCAATATTTCAATTTATTACAAATTTTTAATTTCATGTTGAAATTCTGGAAAATACTATCGATTCTGCACATTACGAATTTCGAAATTATTTGTCATATGCTAGAGGAGTAAGAAATTTCTCAAGTTTTGTATGCTGTTTTCATACATGATTAGTATGTTTACGTAAATTTCGGGGATTTTTTGACACATAGAATAATTGTTTTGAAGTTTTAAAGTTGAAACATACTAATTTGAAAATTCTGGATAGAGCTTATTGGAAGAAAACAAAAATCTTTCAAAAATAGTTTTTGAATACAAATTGTTTTGAAAAATTTTATACTAATTAAATCATTTATGTGTCTAGTTTGCCTCTGCAAAATCCTAAGCTAATCGGATTAAGATTGAAATTTCTCAAATTTCTGGAATTGTCTTTGTTTGGTGATTCAGACATAGGCAGACGATTTAGTTAGAAATTTTTATTGAAATTTTGTGAGACATTTTAGGTTCTGAATTTATGAATTTATTGAAACATCATTTGGATATGGTTTAGGACTTTCATTGGACGAGTAAGAGCTAGGAAATTTCCTTTTTGATTAGTCGAGGTAAGTAACACCATACATGCACTGTGATTAAAGTGTACGTGTGCTTAATGAATAACTTGATATATTATGAATAAAAATTATGTGATATTATATGAATTATTTTCTTTTTTAGAATCTAAATTATAGAATTAGAGTTTATTGAAGCCTTTGATCGGTTCTCAGAAATCACTTTTATTTTCAAAAAATCATTTTAGCGAAAAGAACTTTTAACAAACTATTTTTACAAAAATCAGAATATTTATTAAACCTTTCCTTGACACTTTTGAAAACTTTAATATTTTGATGAACTTGTTGTTATCTACGAAAAGTTATTAGAATATGTACTTTGACTATTGTGTTATTTGCCATGATTCTGAAATGTTTTGACTCATTGTCTATAGTATCTAAATACTATTATGAACTTTGAATTATGAACCTAGTTGTCGTATTAATATGTATACGACTTTCTGATCGGGTCATCAGGATTACAGGTGACATTATTCTATGGATTTTGGCCAGGTCACCAGGATTACAACTGTGACATGAGTCAATGAATATTTTCTGATCTTTAATGATATTTAATGGTTTCTTTGATCTTAAATGTTATAAATGCTTATGACCCTGTTTTTAATTATTAAGATATGATTCTGAAGTTGAAGTATTAAACTATGACTTATATGATGTTTTAATAATTGTTTTAAGATACTAAATGATCGTGTATGATTTTACTTACTAAGTTGACGGCTCACCTCTCCTCTCTAACATTTTACAGAGTAGTCTTGGAAGTTAGTAGTTGGGCTTGCTGGTTGATGTCGAGAGTTTATTTTATTTTTGGAATTATGCAATAAGAAGACTTTTTTTATTATAATTGTGTTTGGAACTTTAGATTATTAGACTTTATTTTGATTAGAAAGATTAAATTTATTGTTATGTTCACTTTTTTCTAATAAGAAGAATTATTGAACTTTTTATTTAGAGATTTATTATTAGTGATTTCCTAACCCATTAGCAACATTTGTATATCGGTTTTGGGGCATTACATTAAGTCTGAGTCTAGTTTTAATTACATTTTTTATTGTTTTGGAAAGTCAAATATTATTTTCTTATTTAACGATGATTTTTAGTATTTTAGGATATTGAATATTATTATGATTTTATTTTCATTTTGTTTCTCTTAATTTGGTTTAATTGTTTTA
This sequence comes from Boswellia sacra, assembly GCA_013180625.2. NCBI lineage: Eukaryota > Viridiplantae > Streptophyta > Magnoliopsida > Sapindales > Burseraceae > Boswellia > Boswellia sacra. The sequence continues at coordinate 447,317 of SNVD02011912.1, read as the reverse complement.
CATGACTTAGGCTTACTCAGTCATAAATAGGCTTATTATCTCCCATTATATTAAACAAATGATTAGAAATTAATAAAAATTCAGAGTGAAATTTTTTATATCTATTTCAACTTACAAGCTGGTTGATTTATACAAAAACCTAGGTTAGTTGTTCACTAAAAAAGGTTAGTTGTACACATTAAATAACATCTCTAAATATATACACATTAAATCTTCTATACAGCTGTCAGATCTGATTTGATTTATTTTTCAAATCTGTCAACAGAAATATTTGGAAAATTTCATTTTGAGAGTTCTTCTATCATGTATTTAACATGTCCAAGAAGTTTACGTGTTAGAATTTCTTCTATCTCGTGTTTCCGCTTCGTCAAAAAATCATCTATTAACTCCTTAGCCCTCATTTTTTAATTTTATTTAGATAAAATTATAGTCATAAATAATTATTGGATCATCATGGTCTTAATTGACATTTCAATTTCCTTTGCCTTCCTTTCATTGAATTTTCATAAATTGCCCTATTAAAACCCGATTTTAAAAGACAAGTACCTATAAAATTTTAAAAGATGGATGGTTGCGATTTGTATGGTAATTTGTTAAAATCTTTACCATTAAAATTCCAAACATGATTAATTGAACAAATTAGAAATTTGAAGTTCAAACCAATTTATTAGGAAATTCAATCTTGATAAGGTTTGATTATGATGATCCTATGGAAGGGAGGTAGAGAAAACTATAATGTTGAAACAAAAGAATTATGCAATTTTTTTAATGAAGATTTTACCCAAATTTAATTTGTGGATGAAGAATTAATAGATGAGGACTTTACAGAATCACTCATAAAAGTATTTGGTAACAGGTACACTAGCGGTCGATTAATTGTAACACTAACTACAAAAAGATAAGGGCTAAAAAATACAGAGTAGAATTTAATTAACTAAAAATTAAAAATATATAAATAGTAAATGTGTATTTTTATATATAGTTAAAATTGTTCGTTTTAATAGAGTTTGTAAGAACCTTTTCAAAATAAATAATGGGAAGACACACACATATTTAGATATGATGTATACCTTTTGCAAGCGTTGTGGTATAAAGTGGTGTTGATTCGTCTATAGTTCTTGATGTCAAAAAATGGACCAACAATAATTCTTACACTTATCACAAAATAATAAGTGAAAAGATACCGCTTAGGGTTGTGTTGGCAAAAACACAAGAAAGGAGTTGTTCTAATATGAAGTAGAGATGGAAGACCATAAGCCAAGAACAATTAAGGTTGAGCAACTGAATGGAGCTGAGTGCTATAATGGACTCCCGATTGACTACTTGACATGTTGGAGAGAGTGGATGGGCATCCAATAGTGCAGGGATGGCAATGAGATAGCTCTTTAATGGACGAAAATGATTGGTGATGACTAGACTTCTCCTTTTCAAACTAGCTCTAGCATTTCCAGTGGCGGATTTTGGAACTCAGTAACCAAAAACAATGATTATGCCTTTTGATGATCAAAAAAAAAAAAAAAAGAAACCAAGGTCAAGGGTCGTGGAATTTTTTACCAACGTACACCCTCTAACACTCAAGTCAGTTGGGGGTTCACTAGATAAGGAGAAATCAATCAAGAATAAGTGTAGAAGCGTGATTTTTTGGAGGAAAAATCATGTGAATAGTGAGGCAATAAAACAATGAAGAAAAGCCAGAAGAATGTAAATGATGATGAAGAGAAATCCCTATTTTCAGAGCTAGAATCTTTCTTGGGGATATACCGGTCTTCATGCTTGACCTAGATCTCCATCATCCATTATGATGAGGTGGTATGATCGATCAATGGGCTTCTAGATGACTCTTTGGTGACACAAAAACCTTAAACCCAAGTTGAGAAAGGCTGCCGTATGGAAGACTGTCATGGACTCTTTGTACTTTTCGAAATTGTAGCGTTGGATAGTTGCTGCTTGACTGGTTGACTCATGTGCCTTTCAATCAAGTGGCACTCCTCTCTAGTTCCCAAAAGACTCTTCTAGTCAGTTGATTCTTCGATGCTTTCTCTTTGAAGACTTTGACTTGATGACACATGATCTTTAAGAAGCCTTGACCTTGGCAATTAGGGCACAACTAGTTTGACAAATTTTATCTTGGTTGTGAATAGCATCTATTAAGTATGTCCCAAAAACAAAACTAGAAGAGTTACAATCGATCCCAATTAAAATAGAACCTCCGTAAACAATTATAGTCTTTAACAAGAAGCTCCCTATACAATTGCCACTCATGCTATGATATCAAAGCTCCTATTTGCCAAGGACCCACGATTGATGCCTATTTTTTAGAATGTGAACCTCTCAATTAACCTTAGGCAATAACTTCAACTCATCTTTTGTAGAAATATCAAGAATATTTAAAGAAACAGAATCGCCTTAGTACAAGAATTTTACATGGAAAACCCCAGAATTGAAGAAATAAAAATTATAATATTAAAGCTATAGATCATATGCTAGGCAGAAAATTGTTACAATCATATATAAATCACCTCTCCCAAATACTCATCCCTTTGACCCTAATAGACTTGTAGCCTTACCAAGGATTCTCACTCGCAACTCTCTAATTGCCAAAAAAGAATTTACATCTTGCAAATTATAGGAGAGGAATTCAACTAGATTGAATAACAATGTTTGAAATGCTTTTAATTGGAACAAGTTCAAACTAAAGAGTTTGACTTCCTTACACAGGCACTTAAGTCCTTCTTACTTATCTTCAAAGGATGTAAGATTAATGACTTATATAGTGTTCTAAGGCTTCGTCTCTTCTTTTCTATTTGAAGTGTGATTGATCTATTTGTATTTGTATTTGACCAAATAAATTATTATTTTTTAAATAATATGTATTCCTTATTTGTAACGTGGATTTTTGGATATCTTTAAAATTATTTAACGTTCAATCTACAGCTTGTTCCAACATTAAATCCTTAAAAAAAATTAACAACAATAACTTTTATACAATTGTATACATTTAAATAAATCAAACCCATTAATATTTTATGTTTTAGGATAAAATAATTAAAATATGAAGTTTGTAATGTTTAAATACTTCAACAATAAATTTGTTAAATATTGATTTGCAAATACTTCTAATATATTAAACAAAATCACAAATAAAAAAATAACATCATTAAGGATATATGTATAAAATGCATCGGTTTTCATGCTTTTTAATTATATTATAATAAAAAATAAATAAATCATTCAAATTCATATATCTAAACCTATTCAATTTAAATAAAAAATAAAAAATTGGAGGTTTGAATTTATTTTCCCCATTTTTATGATACAATAACTTATTGAATTTTCATAAATTAACCATTTTCCTTTTTATTATATGAAAGCAAAAGTTATGATTTAGTAAATAAGCTTAACAACATTACTAATTTTTTTTCAAATAAAAGGATAATCAAACACTACACAGCATCTTAAGAAAAAGAAAAGAGCTCATAAAAAGATTAATAAAGTGCGACACTTATCTGTTATCTGAATATACGTACCGGGGGTATAAGGTGTACGAGGAACTACATTCTCAATATCTTCAGATCGCTCTCTGTCTACTGCAGTGTTATCCGTCGCGATTTCACTGGCTGACATGTTTGGTAAATCTCCACCAGTTTTATGCGTCTTATGCGCAGCGCGAACCCCGAAAATTTTTCTTGAGTGAGCTAAAAAATATAAACATCAAAACAATATTTTTTTAACTCTTTTGAACTTAATTATTATTTTAAAAATATTTATAACCGAAATACTTTGGTCTTTGTGTATTAATATAAAATATAACTAACCGATGTAAACAAAGTGTTATGATTTTTTTAAATTACTTTTATCAAATTATGAAAAAGAAAATATATTAGATAACTAGGCCACAAACAAATCTGACCAAAATTAAATACATAATTATGTTTAATACTATAACATGTTAAAAATATAAATTAAGAGTAAGAGATTACCGTATTATTGTATTAAAATATATAAGTAACTAAAATAAAGATTTTCTTTATTGTTATGGTAAATAGTAAAAAGTTCATTAAAATTTTTTGAGATTAAATAGAAAAGTGAGAGATTTTATAAAATATATATAAAACCATATAACTGGTCATTTAAATTCGATGACTTAAATATCTTTGAGCACAAGATCAATCAATTAAAATATGCTTTAAGATCGCTAAACACTAACAATCTTTTGAGTTTTTTTAATTAGTTATATTTGACAAGCAAGCCACATCCGCTTATCAAGTTTATCAATACTATTTCATTTGATGAAATAATTTAAAAAATAGTAAAGTTTTATTGTAAACATTTTTATAAGTTAGTATTCTAGAGTGTAATGATTTATGAATTACGAATAATCTTAATGTTTTTTAAAATTTGCCATAATTATTCAAAATTTGCATTTATCTACAAAAAGAAAATCTCATAATTTACTTATCATAAAGCGAAATTTTTTTTATAAAACTCTTATGGATATTTTAAAGAAAATAAATAACTTTAAAAAAATTTAATTATTTAAAAATTCTCTTAATCATATTGTTGTGTTTTTTAATTTAAAATTTAGAAGAAAGATGATGATATACTTTATATCAAGAAGAGATGCATGATACATAAGTCTTATGGGCTCTAGTTTGAGTATGATTTTAGGCTTTCATCTAAATTTTTGTTTCTGGGATTAAAAAAATCATCTATAATAGATAATTTTCTAGTTTATGAACACAGCCAAAAAGTGTTCAATCAATCCTTCGAGAGAGCTTTTATGCTTTTTGGATTAATAATATAGAGAAAAATTTGTGAGGAGATTGAAGAAAACTGAAATTATAACCATATTTTGCTGCAATTGCAAGAGTAAAATTAATAAATAAAATAAAAAATTTGATTTCAAGGTTATATTTGGTATTACGAGACATGTTTAGAGTAGTAAATTAAATTTTGCAATTAATTTATTAATAAATAAATAAGTTGGGTATTGACTATTGGGTGAGCAAAACAAGGTATGCAATTAGCCTCAACTTTTAAATTAAAGTCTGACACCTACAATGATTAAATGACTTATATGCCCTTGTCTTCTCTTGCTTTCTCCCCTCTTCTGCCTCCTCTTAAGCCCAATTATCCAACACAAGTAATGGAGCCAAATTTCCAGATTTCACCGTTAACTTTATCCTTTCCCAGGCAATATACGTTTTTTATGTATATATATCCAATTGCTCGCTACCGTTTGTCTTTCCACTCTCTGTCTTTTATTACAAAGATTGAAAATGGAACTAAACTCAGTACGTATAATTTGTTGATAATATTGAACTTGGGTGTGCTAGGTGAGGTAAATGGGTTGTTCGCGGTGGTGGCGGCAATTTTAAAGAATATAATTTTGCTATTTTGATTTAATTATAAGTCAATAGACCCAGATCAAGTTGGGATCAAACCAACGACGAAAAGGGACCTATAATTTTTCGGGATCAAATTTTCTTAGGATATATAGAACGAGACTAAGATTACAGTAACCAATTTTATATGGAAGCGTGGTGGATAAAATATAAAAATATTAATAAATTTTATTATGAGTTTGATTTATTTAAATTGTTACAGTTCAATGAAACTTATTTATTTGTTTTTTAATATGATTTCATGTAGGAAAAAGCAAGGGATATTTCATGTCGATATTTTTTTTGGTCAAAAGTTCACGTCATGTTTTTTTCTGTCCCAATTAACTTTAATATTACAAAATACTTTTGAAATTAAAATAATAATAATTGTCAACTGGTATTCATAGTAATTTTTATGACCAAAGGAATTAAAATCAATAATTGTATTATTAAAATTATTTGAGATATTAATTAACTCCCCTTAAAAAAAATAAAATGCAGTTAACTTTTGACAATTTTTTTTTAGTTTTCTGTTATATTTTTATTTAAAGTTAAAATTGATAACTTAATTTCCTTGGTTATATGAGCTTATGGATGAAAGTGAATTGGATGAAAATTAAACATTAAATTAATGGGCATGACGTTTATTTCGTTAAAAATCTATAATAGAAAGAAGGGCTGTTAATGAAAAAATTAGAAGATATTTTATCAACATGATATTATGGGAAGCCACAAAGTTTCCCCAAATAATAATGACGAAAAACTAGGTTCAAAGACATACCTGGAATGCAATGCAACTATTGGAGCTCCAAGAAGACAGAGTTCGGGAAATGTTGAGTCTAAGAACTCTCTTTAGAGAGAAGATGGTCATGTATGTTTAATCAAATCTAAATAAAGACTTGAAGTCAAGACGGGGCCCCGCTATATCTAAGTGGAGGGTAACTGTCTAGGGATGGACATTTGTCCCGTTGATCCAGGGTCCGGGTCAGACCCTAACCAAGACCCGCTCAAGAGCATCATTGGGGCGAGTCTGAGACAAAAAAATTTACCCCGGCTGGGACAGATCCGAGTCCAGGTCCAACCGGTTGGACCTGTAGACCCGTCCTGCACCGCAAGGTTTAGGAGTATATTTATAAGGTTTTAAAATTTTAGGACTATTAGGTAGTTTTTTAGGTTATATTTGTTAAACTTTTCATATATATAAATTCTTAAAAATTTTACAAACAATACAAATACTTTAATAAAAATTACATTTTAATTAATAATTAACATCTTTTAGTATATTAACATTAATTTAGTCATATTATAATGACAAAATAAAATATTTATATTTTATAGTAATTAAATTTATATAATATATACAATATTGATATAGATTATTAAGTACTAATTAAATTATTACAATATTAACAAGATTATTTTTAAAATATATATATTTGATATAATCAATATATTATTTTTTAAATATGTAAATAAAAATATGATAAATATAATCTTAAAACCTTAAATATATGTTTTATTATAATTTAAATTAATTAATTAAATTATTATTGTTTCATAAATATATAATGTTAAGTAATTGGTATCTGCCAACCATATTATTACTATTATTAGATTGAAACTAAATCAATATGCTATTAAAAAATTATTTAATTGTATTATCAACTATTTGAAAAATTATCAATTAACTAGTTTACAAGCAATAATACACTTTTAACATTATTTCTGATAGATTATGTAACATTAGTATTAATATAATCAAATGGCAATTAATGGTAATTAAATATTTGTATTTTATAGTAATTAAATTTGTATAATATATACAATATTGATATAGATTATTAAGTACTAATTAAATTATTGTAATATTAACAAGATTATTTTTAAAATATATATAATCAATATATTATTTTCAAAATATGTAAATAAAAATATGATAAAAATAATCTTAAAACCTTAAATATATGATTTATTGTAATTTAAAATAATTAATTAAACTAGTAATGTTTCATAAATATATAATGCTAATTAATTGGTATATGCCAATCATATTATTACTATTATTAGATTGAAACTAAATCAACATGCTATTGAAAAATTCTTTAATTGTATTATCAACTATTTGAAAAATTGTCAATTAACTAGTTTACAAGTAATAATACACTTTTAACATTATTTCTAATAGAGTATGTAACATTATTACTAATAAAATCAAATGGTAATATACAGCCATTTTAATTTTAGTTTGAAGATTTATTGTTTTTATGATTGTTAAAAAATGATCATAGTTATAAATGATATGATGAGAAATTGATAAGGGAGTTATTTGCGAAGATGTAAATGTTACAGGGAATGAAGTTGTAAAAATATAAAGATTATAGGGGTGTGATTGAAAAAATATAAATAGGGACGGGACGGGTCGGATCTGCTCAAAATTTTTTTGCCCCGCCGCCCAAAGGGGCAAAGGGGCGGGGCGGGGCAAAAAAAATTTGAGCGGGGCGGGGTTGGATACCTGCTGCCCTGTACCCGCCCCGCCCCGGTTCTAAGCCTACAGTTGTCACATGGTCATTTCTGCGGTGCACATCTTCAGCTTCCGAAGGAGCAGGGTTTATCACCAGCAAATTGCCTAGCCTAGCCATCCCTATAAAATATTGGAATTTTTTTTGGTTTTTTTTATTATTTAGTTAGTGAAAGGACCAAGCTATCCTCATGCGGTTTGTTGTTTTCACGGCTAACATGAAATTTGGGGGACAATATACGTTTCTTTTTAAAAAGTTGGAGGCAAAATAGCTAGGAAAAATTTGAAACATGACCCAAATTTAAAAATGATTTACTCTCATAAAATTTTCATGTCATGATCCTTTTGACAGTAAAATTATTTAAATATCCTTATAAATTCAATTAATTCAATCTTTATTAACTTTCTTCATTTCCTCCACTTTCATGACGATTATCATCCATTACTCCTTAATCCAAACTATGAAAAACTCTTATCAAATTCCAGTCAACTAAGACACAATCAATAGACTTCAAAGGGGCAAAAGTCTCATATTTTCATCAAAGGTAAAGGATTGGGGAAAGTTGCTAGTAACGAAGAGAAAGCAATTGTTGACATCGATGAGTTAAAGAGCAAAATCAAACCGGTTAGTTTTCCGTTTATTCTTTTTCTTTCTTTTTTTTTTTTTTTGGTCTTAAATGGAAATCCATGTCAGATTCACATTAGTCGCAGAAATTGGCTGCAAATAAACTATTGACTATTTGAAATTTCAAAATTAGGGATATTGTTGGATTTTGATGTTGAATGATTATGTTTTGGGAGTTTAGGAATGTTCTTCGAGATAGTCTGATGGTGTTTGAGTGTTGATTGGATGCTTGGGTTATCGAAAATGGCTGAAAATGAGTGTTCGATGATGAAGGTAGACGACGTCAAGTGTTGGACTCACTGTCTGATCTCACACTTGAAATCTGACAACTCGTGGGCTATGGATGTCAAGTGTCGAATTCTTGAAATCTGACAACCTATGACCCTTTGTTCCCTAGACGTCGAGTGTCGATTATGTGAGATCTAGCACATGATAGTCGATTTCATGTAACCGACACTCGAAGACCTTGTAATAAAAGGCCATTGAGTGTCGAATTTCAAGAAACTGAAGAGCTCGGTGCTTGATAGAAGAGTTCAACAGTGGGAGTTTGTCAGTTTCAAAAAATAGACAACCGACACCTGATGCCGAACGTTGGTTATCAATTTCTCATAATCGAGAGACTCCCATTATCCAACACTCAACAATGAGATTTCATTATGTGTCGGTTTTTTTAATTTGCTGAGTGTTGTTAAGCGATTTGGGTAGATTCACTAATTTTTTACCTTTTTTAATATTTTTGAGGATCTAAATGTTTTATATGTTGTTTTATAAAGATTTGGACATGGCAAATCAAATCAGGCTTACGCTTAATGTGAAGATCAGTGAGCTTTACCACACCGTAATCACTAATGTGGCTAGTTCAGATTGTATTCAATGGATTCGTTCTACTTTGACTCAACGCCAACAAGAATGTCTCACAATACATGTTTCAGGTGGTTTTTAGAGATTCAAGATGTTATGTTTTTGTCTTAGCTGGTCTGCAGTGTATTGCTATAGGAGGTCGAGACAGTCGGATATGATAATAACAAGATGTGGTTCCGTATTCAAGGTATGGTATAACATTGCATACAAAATTAAATTTCTCCTTATATTATCATTCAAGGTATGTAATAATTAATATTTTTATTTCGGGGCGGCTTATTTGTTTCTTTGCACACAAGTTTGGCCTGGTTATCAATTTGAAGTTTGCCACTTAATTATCGGAATTCCCAATGTCCTATATCAATGCCCATTGTTGGATAGGTACTTTGGGGCTAATGATATGTAGCTGATAGATATTTTATTCGCTGCTTCAAGGAATAAATGTTCATGTTACTCCAGATGAGGATGTAGTAAAGTTAGCAGTATAATACATTTTGGAGCAGCTTTTCAGGGGAAAGGATCAGCGTCAGTTCATTTCTTGACAGTGGTTGAATTTTATGGATAAGTTGGATACGTTTAATGAGTATCCATAAGTTTTAGTGTCTTACAATAGGACTATTAAAGGAATGTAAAAAGCATTGGTTGGAAAGTTGGAGAAGTACAAGAAACGAAAGGCTGCAAAGAAGGGCAAAGGGTCCCATGAGGAGAAGTATGACTTGGAAGGGTGCCCAAAAGTAGTATGTAGTTACTTCTAATATTGAAATGGTTTATAATTTCTTAGTTTTTTACTTACAAGTTTCGTTGTATGAGACTGTGCCTTATGTCAGTGCTATATATGATCGTGCAGAGGCTGCGTTCGCGCAGAAGATTCCATGGTTAGTGAAGTGGGAGACATTGAAGACCCTGTCTGAGGAGATCGTCATACGCGATGTGATAAACATTATTAGGAGGGTTAGTTTGGTCATATCCCAAATATTCAGTTTCCTTTTCATATATGTACATGTTCATACTGTATTTAAACTTCTTTTAACTTTTGTTCTTATAGGCCCGTCCTTTGGTCATTTTGGAGTCGACTGAGACAAAGAGTGCGACAAAACTTTGGCACAGGTCGTGGGGATATAGAGTGGTGCTCATGTGCGATGGGCTACATTCGAGGATGCTTCTTTATATAAAGAAGAGTCTCTTGAGCCACCTCAGGATGAAGAGTCAAAGGTCGAGCAACAACATGACTCGGGGGTTTCCATTTTTGTTGCATCTAATGCTTTGAAGATTGTCCTAAACCCAGCTATGACTTCACCATTGTCCTCGCCACCTGTCTGATTTTCTCCTCTGTCAGGACATGGACCATCTCCCTCACATGTGCAGACCACTAGTCCACTAACTATTTTTATTTTATTAATAATATTTTAATTAATATAAATATATTAAATATGTGTTAATTATGTGTAGATGAAATAAAATATCTCATAACTAAGAAAAAGAAGGAGGTTACTATAATTATTGATTTTAAGAAAATTAAAGAAATAAACCAAGTCAATGATTTCAATTTTGTCTCATAAATGGGAACTCGCATAAAAGCCATTAGTATAAGGGTCACATATTTCATAATTTCAATAACAAATCCAAAGACTCGGATCCTTTTTTATTTTTTTTTAATGTAGAAGAAATATTAAGAGAGACTCCTTCTAATCATTTCAAATTTAATATGATGACATTACCAGATCAATACGTACTTTAGGTGGTGATAACTTGTTATAGGATCGGCCAACACAGTATGAGATCAGATTATCAGATAATATATTTATCATATTTGTGTCATAAAATATTTAATATATTTATTAATAGTATTTATATTTTAAGTTTTATTCTAAGCAATTCATTAAGTCGTATTGTATATATTTTAATAAAAAAAAATTTTAACTCGCAACCTGGGATGAAATGATTGTGGTATGCGAACACAATTTTTTTCCTTCATTATTAACATTACGTGTAATATTTAACACGTCCTTATCTAAGTGTACAAACTAATCATTAAAAAAGAAAGGAAGAAAAGAAAAAAACAAAGACGGCGGTATTGCCAATATAAAAAAGAAAAGGCGGGCAAAAGAATATTAAAAAGATAATGGGGTGAAAATAGAAAAAGCAAGGCAATTATTGATAGAGTTGAGAATTTTTGATAAGAATTGTGATCATCATACGAACACACTACACGATTAATAAATAAGTCAAATCAATATTGAAGGTATTTAATATGACAACCTGTTTAATGATACGAATAGTTAAATATATTTTGTATATCCTTAATATGTAAATTCATTCAATGATATAAATTTTTTTTGAAAAAATTACTATTCACATAAAAAGAAAAAAGATAGTACAATATACGAGAGACATACTCCAAAAAGAGTATTTAATACTCACAAGTCTAAAAAGAAATAACAAAGCTCAAAGACTTCAAACGAATAAATAGAATAAAAGCTAAAGGCCTAGACAAACGATTACGTATAAGGCCAAAACCAACCATAACATAGCCAAGATCACTCAAACAATAAAAATAAAAGGACGTAAATTCATTCAATGATATAAATTATTACCTACTTACAATATATATATTATAAAACTGAAATTTTTATGCTATAAAATAAATTAATTTGTAAAATAATAAATTATGATGATTTTAATAATATTTTATACTAACAATAGTTTATATTTTAAAAATAATTTTAATTGATTTAAATATAGATAATATAATATATTATGTATAACTAAATTAAATAATTAAGTAAATTATACAAATTAAATATGATATGATTACGACACGTGGGTAACACGTTTAATAATCGGGTGGGTTTGGGTTTCATATTTTGATACGAATAATTAAATGGGTCGACACGATACGACACGTAGGGGTGTTCAAAAATCCCTGACCTGATCCAACCCGACCCCGACCTGACTGGGTTGATCGGGTTTTTCTTGGGTCGGTACTGAATAGTTATCCGAATCGGGTTGAAATAATCGGGTTTAAATAGTATCAGTTTGTAATCGCGTTTGAATAATATGATTTAATAAAATTAAACCCGATCCGATCCGATCAGATTTATCGAGTTTTTCTTAGATCAATATTAAATAATAAATCGAATCGGATTAAAATTATCAGATTTAAATAATATCAAATTGTAATCGGATTTAAAAAAATCCGATCCGGCTCGACTTGTGAACACCCCTAACGACACGAATGCACCCCTAATTATGGAGAAAGTAAGATAAGGAGACGTGGATCCCACCCAACAAATAGCGCGACACGTGGAAACATCTGATGCGGTGGGAGACTAAAAAGAAAAAAGTGCCGGAGCATGTGGGCCAGATCTAGCATTTACCTCGTGGGCACAAAGGTTTAGGAAAATGTGTTTTTTTAAATTTCTTTTTTATTTGAAAACGGTAACGGATTCGATAACGTCTGTATTATTTTGGAATTTGGCGTGGCTCGGCCTGGGGTTGCGTGCGAAACGATTCGTTTAAACGAGTGGATAAGAAGAGAAGAGGGGAGAGAGAGAGAGAGATTCACACGCGCATTACGTGACGTTCATGCATTAATTGAAGATTTAAGTTGTGTTTCTTTATGACTTCAGTATTTTTGTTTTCAATTGAATTTAAGAATATATAGTTTATTTTAAATTATTTTAAATTTTAAAAAAGATATGTAATTGAGATTGAATATAAATTTTATTAGAAAATGTGTAACACAGAAAACAAGATTTGGATTCATAAACGAACAGAGTTTTAGATCTCGAATGTCCTTCAATCTTTGATTCTGGAGCTAGGGTTTCATGATCTGACGGTGGAGATTGGATATAAATTCCGAATCACATAAATAGGATAACGTGGTTCACGTGCATTCACAAATTAAAAATTTTATTTGACATTTTCAGCGTCAAGTTGGTGATTTGGTAACATTATACTATAGCAAGAGTAAGTAGTTTATGCAATTTATATGAATGCAAAATTGATCATAAACGGGTGTCAATCGAGCATTTTTGTATACATATTTTTACAGTTTTGATTGGTCGATCAAGATCCGACGCAGCGTGATGTGGAAACCAGGGGCGGATTTATATAGCGGCCAGAGGTTGCCATGACCTTGCATTATATTAATTTTCTTATTTTGGTACAAATTTTATATTTAATACTTAATGGTCCACCTTCTTTTCTGACTTTTCAGCTTGGCCCCTCCAAAGTCCAAACTGTGAAGTCTGAATCCGCCCCTGATGGGAACATTTTTCTAATAGGGCATTGTATATTGTCTTAGTTAAATTTGATAAGCTTGATATATTTTGTTTAGTTGGTTGATTATATATTTTCTGCAAGAAAGCATATTCTTGTCTTGGTTTATAGGGCTTTGGCATCTAGACCAAGTCAAGATTTGAATGGTCGATCACACTACTTGTTTTTATTAAGTCATCACTATATAGAAAAGCATGTTTTTCTCATTTTTTTTAAATTTATTTATTCATTTTCAGCCACAATATATTAAGAAATGTTGACTAATTATTAATATGAGTTAAGTGTTAGAAATTGTTTGGTTAGGTCAAATGATATTTTAATCAACGTATAAGAATACCCATATGCTACTATTTAATGCTAAACATATAAAAACTTGACATCTAGCTACCTCGCTTTGAAAACTTAAGGTTATCATGTCAATCAAAATTATCAAAATTTTCAATTTCGAGAAACGTTTTTAAAATGAGAAACTTGATCTTATTTCATTTCCTATTTTAGTAACTTGATCTTAGGTCCACCAAATATTAGAGTTCTGATTTTTATTTTCAACCCATGACTTGAAAATAAGTTATCAACTTACTCGAAGTTGGTTTGAATACTAATTACAATTGTTATAGCTTAAGAAATAATTAATTTTAACTTATTGAGGGAATAATCAGATTATAAGATAGTCATCTTAACTTTAATCTCGCTTATTCTTTTATGTCTTTACTTCCTTTACAACTTTCCCTTATCTTTTTTAATAATAAATAATAAAAAACTTTATGCCCTCTTGCTCTCTATATGTTTCAAAACATTTTTTTTCTAATTGTTCTTTCTCTATCTTTTATATATATGTTGGTTATAAAATAACTTAAATTGCAAATTATAAGTCAAGAGCTACATATTTAAATAAGAATATTTTCGTAGATATCTCTTAAGATTTTGGCATCACATGTAAACTCCAAACTAACATGTGATCTGAATCTTTGATATAACGGATATTATATGGTGAAGGATTCGATATCTAATTCAAATTTCTAACCCACGATAGAGTGAATCAAACTCGTAATTATAAATTGTAAAGCCCCTTTTAATTATTGATTGTCCATGGGATTCCAAACTCCGCATCAAACTACTTGCACATGAGATCTTTTCATTAATTTTATTTTTGTTTAAGAGAGAAAATTCAATTATAACGAAGACAAACTACAAGAAAGATACTTTGGTATTCTAGATTTTATTTGCCTCCCAAAATTGAAATCTAAGGACTTCAACCTTCCTTCTTGACCACTCATTGTTCACATTCGCATCCAAACAAGTTGTTTTCTCAAAACTTTAAATATTAATATCAATCTCCCACTATTGATTTTTTAAATCAATAATGACAATTAAAAAAAAAAGGGGAATAAAAAGAAAAAGAAAGAGAAGAATCCCCCATTCTAAAGAATGATAATTTTCCTCCATTTTCTAGGATTCCAAAAGTCCATTATTGTTATAACTTATAATATCTTATAAGAACCAAATGACAAGAAGGGGATATTTTCTTGAAATGGGAAATAGTAAGCCGAACAAAAGAAAGAAATTCCAATAAGTTGCAATCCAGAAAGTGGCATCACTCGAAGTAGTAAAGAGTGCAAGTTGCTAAATAGTTAGGTCTATCTAAGGATAGAGTACCCATTTAGATATTCCAAATATCCAAACAAGCGTTTGGTTTTTATGCCAAGTTATGTTCTACATGGCATCCTTATCACGCAATCCCTTTCGGAAATTAAAATAAAACTACAGTAACAGTTAGAAGATGGAGTAGCTAGAGCTTCCCAAGTAAAACACACAAATAAAAAATGTTTTGAGGTGTCTAGTTACACATCATTAGCATTAGTTTATAAAGCAATCCATATATTTTTATATCATAAATGGTACTCTGTTATAAAATTGCTCATGATTAATATTGAGTGGTCAACATAGCAAAACCATTGCTTCGAAGATGCCATGACATCATGTAGCATACGCCCTTATTAGACATTTATTCTACAGAGAATATGTACTTATGTCATCAAATTTTTTTTTTTAAATTATATGCTTTAAGCTTCAACTGACAAATATTTCATATCACTCTGCAATTTCATCAACTTGCATTTGAGTTTCATGTAAAAAACTTGATAAGCTACCAACAATGTCGATGTGATAAATTCTCTTCCCGCAAGGGGAAGTCAACATATTATGGAAGAATATTCATGTCCTTACTTCATAGAGGCTTTGATTACAAAATTTCAAGGAATTGCTTTTTTCTTCTCCAATCAAAAAGAAATGAGAAGCTACTATTTTTTTTTATTCTCCTTTTCCTAGCTTGCATACGTCTATTTGCTGCTTCTATTTGTTTTCTCTTGTTGTAAACTTCTAGTTTAGTTGATCTTTAATTTACTTTAATTAAAAAAAAAAAATTCTTTTCATTCCATACAAAAGGACACTCGCAATTCAGATATCAATCACTTGGCACTTCCGAGAGCACACATGTTTCAACACAAGTACTTACAGCAAAAGGATCAAACATCATTTCCATCAAAACACCCCAGATGTGTTTGAAAACAATTTCTTTAATTGTTTGCTGCATCAAAATCACAGAACAATTGATATACCTGTATTAAGAACGATATACGATACCGTATGCCGACTTGTCAGAAGCTATTTAATCCAAAGACAAACACGATAAGTACTAAATATGTATACATAAGTCATCAGAGCTGATCTAATCAATGAGAACGCTCATATTTACAATAATATCATCAGAATCATTTTCCAAATCTAAAATTGGGACCAACAATTCTTGTGCTCCGAAGAGCTTGACGTTTGTAGACAATGGAGTGGCTATTCGTCCGGGTAAAGGGTGCTTACTTTGATTCAGTAGTCTCTGCTGAACTTCTTTCCGGCTCAGATGGTTGATTTGGTTGATCAGGTTTGTCAGATGATGGTGGCCGATCTGGTTGATCAGACTGATCAGCTGTTGGTGGCCGTTCACTTTCAGGAGCACTAGAATTAGAAGGTTTCTTAAACTGAACCAAGATCATAGTCATGTTATCACATCCTTCACCACCAGCTACCGGAGCCAAACACCTATCAAATACTCTCTCACAAATGGTAGAGAGTTTAGTTTCCTGCACAGGGTGATTTCCGTTAACTCTCGAGTCAAACAACCAATATATTACATCGAAAACGTCATAAGCTTACTGAGGCTAACTGATCCCGGACATAGTCCACAAGCTGTTGACTTGAAAGGCAATCCCTGGAGCACAAGACGGAGGTTCTTCGTATCAACAAAACATATAATCAATCTGAGCTCAAAATGTTTGACAATCAATTCAGCACGCCACATACAAGTTATGTAAGACTACGAAGCAACTTTTCGATGGATAATAATCTAAGTGCCTAAAAGCAAACTCGTCTATGCTCTCACTATCAGCAAAGCAAAAGTATGTGGTAGCGAGCAAACTCAACTCATTTTATATTCTTGGGTGGTGAAGTACTCAGCCAACCTATAATGTATCTTTATCTTTTAATATGCATGGTTGTGTGCGTTTCACCATACAGCAGAAGACTGGCAAAATAGAGCATGGCTTGAATTCTATTTGAAGACATTTAACTAAAAAAAAAAAAAGATACCGTAAAAGTTTCACATATCACCTTTTAAGAGCGTTTCAGCAAAGATGCAATGTATCACAAAGATCATACAACAATGCAGTTTCAAACTGATGACATAATAGCTTGTGTGTGCAGTAATGCTATATGACTTTATCCCAAAATACATGCTAAAAACCAGAAAAAGACAGCAAAAATCAATTGCTTTGAGTCTGCATATTTACTAATTTTCTTCCATACCTTACTGAATTTTTATGCTCGGACCAAATCGAAAGTAATATTCAGTTGGACATTTCATGGCAATCAAAAGTTGACAATAATTTCAAAATTTTAAATGATTACATAATATTTCTCAACATACAAGTCACAGATTTCAAAATCCGACAGAATAATTTCAAAATAATTACAAACAAATAAGATAAGCCATCAGATCTACAACAAAAGTTTCTACACTTGATTTCCTTCCCACATTAAACTCCAAAACTCAACTTTCTGAACAAATTACAAAAAATAAAATAAAATAAAAAAGAGGTCAATTCCACCCTCTAAAAAAGGAAAAAGTTTCTTTTAGCTAATATGTACTGCTACATTAAATATGTAGAAGCAAAAAGTTGTATTGTCTAATTTTGAATGGGCAAGTACAGTTAAAGTGATTTTATAACTGAGTAGAAAGAAACCCATTCTTCCTTTCTCCCTCAAAAGCAATAATGTTTTGATAGACTCACAACTGCAACAGATATCTAACTGCATAAAATAATCAGAATTTCTGTAACATATCAATGTCAATCTTTCTCTCATAGCACCATAACTGACATAGAGGGCCTACTCCATCATTAATACTGATGCTAGAAATGAAAAAATTCAACTTAATAAAAATATAACAAAAAATTTCCTCTGCAATCAAGCAGAACACTTCTCTTTGTTTAATGAAATAGACTTCCAAGAAAACCAAAACTGATATTCAACATAAATGCCTTTTGGCTAATAGGAAAAATTAACTAACACCTCCAGAAAGCAGCAATGAGGGGAAAATGAACAAAATAAAACCTAATGTATGCTCATAAACAGTATACAAAATATATGGCAAATTAATTAAGTTCACACAAAGTTCAGGCTATAAAGCCAACAGACATTTCATTACTAAATACTAAATCTAGTACAACCATACATCATTTAGAGTTTAGAGCGCATTTCAAAAGAGTGGAAGACAAGATAACAAAGGGAATTAGGTTTTTTATTTTTATTTTTTATCGCTAACTGTTTATAATTAATTAAAGTTGAAAGTAACTTACCAAATCCCATCACAAGCCAGAACCATAAACTCATCATCATCACAAAGCTCAACCTAATTAAAGAGAAATAAGACAAAGTATGAGCATTGAACAAGATTCAAATATATTAATAAGAGAATATACCATACACTCCTCAATGCCATACCAATCTTTCCTATATCTAAGAAATTTAACTAAAATTCAAGTGCAATGAAAACAATATAAATGGCCCAAATGCTGAGAGAGATTTCACGAATAACAACCCAAATGGAATATAATGCAGAGGTGCTAACGCAACGTACCACGTTTACATCTGGATTAGCAGTCACAATTTGCTTCTCAGCAGGCAAATTTTTGTTCTGCTTGAACTCCACATCTCCTGCAATTACGAGACATTTAATAGCAGAAGCAGCAATTTAAAAAGGGACAGAAATATCCAAAATCTCTCTTCTAGAGGGTCAAAGACTGAAATAAATTCAATTACCAATAGCCCTTGCCAAGTTTAAACTTCCGTTAACACGTCCAAGTTGTATGAAACCACCTGCTTTCAATATCCTATCTCTCTCAACCTCAAGATCGGGCTTGTGATCTTTAGACAGATTATATGCCTGAACAAAAACATGCCAACAAAATAAGCACATGCAAGCCTTGTTAAATAGAGCTACACCACATTGTAGAATTATCATTGCACAGAATTCCAGCAGACTAGCATCCAACCTTATGCTACATGGGATAAAAACCAGTGATAGGTGCTGGTGCAAACTAATGGGCTAAATCTCAACTAATACTCTATTGCACTAAAACCAGTGATGACTGCAAATTCAACCTTAGGGCATGATGAGAAGTGCATGAAAATAACATATTACAGTAGCTAAGTGAAAGAATTACATCAACTGCAAAACTTAAAGCCCTTGGTTTCAACCAACAGATTGGGATTCAACTCCCCTTCTGACCACGTACTCGAGATATTGTATTCCAAAAGTTTCATTACAACCAAAGTTGTGTGCTAAAACACTAGTTACTTCCCCAGCTTAGAACTCAGTGAACAATTATAAAAGGTTAAAGATTTCTGGATACTCAAAATTAACTCAGAAACATCGATACAGAATATAGAAATGTGTAATGGAACTTATGTGCTCCAGAACGTTCCTCTCGGCCTAACATGCATCATGGATTCTTATGAACTATACAGATATTAAACGCAAACATATTTCCTCGTATCTCACGAGAACTAACAGGTGTGAGTTATATCTTGCCTATAAGCTTGTAAGTAAAAGCATGCAACAACAAGAGTTAGAACACACTTAGATACATACTATGGCCACAAACAGGTGCTATTGTTCATTCATCATAAAGTATGTTGCTATATTACAAATGTACTTTTGAATATTCAAAGGTTGATTAGTTTTTGTTTTCACAAAACTATATTTGATGTTCTCTTAACTCAGAAAATCATATTCCTCAACTATATTCTAAACTTCATAAATGAAATAGGAAAATGGCTATCAGAATTTGTTTCTCACCTATTTTTAACTCTTTTTTCAAAACAAAAGACACTTTCAATTTCATCTTTTTATTAATTTTTTATAGATACTTTCAATTTGATTTCTGTAACAACCCTAAATTTTTTAGGGCTATAAAAGTCTTTGTGGGAGTTGGACAAGGATTATAAAAAAAAAAAAAAAGAGTTTTATTTATATTTAAATTAGAAGTTTTATCTCTTTTGGAATACCTTAACCTCATCTAGTATATAAGCAATATTATACCTTGCAAATAGGGTTTTTAAGGTAAAAATTTAGGGGAGGCTTTGGAACTCAGAGATTTCAAGGTAAGATTATATTTCTTTTAGTTTGATTTAATAATCTTTACTAGAATTATTTTTTGTTGCCTAGATTTGTGCTATGATTTCTGTAGATGATTAATGAACAGCTTAGGATTTTTGAATTTATTAGGATACTTAAAATTCGATTTTCAGTCTGTTTTTTTATATGTTCTTATAGACATATATATGAACGTGTGAAATTTTATTTCACAAAAAAATATTAAGATTTCAATTTATTACGAATTTTTGAACTCTGTTGAAAACCTGAAAAATACTGCAATTTCTGGATGTTACGAATTTCGGAATTTTGTTTCATATGCTAGAGGAGTCAGAAATTCCTCAAATTTTATATGCTACTTCTTCAAGATGATATATATGTTTCTGTAAATTTTCATGATTTTTAAGCGTGTATAATAATTTTTATGAAATTTTGAGTTTGAAACTTTTTAATCTGAAAATTCTGGACAAATTTGACGGGCAGAAAATGAAAATCATTTAAAAATAGTTTCTGAACGTAATTTGCTTTGAAAAATTTTTAGCTGAATACTTTATGTGTCTAGTTCGCCTCTGCAAAATTCTAAGTTAATAGGATTAGGATATAATTTTCTAAAACTTCTGGAATAACCTCTGTTCTGGTTATCGGACTTGGGCAGAACGGTTTGTTTAGGAATTTTAAGGGAATTTTGTAGAACATTTGAGGTTTTGAGATTATGAAATTCTCAAGATGTTTTCTAGTTATGTCTTAGGACAATTGTTGGATGAGTAAGAGCTAGGATATTTGTCTTTTCGGATCGATCAAGGTAAGTAACATCATACATGTACTATCATTAAAGTGTAATGTGTTCTTAATAAATATTCTAATTTGTTAGAAAATATTTTTGTGTGATATTATATGAATTATTTTCTGTTTTAGAATGAAAATTGTGGAATTAGAGTTTTAGCAAAGCTTTTAAATTGATTCTTAAAAACCGTTTTCATGTTAAAAACCGTTATAGTGAAAAGAACTTTTGACGAATCTATTATTATCTATAAAAAGTTATTTGTATATGTACTTTGAATATCATGTTATTTGAAATGGTTCTTGAATGTTTTGACTCATTGTCCATAATATTTGAATACTGTTACGAATTCTGAACCCAGCTGTGGTTTTAGTGTGCACACGACTTTTGGGCCGGGTCACCGGGATTACAGGTGACATACTTTTGGACCGGGTCATCGAGGATACAGATGACATACTTTTGGACCGGGTCACCGAGGATACAGGTGACATATTTTGGGCCGGGTCACTGGGATTACGGGTGACACTATGGGACAAGAGTCGATAAATGTTTTCTAACTCTAATTCGTTTTACTAAGATATGATTTTTGGAATTGAAGTATTAAACTATGAATTTGATGATGTTTTTATAATTTTTTTAAGATACTAAATGGTTGTGTATGATTTTACTTACCGAATTGACGGCTCACCCCTCATCTCTAACATTTTATCAGAGCAGCGCAGCGGAAGAGTGGTTGGGCTTGATGGTTGATGTCAAGGCTTTAGTTCATTTTTGGAATTATCCAATAAGAAGATCCCATTTTATTTTAATAATTGTGTCTGAAACTTTAGATTATTAAACTTTGTTTTGACGTAGAGAGATATTAAATTTGTTGTTATGTTCCTTATTTTCTAATAAGAAGATTTATTGAAGTTTTATTTAGAGGTTTATTGTTAGTAATGTCCAAGCATATTAGCAATATTTGTGTTTCTGTTTTAGGGCGTTACAATTTCTATTCTTATGAATATCGAGAAGATATTATAGGAATTACATTGAACACATTTATAAAAAAAAAATTACCAAAATCGTTGTTCACTTTTAAAATATTTTTCTTTCAAAAACTGAAATCAAATGCTTTCTCAAATCTAAAAAATATAAAATTCATTTTCTTATTTTCTTCAAAAAAGAATACAGGAAAAATGACAAAAAACCAATGGCACCATACATAATATCCCAGTTCACAGAGTGGATAAAGTCAAACAAAAGTCAAGTTTAAATTATAATCAAAGGTGTGTGCGCTCAAAGTGCAAACATAAAATGGGGAAACGAAATACCTGACCCTTCCTTGATAACACACAACGAGAATCACCGGCATTTGCAACAATAAGTTGCTTGTTTCGAATGATCGCAACACAAGCTGTGCTTCCAGAAGTTGGTCCATGAAAATCAGAGTGAGGGCCCTATTTTGCAACATAAAATTATGTTACTAAAATTTTAATAACGTTCTAAACCTAAATTAGCATATGAGCAAACAACAAATCAATCATCCAATAAACTGAGATATCGTATGAAGGAAAGTGAGCAAAGCATATTAAAAATTAACAAAAAGCTTCAATTCCGAGGAATTCAAAAGTTGCAAGGAAACATGGGGAAAGCACCTCAAATAATCACTTTACACGGCTTGCATTGTGTGACAAAAGAAGAATCTTATTTTAATTATATTTGTTATGGTCCTAAAAATCTATCAACTTAAATGAAGACTAAAATTTCTGTTAAGAGAATCTTCAAACTTAATTTTCTTCAAACTTACTTCTCATATAGTAAGATAAGTAATAACTATCTCAATTTTTAACTTACAGAGTCCAGAAGAAAGAAAACTTTTAAGATGATGCCAAAAGGAGTCACTCATACATGCTAGGTCCAGGCTTTATGCAGTCTACTTTGGACTCGTCTTAATCTTTAATGTAGAGCACTGTATACCCCAAAATGTATCCATGAAAATACAGCATGAACTCTGAGAAATATATACTACTCCAGTGAAAGACACAATTGCCAGCAAGAGTTAACTTCATTTAGTTGCCCTTATACATGAAGAACACTTCAAAGAATCCACTAAGAACTTAGTCAGGAGTTTACCCATTTAACCATTACTACTAGTTAAGATTTTAGCACGGCCCACCAACCACTAAAGTGGTTTATGTAATGATGCCCACTAAATGCTAAATGGTCCAAATCTCCTCCATATAAAGGTTGAAGATAATGTAGGTTATATTGCCAACTAATATTCTCCTTATTCCAATGTTTCTTCAAATTTCTTTTACATCATTTGATTTGACTAGTTACTATGGAAGAAGAATCCATCAAACGGTATTTTTCACACGACTTCTCACCGAACTTGTTAGCTATTAGATTAATACACTTTCAAGAGTTAACATTTAATCTAACCTCTATCATTAATGCAGCCTAAAAATGACACATGTTAAATTCCCCATATATGGCCTAAAAATGTATTAAAACTTGTATAGAAAAACAAGGGGCGTTTGAACCTATCCCTTCGTTATATATGAATCATATGAACCACATCAAGATACAAATCATTCTCTCTCTCTCTCTCTCTCTCTCTCTCTCTCTCTCTTTCTCTCTCTCTTTAGTAACAATTATAGGTAATTGTATAAAGAAAAAAAATGGCAAAGGTAGTATGCACAAATAGACTCCCTAGGACCCTTGTTGAATGAAAATTTCATTATGTGGATCAAAGAAACGCATTCAAGCATGAATATAGAGTTTCTGAAAAATAATGGAACTAAATAAAAATTAAAAGATTACTATCACAAATAAACCCTAAAAAAAAGATATTAATTAAAAAAAAACCCTGAGAATTCCTTATGATAAAAATTACCTTAAGTAAGGGTAAGACAGATTCACCTAGTGTGTTTCTACCTTCCATATGTTTAGCTACTCAATGTTGTAATCAAATTTGAACTTAGCATTGTATATGTCATGTTCACAACAATTAAGGACCAACAGCATAAATTTCCCAATCAAATACTGAAACTATGATCCATTTGGAATGTAACCATCAAGTAGAGCAATAAAGCTTAAGGGACAAGTGGTCATAATACTTATAAGTAATTTATCAAAGCGTTGTTAGTCTTTTAGTTGTCAATTAGAAGAATACTTTTGGGTTAGAAGATAACTCAGTTGTGAAACTTTTAAAGCCTTTTCTAATGATAAATTACCAGAAAAAAATTATAAGGAAATTACCAAAACAAGATTATAAGGAAAAAAAACAAAAAAAGATTATAAGGAAAGTTAAAGTAGAAATTTTAAAATGCATTAGTGTATCTTTGACAATTCAAAATTTTACTTTCATTTATTTTTTTAAATTTTTATAAATCTCATCAAAGAAGTCAAAATTTTAGCTCCTCCCAATAGCATAAAATGTTTTTCATAATCCAAAACTTTCTTTGGGTTGGAAGCAAATAATACAAAAACTTCACAAAGAGCTTTGGCCTTAAAAAACTCTTTTGGACAGAAAATAAGTCATACCATACAAGCATACAGACCTGTCAAGTTAAGATATTAAAACAACACCTCTATTGACTATGTATCAATTTACTGTATCATGGATAAGTGAGAAATGTGGAGTCATGTATGAAACATGCACCGATGCTCATCCACACTCTCAAAATATAGATTCATTATCAGAAATCCATTGGATTTGTGGGCAAAACAAAAACAATGTTGATACATTTGAACACATTAAAGGTTGCTATTTTGTTTTAGAATGCAGTAATTAAAATGAATATTCAATTTTTTTAACGCCTAAACATAAAATGAGGCATAATCAAATAAAGGAGCTGACTTCAGAAAACAAAAAATGTCATGCAGCTTTTACCTCACCAAAACGATTTTTACTTGCATGACACTTATAGCAATCAAGAGATAAAAATATAGAAAAAATGTACATTGCAACATACAATCAAAAGTTTGTTTCTAATTATAAGATACCTCCTCAGAAGACCAATCCCCACAATGGTCTTTGGCTTCACTACTCCTAGGAGACCATATTAAGCCTTCAATCATGCCTGAAAACTTGTCCATTTTATCTCCCAATACAGCTAATTCTCTCCACCCTCTCTGACCACGCATCATCTCATCCATTCTGCAAGAAATTATTACTCAAGTTGGAAAGAGACAAAGAATAGGGAAAAGAACTCAACATACAAAAGCAAAATTAATCTTTTATCAAAGTTACAAATGTCATCCTGAATTCACTAAACTCAGTTTCAATGAACTTATGCACAATGAAAATGATGCCGCATGTCTTAGTAAATTCATAATTTTGATTGGATCCACCAAACAATTTGCCTTGTCTTCTATCTAATATATTGACCAGCAGATGATCATATAGGAAAGATTGGAGATAAAACAATCCATAATCAATTTCTAGGCTCAAACAGATCCCAAAATTTTTAGATGTAAAATTTCCAATCAACAGAATTCACAAAATTTTTTGGATCCAAAATTTCATAAATCCATACAAAATTTCCAATCAACCGAATTCACAAAATTTTTTGGATCCAAAATTTCATAAATCCATACAACTATCAGCACACTGTAAGAATATTTTTATCGAAGCAAAAACGTTTAAATAGCAATAATTGCCTATCGTAAACTCATATTCCCATTTTGGATTCCAAGCTACATGAAGCACCGCACTTACAAATCAAGGACTCTTCAGCTACCTCACACTTGGGCCATGTCTCCATTCAGGCATGCAGGAAAAATTCTAAGCATCGAAATTCTAAATAAAATTAATAAAGTAACCTGAGGAAAGCTTTCTGCGCAGAAGTGGCTATATCTCCAGCCAAATAAGCTTCATGCTTGAGCACCTGTTGGTGAAGGTATTTGGCACAGAACTTAGAAACTGCTTTACCTACAGAACAGTGGACTTTATCAGGCATAAAACATTACACAATAACACCATCCTATGATAAAGAAAGAAACACCTTGGAAAACTAAAGATAAAATGAATGGAGTCAGAAGTATTAGGTAGATAATAAAATCTAGGCAGAAATGAACATGATTTGTAACAATTCATACATATGGACATTATCTTACCTATGCAACGAAGAGAAATAAAAATATCAGATAATGATCCAGAATACGCCAATTTAATCATCTATCAAATTGGCTTCAAATCTCGGACAGATAAATTATTTTCCAATATAACAAATTTAAGATAGTATACGTAAGATTACCCAAAAGAAAATGAGGAAAAAGAGAATCACCCAACAAAAAGTACAGACAAGAGGTAAATTAAAGTTTCATTGGTTAAATGGCAAAGAGAATCATTTGAAGGCTTTAAAACAACAAGCACATGAAACAATAATAAATATATAAAATCAAATCAAGAATGTCTATCACAGTGCAGTCCTCTCATCACTTGGACAAAAGCTTATGGCTAAGGAACAAAAATAAAAGTAAAACATGCAGACTCAGCTTCAAAGCCAGGCAACAGTAGAATTAATTCAAAGCATGAGACATTAGGAGTTTACGAGAAAGGGACAGTAAAATTAAAAAGGCAATCTTGAGAAAGCCAATTGGGAGACCTTGCCAAGTCACAACATTGTCTCAGTTTCTACCATTTAGTTAGATTAATTAAACTTCTTGTGTGGAACAAACAAGTAACCATACAAATAATATAATAACTGTTGTCTACAAATAAATATGTTAGGAGAACTAAAATCAGTCTGATTGTTGTATCTGCCAAGATGTCCAACATTATACTTGTAAATGTTCCAAATTCAAAGAAAAGTGTTAACCATATTGTAGTACTGTGACAAAGCACAAGATGTTTCAATTAACGACTTTTCAAAAGTACTTATGCTCAGTAACTCACTTAACCAATCTACCAATATCTGCATAAGCCCACTAACAGAAAACATCCAGTCACTCTACAAAAACTATACCTGGCAGCCATTTTACTTATGAGAACATGAAGAGTTTTAACCATGATTTTGATAACACGAAAAGCGTAGTTGTATTAGACGACTATCAAACATGCAAAAACATCATAGATGTAAGCTGAAACTGAATCATCAAAAGTTTCATTTCATAGATCAAGAAAGCAATAACACGTTTCCATGTGGAATTAAAACAATTCAAGCCACCACCTAGCTGACAATGTCACCACAAATTAAGTTATGCTGAAGTGAAGTATTAAAACTTGCTTATCCATTGTTATTAGAAAGATGAATGGAATTTTACTGAATAAATGTCCTCTGAGGATTTGAGAATGAGCTTCATATATTTCAAAGTGACCAAATATCACTCTGACCCTTTTATGAGACGATAAATACCATGTAAAATTGCAAGAAGTTCTAACTAACTGATAATTAAATATATGAAAAAAGAGTAACTATATACAGAAATTACAGAAGTCATATGCTGACCTCCATGGCCGTCATAAACGCCAAAGAAAGATGTAGAGTCATCCAAATCAAGATAAGCTGCATGCTGTGTGTAAAATACTCATAAGCTTAGAATACATAATCAAAATGCATTTATAAACAGAAAAATATGGAGCTGTATTTTCATTATTTGTCCTCCTAATATATGATAAGCACAGCATATAAATCCTAAATAGTAAAAATGCCTTTAAATTGAAAAGATCCACATCCTTATCAAATTCCATTAAGACACAAAAGTACATAATAGGACATATTGAAACATAAATTTGTCTCCACTGAAATTCAAACAAGTAATATATTTAATTACAACCACCGCAATGAGATTTTTTTTTAAATTACAAATATTGCTATTATTCTTGTTGTGGTTCAAAGAGTTATACATCCATTTCCCCATGAATAGCAACCAAAAAATGATGTTGGCAGGACATTTTCAGTGTAGTACAACTGGAGCCAAAAAAAAAAGAATCCAACACACATAATATGATAGTCCATCGGTTAAATAGTTTTACAAAGTTTTAGTATCAAGGGCATTTTGGTAATTAACATCTTTTAGGAACAGGGTGTTCATCAATTGAGATTGATTCAGGTCTAAGCTGAATTATTGTGTTTACTAGCTATTTGAGTGCGAATCAGACTTTATTATCAAACCATTATAACACCAATTAGCTCCAAAGATTCTGGATTCCTCCATTTCTTCAAGACAAAGGACTTCAGTATATCCTCATCATCTTCCCACGTTCATGACTTGTCTAAATTCAGCCTGGAAATTGCTACCTCTAGACTAACATGTAAATTTTGTACGGAATTTTATTCTGTACTAAATGATGGTAGAAAATATTACATTATTGAGCATTATTAGTAGAAATGCAGTGCGACCCAACATTTAATGTGTTTCTATTTATAATAAGACATTATTGCAGTATCAGGCCTGGTTCTTCCAATTTGTTTGGTATAAGATGCATACTTGAATTGAATTAGCAATTAACAAAGGGCTATTTTTACCTTAACAAAGCTTCTTTTCGTAGTTCTAAAAGCTCCCATGCATTACAAAACATTCAACAGTTTTTCCACAAGGTCGTTTTTTAAGCAACATTGCGATGCATGGCTGGAAATGGTACTAACTGGAGACGTAATTTGTGGACTAGTATAACAATTCCCCCCATAAAACAGACACAGCAAGCAAATCTTATACTTTCAAAACCAAATCAAGAAACCCAATTACTTCAAAAAAAAAAAAAAAAAAAAAACATGTAATAGAAACTAAAGTTTACGAAAAAAGTCAAACACTGCTAACAATAAAAACTAATGTCCCTATTTTATAATTAAGCTTTTAAAAGTTTCATTCTCCTCTCCAGTACCAAAATCTACCAGTATTGCAGAACATTACTCAAGCAGAATATCAAGAGTACAGAGGAAGCACTCACAGCGTCTTCCATGGTGGCACGCCAACCCTGCATGGACGACAATCCATATCGGAGAGTTTCATTTTCACCGTCCTCCGAGAACTTCTCCGTTTTGGGGGTGCTCAGGTATACCCCCATTTCTAACCGAAACCACAAACAAACAAACCAATCAATCAGCATAAATAAACCATCACAAAACGCCGTCGTTTTAATATCGTCCATTTAAACAGATTATTCCATCACAAACATAATTCTAATTCGAATTATATATCAAGTAAATCACAAAAGCCAGTTATACAAACAACTATCTTATGCAATGAAATCACTTGATCAGCTAAAATCGAATAAAAAGATCGTGAAGAAACTTGAATCGAAGCTCTAAGGAGCTGTAAGACAGTGTTTGGCATCGAAGAAAAACACTACTAAGTCGAGTCAAACAGCGCATTTGTCACGCTTTCCTCAGTACCAAAAAGTAAACAGAGCTTACAACGGTCAACTCTACTTTCTCTCTTCCCGTTCAATTTCCTCGGAAACCAAACGGATCATCGGAGTTCCAAATTCAAACTCTATATCTATATTTTTTTAAAAAATAAAAATATAATAATGCGAAATGGATTTGAAAAAATGAGAAAGGCAATAATGAAGAGGAGATCAAATTATGAGCAGCGATTAATAGAGAATAAAAGGAAATGATAATTATGAGAATTCGTTATGATGAAAAAAATAAAAATGAGAAAAAGTTGAAGCGTCCGTACAGTTTTGTGTTTGAGAAGGGCGAGAGCGTGCTGAGTGAGTGAGAGAGAGAGAGAGAGGGGAGGGGAAGGCAAGGGAGATCTTTTATTATCTTTGATTTGGGGACTTAAATGACACGATCACTACTGCCTTTGGCCTGTAGTTTTGCTTACCACGCGCTTTACACGTGCTTTTCATCCCACTCCCTCCCACACAGCTACCACAACAGCTGTGATTGCGTGTTCGGATTTCCATATAATTTCCCATTCCAAGAATCGGCTGACGAGTCCGTGGATCGGATCTACACCCCAGGATCCATCACCTGCCAAGATGTACACCTGAGTTTTTCTTTTATAAAAATATCTATATATGTAATAAAATAATATTCAGAGTAGATTTATGTATACAACAAACTTAAAAAAATAAATTTATACAACCGTTCATACGACACGATTTTAAATTTTTAATGAGATAAAAATGAAAAAAATACCATTTTTATTGTAAATATTAAATTTATATTAATGTGATATTATTTATATATTTACACATCATTAATATTTATTAAATAAGTTGATTTTTTATAGTTATCATTTCAATCATCTTATGATACGTTAGTTTGTATGTTAAAATTCGTATATAAAATTTCTAAGACTAACATTACTAAAAAAATCAAAAAACTTTAACAAATAAAATGAAATCCTTTTATATTGAAGTTAAATCATGATATATGAATCTGGTTTTACGTCTATAATATTTTAATATTCAAGATTTAAGTTTTTTTTTTAATTTTAACATTTATGTTAAGGAATTCAAACTAGATGGTTAAAAAATATATTATCAGATTATTCATAAAACTAAAAGTCAATTACTAACGCATCTATTATGATATTTTATTTCATCAAGAGTCTCATGATCAATAAATAACTATTTTATCCAACTAAATCATGTAACCAAAGATGACATAATATTATTAATGGAGAATTATATGTTATTTATAACGATTTTAATTTATGTTGTTATGCATTAAATATTTATCATTTTCAGCTTTTAAGAGTTGGAGATGAGCCCTATAGTATTGTAAGTTGTTTGATTTTTTAAGATATATAGTTTTTATATCATTGCTTTTGTGGCAAGAAAAAGGTTTAGTCATGATTATTTTATGTATTTTTCTTTGTAAAAAATACGCATTTTATATCAACACCTTTCAAAAATTTACGATTAATTAAAACAAAAATTGAATTATCCATTTGAGATTATAAGAAACTTAATATGGTAAGTAATAAATGTGATTTTACTATTTTAAGAAATGTTTTCTTAATAATAATAAATGACTTTGACTACTTTAAACTTCTTAAGATTGTTCCTTAGAATTAATACAAGAAATATACATAAAAACACCAAAAAGTTCAATTTAAAATTTCGTTCTTTTTATATGGTGGATTTTCTTATTTATGCTAAGGATTATAATTCTTTCTATATATACAATACAGACACACTTTTGAAGGAAACAACAACCTCACAATTCGTAGCCTCTCTAAATTCAATTATTTATATGCTACATATTCATTACATGTAACAGATAAAGTTTTAGCTTAATTTATTGGAAGACACTTTTGAGTCCCTTTTGGTCAAATAAGTAATTTTGTTTTATCTTTTAAAGATCATGAACGTTATTTTATTTTAAATATATTTCGAAAATTTATGATTAAAATAGTGAATAATTCTTATGTTGAAAAAAATTATAAATGTCGTTTTCTTTGTTACTTTTCTGCTGTCATGAGGGAAATTTTCGAGTGGCCAATCATGTATATCATTGGCTGTTGGGGGTTGATTGGATTCTAAAACCTGTGGCAGTTATTAAATACAACCAAGATTTGAGGGGTGTTGGAAATTTTCCTAAATTATATTCTTCTTATCTACAATTTCATTGGAAGATGGTGACTGAGAATCGTAAAATGAAGATTCCATTAGTTAATTATTAACGATTCAATGCACTTGGAGCATGTTCTTTACATTATTGAATTTTATCTTCATCATTTTTCTCTTTAATAGTTTTTTTTCTTTCTTTTCATATAAGCTTTCTTGACTTTTGCAATAAAATTCCACCCATATTATTGATTAGCTAATACAAAACGATAATAACAAGAAATTTTTTTTTATTGGTTTGTGCCTTAATCCATTATCTATTTAAAAAGATTGCATTGAGAGTCATTGAAATAAATTTCTTGTTCAACTCGATTTCTCGATAACTATTAAATATAATAATATAATTCTTTTTAAAGTATAAATTGATGAAATATTTAGTGTGTGAGTGTGATGCTAAATAATTTATGTTAATAATTCTATAAAATATTCGTACATTACCAATATTTATATGAAAGTTTATATAATATTCTACAAGTGTAACAGCTAACTCTCTGTCTTTGACCAACTTCAATGATAATTGAATTGATTTTATTAATAAAAAAATTACACTTGATGGAATTACTTTTTGGTTTGGGCTCCTAGCCATTACTTTAAATTATATTTAAAAGGTTTAGAAAAAGTTTCGGTGGGATTCAAATAAAACTTTAATTCATCGAAAGATTAAATCGAATCAAGAGTGGTGCCATTTGCATCTCACAACAATTGAACTCAAAGAAAAACTCATTTAAAATTTTCTAAAAAAAATATGTTTTTTTTATCATACCTCATTAAGTCCTATAAATGACCCTACTCTATTAATTATTTTACTACAAGTACCCCACCATTTTCATCAATGATAACCATGATATCCTCCAACTCCGAGCATTCTTCTTTGAAAAAGGTACAAAACTATGAGCAAACTATATAAACTATAAAAGCAGAGAAGAATATTAGTAAAAATATATTAATTTTTTAATTAATTCCTCCTCTTATAATACTTTTATGTTATTTTCTTTATTTTATTTCTTCATATATTTAATCAAATTCGTATGCTATTTTACTATAAAAGATTTGAACTTTCATTTTTTGAATTTGATGTTAAAAGTTATGTGCATAAGAATTGAGAAGAGATTCAAAACTTGATAATTGTAAAGGGTTTTAACTTTCCAAAAATGTTGCTAATAATTTTGTTGGTCATTTATTTATGAAAATTTTTAAAATATATCAAATTAAGTTTTGAATTAGAAATTGCGGATACAAATCAGGGTTTTAATATTACAGAAAATAAATTAAAGGAAAAATTTTATTACTTTGTATTAGGTGTCTAGGTAATTTAATAAAAGAAAGATTTGTAATTAAAAATTCTTTTAAAATTAGAGTTTGTTGTAAATAGTACCACTCACTAATCAAACTTATTTTTTAATTCAACTGGAGTCAAAATTGGGCCTGGGGAAATTAGCATTTGTCCGGCCCAGGCAAACCCCAGCCCGCATATTATTGTGTAATCTTTTAGATTTTATTCCTCTAGTCCAACTTATTATTGTATATAAGGAGAGTCAAGCCCGGGTTACCGACGTGATGGAGCGCCCTCAGCCGTCAAATCAAGCAACTTTTTTGGCTTCTATTTCACACATAATATAATAGGATACTAAATTATATGAATTAATTATTAAAAAATGGGGGAAAATTCGAGGTTTTCATTTGGAGATGGGTGTTGCATCGCAACACTTGCAAATATCTATACGGGGAAAAACATAAAAAAATTTAGGGATTTAGTAGGGGCAGAGAGGGTTTCTTGGTTTGGTGTGAGTGCCAGAAAGCCAAAACGGCAGGTCATCTGGATTTTGTCACCCTTAGATAGGCCAAATTCGATTTACAGTTTTGTCCATCAAACTCAAGAAATAACAAAAGAGCATTCTGTTTGACCCTTGTGTCTTCTCTCAATAAGCCCACATAAATGTGTAAAAGGAAATAAAGAAAATTATATGCCTTTCTATAGAATTTAAACAAGATTATCAGATTTTATTTTATAATGATTTTTAGATATTTTATTTAACTCATGATGAATTCATGTTTCCTAGAGAAGCTGTCATATATTGGAGGCATAGCCTCTGAGCTAACCAAAGTGTATAAGCTGCGTATGCGTGCTGATGTGGCATTGATAACACGTTGTTGTTGGCCCGGAGGCATTACAGCCGAGGTAAGATAGACTCTTTCCGTGTTTCAAATCCTATATTGCTAATTTTAGATTAAGAATTTTAAAATTAGATTGTATATTTCTAAAAAAAATCAATATATTTTGCGAACCAAATTGAATTTTAAATTTCTGTTTGGTTACGAATTTTATTTTATTTTTTTAAGATGATTTAAAAACTGATCATGTATTATTTTGATAAATGAGTTTAAATACAGGATATGTGTTTAATTAAAAAGTTTGAAAATAATAGCCTAAACATAAATTTAAGAATATGCATTTGGTAGCAAATTATGAAATTGTTATTTTGAAAATAAAAAAAATGTGTTTAGTAATAAATCCTGAATTTTTTTTACATTTTAATATTTTTTTATGAAATAAAATAATATTCATTTTAATGACCATATGGCAGTACCACTAAAATTGCTTGAAGAAACTTGCTTTCAAGCCTGGAATTGAAGAGATCCGTATTTATATGGTGCTTGCTTTAAACAAGAAATGATACACAAATGGGTTGCTGATTGTAAAGGACAAAGATGAATTAGCATTGTACCTTCCAAATAAGTGGTGGCTCAATAGTTTCATCAATTTAAAGAAAAAGAACAAAAAAGGAAAATGTAAACATACTGGAAAATGTGTTGGCTTTGTAAGACTTTATAGTTAAATTGTAAACATACTTTGCTGGTTCCTTAATTTGTTAAAAACTTTCTACATCGAAGGATTGACATATCAGAAAGAAGATGCAATAAATATCTCTTTTACACCTGATGCAAGAGAGTACTTGAAGAACTCTAATATAGATATTACCTGATGATATGAGGTATACCTTTAAAACTTTCATTAGCCTGATGATCTACGCATTAAAACAGTTGTAGCCCTCAAATTCTTCAATAATTCTTTCATCTCTTTTCGCATATCTCCCACGTTAGAGTGTTTAGAAAGCTGATAAAGACGAAGCTTATGTCAAGAAACTGAATATAACTCAAATGCTATTGCCTTATCCAGCGTAAGCTAAAATTTTCAGCCACACCACATTCAGTGTAAAACTGTTTCTTTGCTTTAATGTCAATTATCCTTATTAAAGAAGATAAAAACTAGCTGACCTGAAGAAAACTAATTTATCTGGCTTGGATAACTCGAATTCCATCCCATATCTTAGATTCATTTCAAGAATCCAGACCTTTGCAGAAACAGACCAAGAGAAATGAATTAGACTTACAATTGCATCACAAACATATCTTAGGAAGAGTTTTATATGCAATGACAAATTTAGAAGTTCTCACTATTACACAAACAAGCCTCTTTTATTGTCAATATAGCAGAGCCCGTCTATTTCTTCAGGCAAGCCTGTCACCAATTAGATGTGAGGGTCCAAAATGCATGTCTGCCTGATAAAGAGCTGAAATGACCTTAACATCCACAATTCGATCAAACGTATTCATCTAGAATAGCATTAACTACAAGATTAGAAGTTTAAGCAATAATTGGCTGCAATATGAACTAGCTAGTTTCAAATCATGTTTTTGACATACTTTCTATAAACCCATAATCATAATATTCCACTATCAAATTCTTAATAGCTTCATTAAATTTCATTGAATTCCTTATAATTATTAATATTACTTGATAAGTTCCATAAGGATGTGCAGAACTTCTCTCATGACATCAAAGCCGGTTTGAGTGTACCATAGGAGATACTTCTTTCCATCAATAAAATTAGTTTTGAAGTTAGCTACCAGCAAGCACACAATTCAAATGTTATCAAAGCCATATAAGTAGTTTCAATGCATATGAATTCAAACATAAACACTAATGCGTCTCAATCTCAACTCGAACCTTGTCTAAATTCGGAGCCAAAAACTCTGGAAATTGAAACGGTTATAAGCTTGGCAACATTTGAATCTGTAACTTCTAATATAAATCATAATTTAAATAATAGAAATTGAAAATTTATTTTAAAATAAATCAAAATTTAAATAACAGGAAGAAAAATTAGTGAAATTGTTCAGCCTTGAAATTGTTTTGAAAAAAATACCCTACATGTACATACTAGACTGTTTTGATTTGTTTTCACTATTTATTTAATTTATATAAAACTTTAGTTTGACTTTCTATGAGCTTACTGATTTTATTAATTAAATATCTATGTACTTTAATTTTAGAGGTGGGCCAGGCTAGATTGGATTGGGTTTTATACGAGTAGGTTAAACTTTGAATTTAATAAGAGAAAGTTAGAAAAGGCTTATATATATATATATATATATATATATATATATATTTATATATTTATATATTAATTTTTATTTATTTTTTTAGGGAAAAAGCTGGGTTGAATTGGGGAACATGATCCCATCCCCATCTCCATTTAAATTCAAAAAAAAATTTTCATCCTCATCTTCGGCCCATTCCTCGTTTGTTAGTCCCCATCACCGGCCCAAATGGGCTAGAGAGTTGCGGGGGCTCATCCTTATGGAGATTGGTACCAACGCTATTCATAATTGAAAATTAGTAACACAAGATAGAATCACATTAATAAACTCAAATGTCAATATATCTATGCCCTTGAGAAAGAAGTGGATGATCAGCTTACTTACAAGATCCTTTGGATAAAGACTGAAGTTTTGAAATTCTAATAGTATAGATGTTTCTAAAATAATGAATGTGAAGCAGAGGAAAATTTTTTAGTGTAAATAGATTCAATTGTCAATCAATTAATTGAAGAAAGTAGAAAACAACTCGATATTGTATAGTACAAGATACAATTTTGCTTTTGCAATCCACAACAAATTAACTAAAATTGACAGTTCCGTAGAACATCTGGACTGTCTTCACACTTTGGCACCTGTTTTCTGTTGATTCTGCACAATTTTAGAACAAAACTGGCAAAAAGCATAGGTAATAGGCCAAGCTAATATTTGAATAGGTTTACTAGTATGTATATAACTGGTTGTTGTAGCAATACACTGACAGAGAGCACAAAGTGCTCCACCATTATCTACAAATTACCAAAATAAGGCTGGTGAGTACGTCCATGATTAAAACCAATATGTTGGTTGTTCCCACCACTAAGCCTCTGCCTGTTGTGCTTTCCAAACCAGCTCAACAAATGGAGAAAACCGTGGCAATATATGAAATCAACATAGCATATAGTGCATGTTGAGGCTTATTTGGAGATGAAAGTTGGTCAAATGCAGCCCACGGAACCTCTAGGACAAGGTTGATGATTGTAAACATCAACACCAAAGAAACCTATATAGAAGTGACGAGCCCCATTGCACAATACACATGACAGTTGATAATTTAGCTCTAGAACACAATATTTTTCAAACCTTTTATTCTACTTTCGAACCTTTAGGCTCCCTACATGTCCTATAATCAACATTGCTAATATAATTGAGTAATGCTACTCTTACAAACTACTTATACAAACTCACACATACAAACTGACGTGACATGATGTGATTTGATAAATAAATGCAGTGATTTAATAAATATATATTAATAATAAATGACATTAATTAATATGGGTGCTGTGACAATCATAGAGGGATGCCACATCAGTTTGTATGGGTGAGTTTATATAAGTAGTTTGTATGAGTAGCATTACGCAATATAATTTAGGTATTTGTATTGAGTAGTTCCCATCCCAATTATATATGGTAGTATTTATTTATAGGAAGGGAAACAAAATTTGTATGGTTGATTTCTTATCATATATTTGAAAAATTAAGAAATAAAATCAAGTTAATTAATCGATGCTCTTATCTTATTATTTTGCAGTCTTCTACTTTTCTCTTATTTGTCTTGTTCTTTGCTAGCAATTTCCCTACCCATTTCTTGCAATTATTCATGCATTTCCAGCTTGTAGTTTGAAACTTTTATCAGTGCTTTATTGATAAGGGTCTCATAACAATATTCTGTAGGTCAGTAAGAACCTTCAACATTTTTTAGCATCATCGTCGTTCCCCCAATTCAAGTAACAAGCAATGTCAAGAATCATGCTCTTCTCTATATTAAGTAATTCATCATAACTAATTCTTAATAAATGAAAAACCTCTCTGTCAATCTTTGTTAAGTGATGCATGGCATTTTTCCATGCATCTGGGCTCTTCCCATAAAGCGAAGAACCTAGCATATTAAGGGAACAGAATCCCATTGGCATATGCTATTACCGTTTTTGAGAGTTGTTGAAGACGTTCAGGGGCAAAGTTTTGTTTAAAGGCACACTTACAAAAGAGCAAACGTGCTTCATTATGCTTTAATTCTTTAACCTCATATACGCGATTCACTTCACAATAAGAAAGCATTTTTTTAACTCTAGTAGTTATAATGATTCTACATCTTGCATTAAGTGGTTCAAGAACTCTTATTAAAAGTTGCAAGTGTCCATAGTTATTTACGTCATCAAAAACAACTAAGAATTTTTTACGTTGAAGTCTTTCGTTAATGAATTGAGGTATAGCATTGGAAGTGTCAACAACATAATTTCCTGCTCCTAATAATCTAGAGAATATCTTATTCTGTAAATGAACTAATTTGTCAGGATGTTTTTTGTAATTCTTCCCTAACATTTGAAACAAAGCAACTACCATCAAATTGTGTAGAAATTCGTGCGAAAAGTGTGACACTCCAAATTTTAAGTAGGTTTACCATATATATATATATATATATATATATATATATATATGGAGAGGGATGAATTAGATGAGAGATGGAAAGGTGTGAGTAAAAAGCTAAATAAGTGTAAGGGCTTAAATAAAATTGTTGTATGATGTATATCTATAAAGCATGGAATAACTCTAGAAAATTCATTTTCCCCCGTTCTCTTTGAACGTCCAGCACACTCTCTCCCCATTTTCTCTCAATTTTTGCCATGGAATCAAAAGGAGAGGAAGGAAACAAGAGTCCAAGAGGTAAAGATTCACTCCTCTCTCTCTAACTCTAGCCATAACCATGCAATTGAGTGATGATTTATTGTTGTTTGTGATATTTCATGTTAGGCATATGCTGTAAATGTCTAGAAAAACGTGAATTAGAGTGAATTATAGAAGAATTTAAAGATTTGATGATGTTAGGAAGCTAGAAGTAAAGTATGAGTATCAATCCTACATAGTTGTTTTTTTGAACAGTGCTAAGTCCGAAAATTCCTATAAATTCCATGGTTGTTTGCTGACTTTGAAATTTTTATATGATAAACTAGACACCTCAAGGAGTTTATAGAATTTTGAAACACTTGAAAATTCATAGTGTGTCAATTGTAATGAATTTTTGAAATTCTGGTTCGAAATTGTGAATTCCTCCGTTTTAAAACAGGGCAGGGGGAATGAGCTTGATTTGAGGGGGCAAATATTTGTAAAATTTTGTGATTCTTAATAAGAAAACCCTTGGGTATTTTTTCTGTTAGATTGAAAATTTTCATGGTTTTTGGAGGTGTGTATGAATTGTTATGATTTTTCAAATCTAGACTTAAAGAACTGTGAATGTTAAGTTCCAGAACTGAGTATGTGAAATAAATTCCGTCTGACTGCCTTAAACTCCTTAGAAAATCGTGATTTTTGGTGGAATTACTCTTATATGTGTCTAGTTTTAGACTGGAAAGTTTGGTAGAGATTGGATTATTGTAGAATTTTATAAAATTCTTCAATGTTTCACTGTTCAGTGGAGAGGTCTGCAGACAGATTTGATGTGTGAATGAAATTAAGGATTTTCAAGGGGAATATGACCTTATTTTGACTCAATAAAATTCATGGACTATGATATGTATGTCTATTTGAGATCCATGAAGTTTGGTGATGATTGGAAATGAATAATCTCTTATTATAATAATCCAACCAATGTGTGTGTGTGATAGAGTTTAATAAATGATGTTATTGGTTGGTTGAATTGTTGTTAACCTATAAGCGATTTAATGACTTCTAAATGGATACTAATCAATGTGTCATGACTATGGCAATGGTTACCAGAGAAGAAGGAGAAGAAGAAGAGATGAACCTTAAACAACTGCTTATCAAGAAATACATGAAAACAAAATTAAGAGGTGAGGTTAACTAGGTAAGTAGCTAGACCCTTCTGAGGACACAATAGATGTTAACTTTTAATGAAATATGTTTAATGATTATGTTTGTGAATACATGTGAAATATATAGATGGAATGTGGATGCAGCCATGAATACATGGACCTTGATATGAGAAATGATTTGATTTAGGTTTATAGTGATTTATGAAATGTGTGATTTCACACACTTTGATGAGTATGTGAGTTAAATGTTGGTGTAAATCCTATGTGTGTGAGATGTAGAAATGTGAATGTGCCCTCATGCATGTAGGTGAATTTGTTATGATATGGTTTGAATAACATTGCCAATGAAACGACGTATGTATATAAAGAATGAAATACATGCCAGACGTTCTAGCATACTAATTCCTCATATGAGTTGGCATAACAAATGAATGTCTATGACATACCATATGTATTAGAGTTCCATGAATGTGTATGAATGGAAAATGAATGAGACCAATTATACATGGACATAGTTATGCAATGATATGATTGAAATACAGGAGTAATGAAAGGGTTGGCACGAGTAAAAAAGTCAATGGGGTTTTATGTGTGAAAAAATGATGCCAATGTGTGGATGGTGTACATCCATAAGTGTATATGAGATATGTAGGCTTATTGTATTTATGAATGTATATGTGATTAATAAAAAGCCTACGTAGAACCTCAATTATGATAGTGAACTGCGATATTGTGATATGTGAAGGCATGCATCACTATGTGATGTGTTATAAATTTGAAATTACATGCCAAGCCCATGGGAAAATATTGGATGTCAAATGTGAAATGTGATATCGTTAAATGCTAGCATTATGGTTAATGAATTGTGATATGTTGTGATTGGGTTAGAAACTTGATATAAAGCTTCATTTATATGACTGAAGTATGAAATGTGATATGTGAGTGAAAGCTTCATTTAGAGCTTCACTTATATGACTGAATGTGAAAACTGATATGTGAGTGGCATGCCACAACTTAGGATATTTGGCTCTTATGGCTTGAGGGGAGGTCTGGACCATGTGTTCCCTACATGGGATTCGGTAGCATGGGCCCGGTATCACCCGGATTGTCAGACTAGCCTCGAGCTATTTCAAGTGTATGCATCTGAATGTATCTGTGCTGTTACGTACTCCCATGGCTTGAGGGGAGGTCTAGACCATGTGTTTCTCTAGACGAGATTCGGTAGCATGGGCCCGGTATCACCCGGGTTATCAGACTAGCCTTGAGCTATTTCATGGGTAGGCCTCTGAATGTATCTGTACTGTTTCGTATCCACATGGCTTGAGAGGAGGTTTGGACCATGTGTTTCTCTAGACGAGATTCGGTAGCATGTGCCTGGTATCACCTGGATTGTCAGACTAGCCTTGAGCTGATTCATGGGTAGACCTACATATAGAAACTGACTGTGAAACGAAAAGTTCTACCTTGATTAGAGAGCATTGTTCCTAAGTATCTGTAAATGTACTGTGGAAGCTTCCGAAATTATGTGAAATGGATATCCATATGAACAATGTAGCTAGCTTATGGAAACTCATGTGTGAATGATTTATATGTTTATGGGAGCACATGAGGATGTGATAGACTTGTGAAAAGTTTATGTGTAAATGAGACATGTGTATACCAATGGGTGTATGTGATGAGCTTTGACATGGGAAAGCCATGTTTGACTACCCATAAACAGGTATTTATGGAATTAGAAATGTGACTGGATAAGAGAGTAATTGGTCTAAGAAATTGGCCAATGATACAGGGTTGGTGCTGGAGCACCATTAAATGGTGTAAGAGTGCATCTTTAACCAATCTAAAGAGGTATAGGTAGAGAAATTGCGTCTTTGTGCCATATCTTTCGCGCTAGAGCGCCACTTGCATCGACTCAAGTAAGAGAGAATATAGAGTTTGCGCATGCGTGCCTCTCCCTTGGTGCACGAGCGCGAAAGTGAAATTTGCAACGGATTGGAAAGCAAAACTTGGGACTACCATGCCAGTTCCCTCACGCAGAGACTCGATCCTTAAATAGTGAAATCAATTTTCTGACTTTCTTA
Source organism: Boswellia sacra (assembly GCA_013180625.2). NCBI lineage: Eukaryota > Viridiplantae > Streptophyta > Magnoliopsida > Sapindales > Burseraceae > Boswellia > Boswellia sacra. The sequence continues at coordinate 405,372 of SNVD02011912.1, read as the reverse complement.
GCAAGGCACTGGTGGCTTGTATACCAAGAAATGAACAATAGTCAGTGATTTATAAAATAAATATTGAGTAGTAGTCATATTCTAAATTGGTTATCGCCATTGATGCATTCGAAACTAGCAAGTATACTAGTCGCACAAGTAATAAAGTGATAAGTAAGATATCATTCCCACGAGGATTGATTTTAATTGAATTTGTTATTTCCAGCAACAATTAACTAAATGGGGGGTTTTTATTGGTTGATTAACTAGATGAAAAACTGAATACGACGGTAATTAATGAATAACACAATGCAAACTTAATTGAAACGGGAATTAATCAATGATAAAAATCTGGTTAAGGGATCATTCTCCATCACAAGATATGGATTTGCGAATTAATTGTAGAATTATCATCCAATTACACCATTTAAATTATCAACTGTAGATAACAATAAGCTTTGTTATCCCAATCTTTCCTTACTTTGTTGTTAAATAAAACAGGCTCTTTATTTAATCTCTATCCATTAAACAACCTAGAACAAGCTCTCTAATTTAATTCAATGGATGCATTACGATAAGAAAGATAGGTTGATCTAAACAATAAACACACAAGCTCGGATTATTTAACTTAGGTTGTATTCTCCAATTGCAATCTCTGATCACAATTTTGCTACTAATGATTAGAATTCAAGACAATTACGGATCAAGATTTCTAGTCTAGCAATAGACAATATCCAGATTATATTCAGTTGGCCACCCAAATACAATCCAGCAAGCAATCATAAGCATTAAACATGGAAAAATACAAGCAACTTCAATTAGAGAATTGGATAACAATTCCTTGCACAATCAATTCATAAAAACCATATCAAGGGCTTTGAAATCACCCTCAACCAATTCAGATTTAGTTACACATATTTAGACACAATACAAATACAATACAATACATAGCAATTCCAGAAAATGAAAGGGAAATGAAAAACTTAGCAAATCTGATGAAATCTCTTAGGATTTGTAGTTCTTGCTCTTTCCAAGCCTTCAATCTCCTTCAAGAACTCTAAGAGATGAGAGAAATCCAAAGATGCAGCCTCCTCCACGTTCTCCCCTCTTCAAGTTATTCAAATAAAACCCTAAAATGTGTTTATATACTCTGCTCAGTAACCTGCTACAGTGTCCCGTATTATACATGCTATAGTTATTTGTAGAATTACATTTCTACATTTCTCACACTATTTTGATTATAACTTCCGGTACACTGAATGGATTTATGAACTGTAAATTTCTCTAGAAAATAAACTTCGAGAGCTTTCCAACGGTATATAACATGTTATCCGGTTCATTGTATATCAATACAATTAAATCCGAGAAGAAGGTTGACTAGCAGAGGTGAAAACGAAGGGTTTTACTTCACTTTAGTGCAAGTTCCTCCAAAACTCCTACAAACATCAAAACCACACAAAAACATAAAAATACCAAGGATTATAGCAAAGAAACATAGATGAATTGATATGAAAATGATACATAAATAGACACCTATCAAATTCCCCCACACTTAAACTTTGCTAGTCCTCGAGCAACTACGATGATATAAAACAAACCTAAATCAAAACATATTCAAAGAAAAAAATTAAAACACACATGTTTTAGCTTGCAAATAGACCTCAAAGATTGTACTTAATTAACATTTAACAAACCAATAGGTTTTCGATGGATGTTTAGCTGTGCCTAAGAGGTGATTTGAAATATCTCCTCTAATGTACCATAACCACCGGGCAAAGCTATAAATGCATCAGATTTAATGACCATATGTGCAATACGCTCATGCATACTAGAGACCTTTAACTCTTCCCCGATTGTGTTGCCTACGATATCTCGTACAGCTAATGGTTTAGGGATAATGCCGAGAACTTTGCTTCCTCTTAAGGATGCAGCTGTCGACACACACCCCATTAACCCAAGACTACCCCCTCCATAAATCAAATGAATACCCCTCGCAGCTAATGTCCTACCAAGATCACGAGCTGCTGTTGTAAACTCTCCATCTTTACCAAATTGCGATCCACAAAATACGCATATATTTTGGAGTCGCCGAATTGGTGTTTTCTCCATTTCTACAAGTGCTCTAACCTTGTATAAGACAATGATGCACGTTAGGTAATATGCTTTTCAAGTGCAAGACAGGTTATTATAATGACATTTGAAAATATGGAGAATGGATATATACACACGTAAAACTCTCAAATTTAACACATGGGGACATAATTTCGGTGGGGGTTGCTCGATGCAGATTTATCGCCCCAAGATTTGAAAAAATGAGATATACTTTGGGCGAAGTTTGACAAAACCTACACACTTGTCTCCCACGTGAAATATGGAAAATGGAGATATGCTTTCGGCGGGGTTTGACAAAACCGCCGCACTTGTCTCCCACGTGAAGCATGAAAAGTAAAGATATACTTTCGGCGGAGGTTGACAAAACCTCCACACTTGTCTCCCACGTGTGCTTATGTCATGGAGTAGTCATATGGTTTGTCAAAAAGAAAAATTGAAATTAAAACAAACAAAATTAACAAGCAATAACAACACAAAAACAACATTGATAATCAGATCAAACGAAACAAGAAAAAAATAAAATTCGACAACAACTATACACATTCAAATATACAAGTAGTTGTGATTGTGGCTTACATCTTCCTCTGGTTTTATGTCCAGTAACGGCTGAAACGCCTTCTATGAGTCGGGGATTTGCTTCCCATTCAGTTTTCTTATAAACTGGCAAACAGGGTCGTTTTTAGTCAGATTCCTTAGACTATAACACTGCAATTCATCACGAAATTGTGTCCATAGATTAAACAATTCACGCTGAACAAGTCCACAAGAATGTGACTCGAGAGTTAACAAAACATTATCCAGCGACTCATTACTCAACCCATTCTTAATAAATAAAAGTTTATCTTCTCTATTCCTGGACGCAAAACCTAATGAACGACAAGTCTGGTTACAATTCCATCTAGCACATTTATAACATACTTGTAACCTTTCGCTCTTCGCCTCTTGGCGTAGTAGCTCTTTCCTAGACCAGGCATGTATTTTGCGAGATTAATGTCAGGCTCACCGGATATCTCACCTTGGCTTCAATAAGCCATCGAATATCCGCAGGCACATTTAGGAGCATCAATGCCCAAAGTCTAGTCATCCGTACTTTATAAATTTTAAACACAGCATTTTGAGGAAGTGAAGGAAAATATTTATGAAGGTTCGACAGAAAGATATCGGTATCCATTGAAGAAGAGAAAAGGAGAGATATTACCGATAATGCGACTGAGTTTGTTCTTCTCTCAGATATGTACGTTTCGAACCTTCGGGCAATGGTTTCAGCTCCCCTTTGGATGTTTCCTCAAGCTGTTGCACAAATGAATTCGAAGTACGCAATAATCAAATTAAACAAAAGGAAGGAAAAGAAAGGAGTAGAAATGAAACTAAAAACACATAAAAGAGATAACAACACAATAACAAACAAAAGTCAAAAACAAGTAAAAAAAAATATAAAAACAAATGAGACAGATGGCAAAGAGAGATAAAACCTAATCAATTTGATGGCCTATGAAAGGAATCTCCTCGAGACACAAAAATCGATCATTATTACCTCATTTTATTTTTCTTTTCTTCTTTTTTTTTATTTTTCAAAAACATTGGGTTGCCTCCCAATAAGTGCTTGGTTTAACGTCCTCAGCCCGACGTTGGTTCCATCATAGGAGCATCCAATCTCTGCTGTGCTTCCCTAGTGGGCTTGGATCCTTTTTCCAACAAGAAATGGTGCAAGCATATGGCTGGACCTTGGATGTTAGCAATCGTCCACTTAATAGCTGTTTTGTGAACTCTAAGTACTCGGACGCGTTTCTCTTCTTGTAGTGGTGCAAGGCCTATTTCTATTGTAACTGGTAAAGGATCTTTGTCACCCAAAAACACATGCCTCAAATAATCTAGAAGTAGCTTAAGCTCCAAGGTATTGGCTTTCATCACAGAAGGAAGAAGTTTCTCATTAGATAAAGGTAATTCAATGTACGAAACATCATACCTGTTTGTGATTATAGCTATAGTCTCATCTAAGCATGCCATAGCTAAGCATGCCATAGCTTCCTCCATTTCTTTGGACACTTATATCAACCTTCTTGGTTCTTTGGAATTTTCTGTCCCTATGTGCTCACTAATAGCCATTTCCAATCCATCCTTGCGAGTTAACTCAAAACATTGTTGTGGCAAAGAATCAATAATGTCAACTGCAAAAACAGAATGCAAGTCACTAGGGTACCTCATTGCCTCGAAAATATTGAAACGGATCACTTTGCCATCAAACTCATGGTGAGAGTGCCATCATGAACATCAATCTTTGTTCTAGCAGTTTTTAAGAATGGTCTCCCTAAAAGAATCGGTGTTAGATTAGGAGATGTCTCATCCTCTATTTAAGGACATAAAAGTCTGCTGGGAAAACCAATTGATTCACTGCACAAGCACATCTTCCACAACTCTTTTGGGATATGCATTAAAATGATCAGCAAACTGAATGGTAATACCAATTTTCGCAAAAGGTCCAAGATTTAAAGAAGCATAAATAAATGGCATGACATTAATAGATGCTCCTAAATCTAACATAGCTCTTTCAAACTTGGTTTTACCAATGGTGCATGGAATGGTGACCGTACCTGGATCATTGCATTTGGAGGAATTTTTCTTTGTAGAACAGCTGAAACATTTTCCCCCACACTTACTTTCTCATTTCCTTTTAACTTTCTCTTGCTGGTGCATAACTCCTTGAGACATTTTATATAACAAAGTACTTGCTCGATAGCATCCAGAAGTGTATATTTACCTCGATTTTGTGAGAAGTTTCCAGGATTTCTTGTTCTTGTTCCTCCTTCTTCAATTTTGTCAATCTGCTAGGAAAAAGTGGAGGAGTAACATAAGAAGAAATAGCAGTTTTAAGACTTACCTTCGAGGATGATGTCTTATTCATGGTGGAAGTGGTGTCATCTTTTTCATCAGTTTGTGATTTCTTTGGCAGGACATCTAATTGCTCTCCATTTTGTAAAGTTATCACACAAATATTCTTTCTTGGATTGATCACCGTTTGAGAAGATAATTTTTCTGAGCCTTGGCCCTCAAACTTGCTCATGCTAGTAGCCAATTGTCCTATTTGATTTGTCAGGTTTTGGATACTTGCCCCAGTTTCCTGCTGGAATTGCATTGCGTTAGTGGCAAGTGCATTAACAATATCCTAGAGTGACATACCTGAGTTTTCTGGAGCTGGTTGTGGCATTGGTGGTGGTTGCATTTGAAATGGTTGCTGCACTCTAGGTTGATTAAAACCTTGTGGCTGATTTGGTATAGCATTTGAGGTGATTGGTTGATGATTCCAGTAATTAAAATTAGGGTGATCTCCCCATTCGGCATTGTAAGTATTAGAGAAGGGATCATACCATTGCCTTGTTTGTCCTGGAAATCCACCCATGGCATTGGCTTGTTCCATATATTATTCTTGTAAAGTTGGATACATGTCGATTGGATGCTCCATGGTAGAATATACCTCACATGCATAAGATTTCTGCATATGTCCTACAGCCATGTTTTCCACAAGAGAAGTTAACTCAAAAAGTTGTTGTTCAATGTTCGGAGTGCTTACCTCATTTACTCTCCATGGTAGTTGTGGCTCAAATCCGATGTCGAATTGTTGGAAGTTTACTGCCATGTCGCCTAAACACAAACAATCAGAAAAGAAAAAAAAAAACACGAATCAACAATGAAAATAAAATAACAAATCGATTAGAAAATCAATCCCCGGCAACGGCGCCAAAAACTTGATGCGTTCGAAACTAGAAAGTATACTAGTCGCACAAGTAATAAAGTGATAAGTAAGATATCGTTCCCACGAGGATTGATTCTAATTGAATTTGTTATTTTCAGCAACAATTAACTAAATGGGGGGTTTTTGTTGGTTGATTAACTAGATAAAAAACTGAATACGACGATAATTAATGAATAACACAATGCAAACTTAATTGAAACGGGAATTAATCAATGATAAAAATCTGGTTAAGGGATCATTCTCCACCACAAGATATGGATTTGTGAATTAGTTGTAGAATTATCATCTAATTACAGCATTGAAATTACCAACCGTAGATAACAACAAGCTCTGTTATCCCAATCTTTCCTTACTTTGTTGTTAAATAAAATAGGCTCTTATTTAATCTCTATCCATTAAACAACCTAGAACAAGCTCTCTAAATTTAATTCAATGGATGCATTACGAAAGAAAGACAGGTTGATCTAAGCAATAAACACACAAGCTCGGATTATTTAACTTAGGTTATATTCTCCAATTGCAATCTCTGATCACAATTTTGCTACTAATGATTAGAAATTAAAGACAATTACGGATCAAGATTTCTAGTCTAGCAATAGACAATATCCAGATTATATTCAGTTGGCCACCCAAATACAATCCAGCAAGCAATCATAAGCATTAAACATGGGAAAATACAAGCAACTTCAATTAGAGAATTGGATAATAATTTTTTGCACAATCAACTCACAAACACCATACCAAGGGCTTTGAAATCACCCTCAACCAATTCAGATTTAGTTACACATATTCAGACACAATACAAATACAATACAATATGGAGACATTCCAGAAAATGAAAGGGAAAGGGAAAACTTAGCAAATTTGATGAAATCTCGTAGGATTTGTAGTTCTTCCTCTTTCCAAGCCTTCAATCTCCTTCAAGAACTCCAAGAGATGAGAGAAATCCAAAGATGCAGCATCCTCCCACGTTTTCCCCCTCTTCAAGCTGTCTCTTATACACATCTAGATGTGTATAAGAGACAGTATATACTCTGCTACAGTAACCTGCTACAGTGTCCCGTATTATACATGCTACAGTTATTTGTGGAATTACATTTCTATACTTCTCACACTGTTTTGATTACAACTTTTGGTACACTGAATGGATTTAGAAACCGTAAATTTCTCCAGAAAATAGACTTCGAGAGCTTTCCAACGGTATATAACATGTCATCGGGTTCATTGTATATCAATACAATTAAATCCGAGAAGATCACTTACTAGCAGAGGTGAAAATGAAGGGTTTTACTCCATTTTTGTGCAAGTTGCTCCAAAACTCCTACAAACATCAAAACCACACAAAAACATAAAAATATCAAGGATTATAGCAAAGAAACGTAGATGAATTGATATGAAAATAATACATAAATAGGCACCTATCAGCCATTAATTGTTTTATTCTGAGTGTTATGCCAGTTTTTATAATTCTAGCTACTTACTGAGTTTCACACTCACTAGTCTGTTGTGTACATCAGGTATTCGATCAGTTAAAGATTAAGGGAGGATTTCGGCATAGCGACGATTGTGTTCCCTTGGCAAGCCCTTATCCGCTGCAGTATTATTATGTTGGATATAGGGTGTGACAAAAAGAGCTCTAACCAAGTAGTTTTTTTACCTATACCATCCATTCCCAAATTCCTACCATATTAGCCTCTGCCAATAATGGATTGATTTGCTCTATGTGTGCATATACTCTCACTAGGTCATCATAATTATCATGTAAGGGGTAAATCTCAATCAATCTCTTGAATATATCTCGAACAATTTCTCCAACACTTTTTTGAGATGACCCAACTTAATTATCACTATTCATGAGATCACGAGCTCCTATGAATCATGATAATTAAGAAGAGTCTAATAAAAATCAATTTAAATTTACCATAATATTTAAGTTTTTATACAATATATAAAATTACATAAACACATTTTTGGCAAAACTTCTGTTGTTTTTCAATTAAATCACAACCTGAAAATTTGTTCAAAACACTTCCAATATTTATCACATCAAAACCACTAGCTTTGAAAATTCTTGTTTCAACCCGATACAACCGCAAAAAATATTTTAGCAACATAATTCAATTTAATAGAAATTTTAGAAAATAACAGCATTTACATTTGAACAAAAGACCAAGTATAGCTACAATTCTGTGGCCTCTTCTATGTAATAAGAGATGCTCGACACCAAATCTAGCAAATTTGTGTGGGAAAAAAATAAAATAATAAAATAGGAAAAGGAGTGAGCAAACGAACTAGTGATTGGATTCTTTTTATCAAATTTATAAATATTTTCAAATCATATAAAAACAATAACAAATTTTAAGAATATTTTACCATAAACTTAATCAATAAATGATTATTGTAAATTGAAATGTCTTAAAAGAACAAAATAATAACAACTTTACTTCAAAAAAAAATGTCATATTTGAAGAAGTCAAGATATCACAAATATATCAGCACCACATAAGTAACCATGGTGAATCTGTCACACTTGACGCACACAGGTAAAGGAAAAAAATCTCATATCACATATTATATCATTATTTTGCCAACATACTTATCACTCAACCAATATCACATGTACAATGATATCATCATATGTACGCATATAGCCAATCCATATCACACATATCATATCATCATATACATGCGTGTGGCCATTACCACGGGGAAGGGTACGTATAAGGTGATTCTTTTTCCTCAGAATAATTAATCTAACTAAATTAAGTAATTTCTGAAATTTCCAAAATTTATTCAAAGCTTAATAAATCATATAATTTCTCATAAATTCACCATTTTTCATAAGTTTTGAAATTGATTCTAAATTTAGTAAATCAAATAATTATTAAAAAAACCAATTTCTAGTATGCTGCAAAAATCACAATTTCCCATATACTTTTGTTAAAAAATAAAATAAATGAAATTGTCTTCTCCTTAATTATGCAAGTCAACATAAAAATAATTTTTATTTCCTAAAATTATTAATAATTTAAAATTTTCATACTGAAACATAAAACATACACATACATATAATATAAATATATATTTTTTAATATAAAATAAATAAAATTTAATAAAATTTCCACTTACGAAAAATTGAAAATTATTCTTAATTATCTTTTGTAGCTATTGAGTGATCTTTCACTGGATTTTTCCTTAAAATATAAATCAAATACTTTTCTTTTAAAAAACTTAATTTAAATGAAATAAAATAAAACTACGGGCATAATGTGAAAATATAAATATTGCTTAAATTTTCTTTCTTTTCCACTAACTTCCTCTTCTGTTCTTCTTGAGTTTCGGCTGCTCCTTCAAATTTTCTTCCTCTAGTAAACACGAACGCCCTGCCCTGCCGCTTGCTTCTTTAACTTCCAATGCTCCTCTCTCTCTCTCTCTCTCTCTCTCTCTCCCCCCTAAGTTCACTTTTCTTCTCCTCAAAACCCCAATAAACGTGTATATCTACCAAGATAAAAGAAATATCAGATTTATGTCGTAAAAGTCTTAGATATTTTGTAAGCATTAAAAGAATTGCTGTTCATAATCCAAGATAAATATACATTTACAATTGACTTTGTAAGTCTAAGGCGGCGAAATACTTCTATAAATACGCCACTGCCTCACGTTTTGGGAGAAGAAATCAGTAATTAATGAATTCTATCTCTTGCACAGTTTGACTCCTTTGCCTTAGCTTTGTCTCTATTTTCCATCAGTCTGTCTCTTCCTCTTTCAACCCACCATCTTTCAATGTCTTTCTTCTACCATTAATACTTCACGACCCCACATCTTGGGATTCTTTAGCAAAAGTTTCGAAGGCAAATTTGAATTATCACTTCTCATTTATATTACCTATTATATATTAAATTATAATAATTTATTTATTATTTTTCTTCCTTTATCCTAATCTTTGCACGTCGTGTAGTATAAGTCTAAAACAAATCATATATTATCTCATTATTTCCACAAGACTTATTATTTCCACAAGATAGAGTCTTTCTCCATTTAATGCTTTGACCACCACTTCCTTTATTTTTTAACTTTTGAAGAAAAATCTCGTTCTCTCTCTAAATCTCACGATTTTGCTCTCTTTCTCCCACTCTAGGTTATTTTTCTCACGTAAACTCAAAAAAATAAACATCAAGCCTTTAAAAATTTTATATTTAAAATATTTAATGGTCTTGTCTCCCACCTAAACTTAAACCCGGTAAATCACTCTTTTCTTGTAAGCATGTATATCTACGTACTTGAAGTAAAAATAAGAATAAACTTATAATATTATTTCCAAGGGACAAAAGAAGTGGACATGAGAGAAAGTGAGATGAGTGGGAAATGCTGAGGAGGCTGGATGAGTATAAGGGAAGTGGTAAGTGGGTTGTCTAGAGGCTGTAAGAGCAGAAGAAACATAAAAGTGTAGAGAAAGCTTGTGTACAGTAGCTAAGTGTAGAAGCTATGAGAGCGGTGAAGGAGTTGCGAGTTCTCTAGACCAAGTGGAGAGCTGTAGCTGCACTTATAAACTAGACCAAGTGAAGCAGTAGTTTAATATGTTCTAGTGAAGCAAGGAAATTAGGGGTGACAATTTTTGACATGACACTCGAACACGGCTTAACAGGACACGAATTTAAGCGGGTTTGGGTTTTGGCATATTCGTGTTCGTATCGAAGATGTCAAGCCGTTTAATAATCGTGTTGTGTTCAGGTTGAGAGTCTTCAACACAGAACACGATTATGACACAAACACGATTATGACAGGAGTAACACGAATAAATATTGTACACGATAACACGATTAACACTAGGGGTGTTCACGGGTCAGGTCGGGTTTCTCCAAGCCCGACTCGACCCGAAACCCGATCGATTTGGGTTATTTTGACCCGACATCGGGTTTTTTAAAATACTGACCTGACATTTAACCCATTATATTGGGTCGGGTTGATCGGGTTTAGTCTTATTTCATAACAAATACCAAACCCGATTATAATCCGATTACCCAAAAACCCAACCCTTATAACCTGAAGTCGGGTTATTTACCAATAAGACCCGATTGAAATCCGGCCCAACCCAAATAACCCGATCGGGTCGGGTCGGGTCGGGCGGGGTTAATTTGAACACCCCTAATTAACACGAATATTGACACGAACACGATTATGACACGAGTAATACGAATACATATTATATATGATTGACACGATATCAAGATTAACACGAATATTGATATGATTACATATTAAATTTAAAAATATTGAACTTTTTAGATATTTTAGTCCCTACATGTATCCAAATTTTAAAATAAAAATAGAATTTTAAAAACCTAATAAATTTTAAAACTTAAGATATTTTTGTCTTTTAACAAAAGTTGGAAACCTAATTCTATAACGTGTCATAATCGTGTCAATCAAGTCATGTCAATAATGTAAATGTGTCTTAATCGTGTTAGACTGGTCGTGTTCGTGTCTACCACGATCACGACCCGTTTATTATTCATCTTAGCATGTCGTATCATGTTAACCGTTTAATAATCGTGTCGTTTTCGTGTCGTGTCATAGTGACATCAATAATAAACGTGTCGTGTTCGTGTTAGGTCAATCTTTATCGTGTCACAGCTCGACACAACACGAACATGACCCGCGAACATGAATTAGGGTTCTTAAATAAAACAGCTTTAATAGGGAAGAATCAAATAAAGTCGAATGATCCATGAAAACTATGTAGTATCCAATAAATTAAAAAAGTTAAATGCCTACTTCATATTCTTTCAATATGATTATACACCATTATTGACTTCTTTTCTATGAAAACCATGCATTTAATTATACTACAAGCCTACACGATGGATCATCATCTAAATGAAATCAACTTTGAGATCCCAATGGTTTTGTTAACTATTGTGAATTCAATTGTCATGTTAGTTATTCCTCCAATCTAAGATCGTATCATCCCAAAAATCGAAAAGATCACTAAACAAGAAGATGAGATTACGATTCTTTAAAGAATTGAAATGAGATACTTTTGCTCAATCACTTTAATGTTAGTGGTTGCATTTATTCAAAAGCAAAGAAGAGGACTTCAACCATTTTACATTCGAACCGTAGTGGGGTTGCACCCATCTCAGTTATGTAGCCCCTTCCCCAACTTTTCTAGAAGAGTTCTTTGAGGTATGCATCCTTCTTACCTTGACTGAATTCTATAATGTGCAATTTCTTGATCACATAAGAAGTATTGGTAATTCTCTAGTCTCTTTCAGCATGAATGTGACAAGTTTCTTGAACAGAATTTTATTGCGCATAATCAATCACTACACCGGAAGACATGACCCTGGCTAATTTCCCCTAAATCCAAAGTATGAAAAGTTAGACAATATTTACTTCGCTATAGCTGGGTTTAGGATGTTGAATTTCATATATTCTTGATCCAAAGTATGAAAGGCTACCATTGATGTTGAAAGGCAATAGGACATGGAACTGAATTGAATCCATATCCTTTAGGGGTGGCAATTCGTGTTCGCAGGTCGTATTCGTATTGTGTCGAGCTGTGACACGATAAAGATTGACCTAACACGAACACGACACGTTTATTATTCGTGTCACTATAACACGACACGAACACGACACGATTATTAAACGGGTAACATGATACGACATGCTAACATGAATAATAAACGGGTCGTAATCGTGTTAGATATGAACACGACCTGTCTAACACGATTAAGACACATTTACATTATTGACATGACCTGATTGACACGATTATGACACGTTATAGAATTAGGTTTCCAACTTTTGTTAAAAGACAAAAATATCTTAAGTTTTAAAATTTATTAGGTTTTTAAAATTCTATTTTTATTTTAAAATTTGGATACATGTAGGGACTAAAATATCTAAAAAGTTCAATATTTTTAAATTTAATATGTAATCATATCAATATTTGTGTTAATCTTGTTATTGTGTCAATCGTGTATAATATGTATTCGTGTTACTCGTGTCATAATCGTGTTCGTGTCAATATTCGTGTTAATTTGGGGTGTTCAAATTAACCCCGCCCAACCCGACCCGACCGGGTTAGTTAGGTTGGGCCGGGTTTCAATCGGGTCTTATTGGTAAATAACCCAACTTCGGGTTACAAGGGTTGGGTTTTTGGGTAATCGGATTATAATCGGGTTTGGTATTTGTTATGAAATAAGACTAAACTCGATCAACCCGACCCAATCCGACCCGATATAACAGGTTAAATGTCGGGTTAGTATTTTAAAAAACCCAATTTCGGGTCAAAATAATCCAACCCGATCGGGTTTCGGGTCGAGTCGGGCTTGGAGAAACCCGACCCTACCCGTGAACACCCCTAGTGTTAATCGTGTTATCATGTCAATCGTATACAATATTTATTCGTGTTACTCATGTCATAATCGTGTTCGTGTGTTGAAGACTCTCAACCCGAATATAACACGATTATTAAACGGCTTGACATCTTCGATACGAACACGAAAATGCCAAAACCAAGACCCGCTTAAATTCGTGTCGTGTTAAGTCGTGTTCGAGTGTCATGTCAAAAATTGCCACCCCTAATTTCCTTGCTTCACTAGAACATATTAAACTACTGCTTCACTTGGTCTAGTTCATAAGTGTAGCTACAGCTCTCCACTTGGTCTAGAGAAGTCCCAACTCCTTCACCGCTCTCATAGCTTCTGCACTTAGCTACTGTACACAAGCTTTCTCTACACTTTTACATTTCTTCTGCTCTTACGGCCTCTAGACAACCTACTTATTAAAGACTTTCCCACTTCCCTTATACTCATCTAGCCTCCTCAGCATTTCCCACTCATCTGACTTTCTCTCATGTCCACTTCTTTTGGAGAGAACAACCAAAGGTTGTTATAGCCCCAACATAAAGAGAAACCAAGGCTTAAGCTATGTGTACTTTAATTCAGCCACAAGTCTTATTAAATGCTAAGACTAGCTCTAACAAATACACAAGTTGAGACTCATACCTACAGTTTATGATTAAGAATATCTCAAACCACAAATTATAATTCCTAAAAGTGTTGGCAACTTAGAGAACGAAATCGTCAAAAAGATATATATCAAATGCTTCCATCAGCCATATATAATATATTAGCTTTTTGAGATATTAACCCAAAGCATAAAATCATAGATACGCATCTGTATTATGTTATTCCCATAGTCTACACATTTCATTATAATCTAAAATTGAGAGTCAGAGGCTTTGGTTGGCAATCTGAAAATAGTTTTTAAATCAAAGATGCAATTTGGAGATTCCCCATGAATTTGGATACAATCTCACAAAAATAAAAAAACAACAACAAAAAAAAAAATAAAATGAAATGAAACAATATTCTTTCGTCCTCATTGCAAACTAGTTTTGAGCATCTTTTTACAGGTGTACTGGTTTAAGATCAATTCAGGTTTGCAGCTGCATCTGCTTTTGAATCCCATAAAATTAGCAATCAATTTCCTCAAATCAAGATATAACATATTTCTTAAAAAATTCACCAAAAATCCATTTTAACAAAAAAATCAAGTTAAACTAATGGCAAAACAAAGCTCAACATGTCTATTTCCTTGAACAAAAGTGATATTGCCTAACTACTAGTCAATAAATACCAATACAAACACAATAAGGGCTGACTCCAAAATCAATATTCACATGAAACTCAAGTTCGTCATTCCCCAACCACACCAACACGCAACCCCGCAATCAAATTTTGATCTAAGTATCATGAATTATTAACTAAATTTTTGCAATATACAAGCTAAAACATTATCAAACCAGATTAATCAAGTAAACAAACAAAAGATGCATAAAAGAGAGCGAGGTTAAAAAACTCCTTACCTCTCATCCAAAGCTAGTAAAAAATCTTCCACTTTTTCTCCTCTTTTCTCTTCTCTTCTCTTCACTCCCTTTTTCTTTCTCTTCCCGTGGCTTTCCTTAGTTTCTAGAATTTGAGGTATAAAGTGTTGTTAAACACTCAAGTCTTTATATAATACAGGCATTTAGGCCTAGTTTCCTATGGGGTAAGTAACTCTAATCCCATTCTTAGTCAACTAATTGGGCCAAATGAAGCATAAAAATTTTTGTATATGCAAATCAATGCATTTCACAAAATTAAAGGGCTAAGCACCTTAATCCATGGCATTTAATAAGTATAATTAACGTTATCAAATCAATGTTGACAGTCATATCATTTGAAATTAAAATATAAAATGAGAGTTAGATATATATATATATATATATATATATATATTATTAATACATCAAAAATCACAACGTGGATCACACCTAGGGCTAAAAGTACTTGGGATAATACCAAAAAGTGAATGTTTATGGGCTTCACATTGAAAAGTTTTGTGTCTAAACCCCACCTCCTATTGAAAGATTCTAAATAATTAATGAATCAAAATTGATGTGTATGAAGCACAAGAAGAAGTGGTCTTGTTGGAATTTTTCCAAAAAGGAAGAGTCGAATAATTCAAACTATGTAGCTTGGGAAACTTATTAAAGGGGTGTTTATACGAGTTTACCTAAGTGTGATGAAATCAAGAGATTAGAAAGAAAAGAAAAAAGTTTTTAGTATAAAATAATTACGTACATATATATTTGAAAGCTAATTTGTTTTGAAGCATATCAATTTCTAATTCTTTTTTAATTTAAACGTGTTTGAATTGCGAAGAATGCCATTCACTGAATTCCAAATAAGTGCGTAGCTTGATCAGATAGATGTTGTTGTTGTGCTTTAAAACTTGAGTTTGATGAAGTAAGAGTTTAGAGAGAAAGGAAAACGTCTTAAAGAAAAGAGTTTTTCATTAAAATAATTGCATTTAAAAGTTTATTTTTAAGTCTATCAATTTTAATTCTATTGTTAAGTCGAACAGGGATGAAGCAAGAAGAATACCATTCAATTGACATCTATTTTAGTTAATAGTGGTGTCAAATTCATTAGACAATATTATTAGACTTGTTAAATACCTGTATAACTTGTTAGAGTTAAAAACATACGTGGGATAATGCCAAAAAATGAGCAATTGTGGGATTCGCATTGAAAAGTTTATGTAACTAACCCACCTACTATTGAAAGGGTCACAAATAATTATAGAATTATAATTGACGTGTGCATCAATCACACCATTAAGTGTTTATATTGGAATTGTACTAAAAAGAGAAGGTGAAATTTGAAATATGCAGCTTAAGATATCTAATAAAAGGTTAACTAAAGTTGTAAGCTTACCTCATGACTCTGATGAGGAAGTCAAGTGACAACATAAAAGTGCTTTTAGTAAAAAGTAATTGAATTTAAAAGTTTGTTTTGAAGCTTATCAATTTTCAATTCTTTTGTAAAGTCAAGCGTGATAGGATAAAGAAAAATATCTTCATTAAGAGCTTTTTTAATAGTTATGTCAAATTTCTTAAACAAAATTGCCTAACTTGTTAAATACGTTAAACAATAATACTAAACATGAGTTTAACATCCTCTCATGTGTTAGCCAACATTGTCTAAATTTTAATATCAAAGTACAAAATCTTAATTAGAAGTGATAATTCTTTGATAAATCCAGTCTCTCTTAATTATTTTGCTAAAAAGATCCCCATGCAATTCTTTTCTTTTAGAAATTTCCTTTAAATTGATATTTTTATGTTTACTTATTATTTCTCAAAGCAATTAATTTTCCTCTTTTTTGTCCACTTAGCCTATACTTCAACAATCAATTTCCTCAAATAATGGAGTTAGGACATAACATATTTCTTCAAAAAATTCACCAAAAATCCATTTCAACACAAAATTAAGTTAAACTAAGGGCAAAACAAAGCTCAACATGTCTATTTTCTTGAACAAAAGTGATATTGCCTAACTGCTAGTCAATAAATACCAATGCAAACACAATAAGGGCCAACTCAAAAATCAATACTCACATAAAACTCAAGTTCGTCATTCCCCAACCACACCAACACGCAACCCCGCAATCAAATTTTGATCTAAGTATCATGAATTATGAATTAAATTTTTACAAAATACAAGCTAAAACATTATCAAACCAGATTAATCAAGTAAACAAACAAAAGATGCATAAAAGAGAGCGAGGTTAAAAAACTCCTTACCTCTCATCCAAAGCTTGTAAAAAATCGTTATATAATACAAGCATTTAGGCCTAGTTTCCTATGGGGTAAGCAACTCTAATCCCATTCCTAGTCAACTAATTGGGCCAAATGAAGCATAAAAATTTCTGTATATGCAAATCAATGCATTTCAAAAAATTAAAGGACTAAGCACCTTAATCCATGGCATTTAATAAGTATAATTAACGTTATCAAATCAATGTTGATAATCATATCATTTGAAATTAAAAAAAAATGAGAGTTAGAGATATATATATTATTAACACATCAAAAATCACAACGTGGATCACACCTAAGGCTAAAAGTACTTGGGATAATACCAAAAAGTGAATGTTTATGGGCTTCACATTGAAAAGTTTTGTGTCGTCACCCCACCTCCTATTGAAAGATTCTAAATAATTAATGAATCAAAACTGATGTGTATGAAGCACAACAAGAAGTGGTCTTGTTGGAAATCTTCCAAAAAGGAAGAGTCGAATAATTCAAACTATGTAGATGGGATACCTATCAAAGGGGTGTTTATTTGAGTTTACCTAAGTGTGATGAAATCAAGAGATTAGAAAGAAAAGAAAAATGTTTTTAGTATAAAATAATTACGTACATATATATTTGAAAGCTAATTTGTTTTGAAGCATATCAGTTTCTAATTCTTTTTTAATTTAAATGTGTTTGAATTTCGAAGAATGCCATTCACTGAATTCCAAATAACTGCGTAGCTTGATCAGATAGATGTCGTTGTTGTGTTTTAAAACTTGAGTTTGATGAAGTAAGAGATTAGAGAGAAAGGAAAACGTCTTAAAGAAAAGAGTTTTTCATTAAAATAATTGCATTTAAAAGTTTATTTTTAAGTCTATCAATTTTAATTCTACTGTTAAGTCGGATAGGGATGAAGCAAGAAGAATACCATTCAATTGACATCTATTTTAGTTAATAGTGGTGTCAAATTCATTAGACAATATTATTAGACTTGTTAAATACCTGTATAACTTGTGAAGAGTTAAAAACATACGTGGGATAATGCCAAAAAGTGAGCAATGGTAGGATTCGCATTGAAAAGTTTATGTAACTAACACCCACCTACTATTGAAAGGGTCACAAATAATTATAGAATTATAATTGACGTGTGCATCAATCACACCATTAAGTGTTTATGTTGGAATTATACTAAAAAGAGAAGGGGAAATTTGAAATATGCAGGTTAAGATATCTAATAAAAGGTTATATAAAATTGTAAGGTTAACTCATGACTCTGATGATGAAGTCAAGTGACAACAAAAAAGTGTTTTTAGTAAAAAGTAATTGAATTTAAAAGTTTGTTTTGAAGCTTATCAATTTTCAATTCTTTTGTAAAGTCAAGCGTGATAGAATAAAGAAAAATATTTTCATTAAGAGCTTTTTTAATAGTTATGTCAAATTTCTTAAACAACATTGCCTAACTTGTTAAATACGTTAAACAATAATAGTAAACATGTGTTTAACATCCTCTCATGTGTTAGACAACATTGTCTAAATTTTAATATCAAAGTACAAAATCTTAATTAGAAGTGATAATTCTTTAATAAATCCAGTCTCTCTTAATTATTTTGATAAAAAGATCCCTATGCAATTCTTTTCTTTTTAGAAATTTCCTTTAAATTGATATTTTTATGTTTACTTATTATTTCTCTGAGCAATTATTTTTCCTCTTTTTTGTCTACTGTACCTATACTTCAACAATCAATTTCCTCAAATAATGGAGTTAGGACATAACATATTTTTTTTCAAAAATTCACCAAAAATCCATTTCAACACAAAATCAAGTTAAACTAATGGCAAAACAAAGCTCAACATGTCTATTTTCTTGAACAAAAGAGATATTGCCTAACTGCTAGTCAATAAATACCAATACAAACACAATAAGGGTTGACTCAAAAATCAATATTCACATGAAACTCAAGTTCGATATTCCCCAATCACACCAACACGCAACCCCGCAATCAAATTTTGATCTAAGTATCATGAATTATGAACTAAATTTTTACAAAATACAAGCTAAAATATTATCAAACCAGATTAATCAAGTAAACAAACAAAAGCTGCATAAAAGAGAGTGAGGTTAAAAAACTCCTTACCTCTCATTCAAAGCTAGTTAAAAATCACCTACTTTTTCTGCTCTTTTCTCTTCTCTTCTTTTCTCTCCCCTTTCTTTCTCTTCGTTTCTAGAATTTGAGGTATAAAGTGTTGTTAAACACACAACTCTTTATATAATACAAGCATTTAAATGCTTAAATGTTATATATTTTTATATATAATAATACTATATTATATGAAAATAAAAATAATATATATATATATATATATATATATATATATATATATATATATTAATGTAATTGTAGGATGTAGATGGGTTCAAGATGAGGAGTAGTAAACCTATTTCCATCCCGTCATAACGTGAGGATTAAATTTTTTACCCTACCTACTCTTTTTATCATTCCTAGAGAAATAACTAAATTGATGGATTGAAATAAAATGTAATAAGTTGTGACCCATCAATGATATATATCAAAGGAGATTTTTTGATCTATTTTATAAGGAAAATGAAAATTAATATTATGAAATACCAGCCAATCCTTAAAGCTTATTTTCAACTCTTAAAAAAAATTCTGACTGAGGTAATTAATTTTAAAAGAAAAAAGGAAAAAGGGAAAAATATTAACAAATTATAACTCGTTACTAGGCACGCTAAAGAAACACTATTTATGTATTTGCTAAAAAAAATATTGTGTGTAATTTACTAAATATTAACTTCAGAACTTATCCTAAAAAATGTGTAAAGTGATGTAAAATTACTGAATATATTACTTACCATATTATGGCATGATTTATACAATAAATAACACTGCACATAATACATAATTTTAGATGGGTTTCGGGATATATATCCTTAATTGTTGTCGGTTTCAGTTAATAATAAATGTTTTGCTCGTAATAACTCAAGTTTAACCACTGATTAAGTTTAGTATGATTAAGAGATGTCTTTATATACAATTTTATGAAATCTCGAGGACATACCATCCAACTCCTTGACAGTTGAATACACCGATTACCCCAACAAACTGCATTTCAACACCAACTAAGATACTTTAACATCTGGATCATATCCGAAGTTTTCACATAATAATTAAAATATGGATTATTGACTATGTACCTTGTTCAGATTCCAAAGTTTGAGCAAGGTCTTGCCATCAAAGAGAGGAATCTCATAAAGGCAATGCTGCCATCTAAGGATGGTTCATCTGGTAAAACAAGCTTCCTTAGAAGATCAAAACTATGGCGTCCAATTTTGTCACTAACATACACTGGTCCGCCGCAAATGGCTCTTGAGCCAGCATGAAACTCAGCACAGAGATGGCCTGATTGGAACATGTCCTGATCAGGTTGGATAAATTTGCCCTGACACAAGCTGTTGTAACTGCAGTGGATCAAGTGAACACCGTGTAACCAATACACTTCCATTGGATCCCCATTTGGGTCTTCAAACCAGAAGTCATCACCTGCATATAGATTAACCAACCGAAATCAACCCTTCACAAAAGTCAAAACCTTTTCGAATTTCGGAATTTGCAAGTGATTAGAAGATTACCATTGAGATCTGTTTTGTCGCCAGCAGAAAGAAATCATTGCACTGCTCCACGCTTGGGATGAACCCACTTCCACCAAAATTCTTAAGAGACTTGCTCCAGCCATCATAATTTGCCTTGCCAAGTCGGAGCACGACCACCGTGACCCTCAGATAACATACTCCAAGGTCTGTAAATATCAAACCACCTAAGAGGTCACTCAGTTCTTTGTTTGAGGGCTAGGATAGGCAGGTGGTCATTTAATGAGGCATTTAATGCACTTCATCTGATATTATATAACAGTCTTAAATATTCTTATATATAAATTATTTTTTTATTAAAATTAACTTGTATATTGCTTGCATAATTTTATTATTCCTTCCCAAAACTAATAATTATATTGCATATTGATTCGATGACTGAAAAGAGAAGTGGCAGACTGAGAGAGAGAAGTTTCAGGCACATGAAATGGGAAATGATGTCTTCGAAATATCACCGAATGAATGGTGCCGAATAGTCATCGTCATTTGCGTCCTTTGGATGAGTTCTCTTGGCTACTGCTATAATGAGTACAGAGACCCCTCATCTTAACCCATAAAAAGGCTTTAAAGGGAGAACAACAATGGTTAACAACAAACTTCTTAGCTGACGTTAACCATGTGCATTACTTCTATTTATATATGATATATGCTTTTTCGTATTCATGCTCAGACTTTTCTTTTCCATTTTCTTTAAATTAAATTTATCATTAGAAGTTTGATTTGACATTCACTTATTATAATTTTGACAGATTTCTCGTATCATACACTGATAAAAAAATATTTAAATCAGCTATTTAAACTTATTTTTATAAAAATTTAACCAATTTCTCATATTCTACTTTAGTAAGAAAATAATTAATGCCGAGTAATTATATAAAATTATCATTATACTTTATAACATTTATTGTTTATCGGTTACTATGTAATAAATTCATTTTTATTATATAAAAGGTGGGAGTAGGGGTGGTAATTCGTATTTGCGGGTCGTATTCGTGTCGTGTCGAGCTGTGATACGATAAGGATTGATCCAACACGAACACGAACCGTTTATTATTCGTGTCACTATAATACGACACGACACGAACACGACACGATTATTAAACGGGTAACACGACACGACACGCTAACATGAATAATAAACGGGTCGTAATCGCGAACACGACCCATTTAACACGATTAAGACACGTTTACGTTATTGACACGATTATAACCTGTTAACACGATTAAGACACGTTTACGTTATTGACACGATTATAACCTGTTAACACGTTTATAACCCGTTAACACGATTATGACACGTTATAGAATTAGGTTTCTAATTTTTGTTAAATGACAAAAATATTCTAAGTTTTAAAATTTATTAGGTTTTTAAAATTCTGTTTTTATTTTAAAATTTGGATACATGTAGGGACTAAAATGTCTAAAAAGTTTAGTATTTTTAAATTTAATATGTAATCGTGTCAATATTCGTGTTAATTGTGTTATCGTGTCAATCGTGTATAATATGTATTCGTGTTACTCGTGTCATAATCGTGTTCGTGTCAATATTCGTGTTAATCGTGTTATCATGTCAATCGTGTATAATATGTATTGTGTTATTCGTGTTACTCGTGTCATAATCGTGTCGTGTCATAATCGTATTCGCGTGTTGAAGACTCTCAACACGAACACGACACGATTATTAAACGGGTTGACATCTTCGACACGAACACGAATATGTCAAAACCTAAACCCGCTTAAACCCGTGTCGTATCAAGTCGTATTCGCGTATCGTACCGAAAATTGCCATCCCTAGGTGGAAGCCGCAAAAAAAATCATTATATACAAATATTAATAATATCCTGTAATTATTATTAATACAACAAGTAATTTATCTGACGTTTCTTAAACTATTTGGATTTCGTGTATTCAAAAGAGAACGAAAAAATTATGTTATTTCAATTTGAGATCTTTTAATGAAGCTAACTCAATTGATTAGCCAATCAGTTCGTAAAATTATGTTTTAAGAGTTCTCATCAACAATTAATCCCAACATCTCACACATGGACATTAATGATTATCTAACATCTCACAAATCACAATTACTTCTCTTTTTTTTACTCTCCTTGGTCTCCAAATTCCCGAAAGCGAAGGGATAGCACCCACGTGCTCACACAGGAGATGTCTTGTCACATGCCAATAGTTGGAAAATCTTGAGGACCACATATGTATTGTTTTCTCGACTAAGGTCTTGGTGTTTTCATTTTTTTTTTTTTTTCACGTAGTTGTTCTGATCAGACCAGAGAAGTGAGCTTTAGAAGAGCCGTCTGATCTTCAATTTCATCATACGGTGATGGTATTCTTGGGATTTGGTGTTGTGGCAAATATTGGTACCATTTCATGAGAAATTTTACAATACCAGATGCTATGTTGTTGATGGAATTTAAGATAAAAATGTGAGAGTATACACATGAATCATTAACGACTAATAAACTCACAGTATCTGCAACTTTTAAATACCCAAATGTTGATGTTGTCGTTAAAACAATATTGTTTTTCGTTTACATTCTAGATATATTAATTAATATTAATTCAATGGCGCAAACTGAGGTGCAGCAAAGTGATCGTGGGTAAACTCCAAGTGAAGTTTTCAGTACAAATTTGCAAGGAGATTGAACATAATCAAGGGAATGACAGGCACATAGTCCAAATGTAATTCATAAGGTATAATTTTGTGAAAATAATTGTTTATATTGTGAGGTCTTTTTCTGTGATAAGTTGTCAATACAATCCGTGATCGATCACTCTCTTTCACTAAAAAGACCAAACCATTGAAGGCTCTTGGAAATCAAATCCAACCATTAAAGAGAAAAAAGGGTTTTGGAAAAATCAAAAAAAAAAAAAATTTGAGTGACAAGAAAAAGGCAAAGGCCAGTTGGTTGTCCAGATAGCTCTCTCACAACTGACCGGCCTAGCCAACGCCTCCGATAATTAACCTTCCCCTTTTCATTATTGTCACTCACACGCTCCTGTCTATTCAAATGCAAAATGTGAACGGCATGCAATAATTATGAAGTGAAAAGAGCATTTATTATTAGCGATATTTCTTTTACACCCCTGAGCAAAGCCTCGATTCTGAATTTTTTATTTTTACATTTACCCCCTCAATTTAACTTTCTTCCGTTAATTCAGCGGTACAAGGGGTAAAGTAGAAAATAAAAAATAATATATAGATGACACTAAAAGTAAAAATAATTATTTTTATAAAAACAATCAAAATAATAAATTTTTTAGTTATATTTAATATATATAATTATTAATAACCCCTTGAAAAATAAATCTTTTTTTTCCATCTTCCTTCTCATTGTCATCATCGCTTCACCATCTCCATCGCCTCCCCCTTCGTCACTACCCATCACTGCCATTGCCTCCCATCTTCGCCACATCCATCGCTTTCCTCTGCATCGATCTCCACACCTGCCATCGCTGCCATCACCTCCCATATCCACCATCTTCGTTGCCTTCTATCTCCGCCATATCCATTACATCCCTCTGCATCGCCTCCCATGTCAGCCACTATCGCTTCTCCCATCCCTGCCATCGATCTCTATCGCCTCCTGTCATTGCCAGCGCCTCCCATATCTACCATTTCCGTTGCCTCCCATATCCACCATACCTATTGCTTCCCTCTGCATCACCTCTCATCTCTGCCATCATCACTTTCCTTTGCCTCCCATCTCCGCCATCAATCTCCATCACCTTCAATCTCGAATTTCCTTTTGGAATCGTTGATTTTTAGATGAGGAGGATATTTGTGACATTTTTTATGTGCTTTGTTGGAGAGAGAGAGAGAGATGAAGAGAAGAAAAATTCTCCTTTCTTCCTAAATGATGGTTAAAATTGTTGCTGGGGATGATTGCCATATTTTATTGCATGTTGCTGGCATTTGGTTGCTAGGATGGTTACAATTGTTGTTAGGGATGATTGCTGGGTTTGATTGTATGTTGCTGGCATTTAGTTGTTGGGATGGTTAGAATTGATTCTAGGGATGGTTGCTTGGTTTGATTTTTTCTTTCTAAGGGTGTTTTCAGTTTTTGATTTGTGATTTTGTTACATACTAATTTTTTGTTTGAGATTGTATGTTGTAATGGTGGTGTTCCTACGATATTGTTGCTGTGGATGGTTGTTGGAGATGATGAAGAAATAATGTTGATGATGATGCTAAGAAACAATGAAGATGATTTTTTTAATATATAATTATTTTAAATAAAATTTCTTTTTCGTAAAAATATTAAAATAATTTCATAAGATAAATCTTCTCTCTTCTGTTCAAACATTTAAGTTAACGGAAGAAAGTGAAATCGAGGGGGTAAATCAATAATAAAAAATTCAGGGTGATAAAGTTATTCGAGTTTTCTTCAGGGGTAAAATGTAAGTATCCCTTATTATTGAGATGGCCTGGTACTTACAGTGAACAATAAAGAAGGCAGTTGGTGGATCCCACATGCTCCTCGCACGTTTTTGAACCTCGAAGTAAACCCAATACCTTTACGTATAATTTATTTATTTCACTGATTTATTTATTTGCTAAACAATTAATATTAGTTTACTTCCTGATTTCAATTCTTGTTTATTTGTATTTCTGTTGTCTTTAACCGGATCATACTTTCTAGAATTTATTTATTTAAATTAAAAGTAAAATTTGCCAAGACTAATCCAACACTCTTTAACTGTATAACATTACAGTTATTATTATTAATTAGAGATATGAATGGATGTGATGAAGATAACTTAAAAAAAAAAAGAGCAAACAACAATCACCAAATTCAAAATTCATTTCAGATAGAGAAACCGAGTGTGGATATTTACGTGTTCAAGAAAATTAGCCTCAGTTCTATAGCACTTTTATGTTTCAATTTCACAATATAATTTTATACAATAATTTTCTATATATTTTTAAAATTTTTTAATGATAATTTAGCTTATTTATATATCAAATACTTAAAAATGAAAATGATTTAAAAAGAAATCATATAGAAATCTTCTTTTTTTTTGTTAACTTATTCTTTTAGATGGTGTTTGTTTCAATATTTACCAAATTAGCATGAAATGAACCGATTCCTTGATGCTACCAGTAAAATTAATTGTATATGATACTAAATAATTAATAAAAGGTTTAGTTCCAAATTGTTATTATTGTTTATTCATATTTGTGTTGTCTTTACCAACCCCAAACGAACCATAATTTCTAAAATATATTTATTGATTTAAATTAAAAGTAAAATTAGCCGGGGCTAATCCAACAGTACTCTCCAACTATATAACATTACAGTTATTTTTGTTAATTAAAGATATGAATGGGTGTGACGAAGAAAACTTAAAAAGATAAAAAAAAAAAAAGATAAAACAACAAACCAAAAATACAAAATTCATTTAAACACGTCAAAATTTAAACTCTCTCTATCTACCATGCCACGTACTGCTTCTTCGCCAAAGTTTAGAGAGAGAAACCGACAGTGGATATTTATGCATTCAAAAAATTTAGTTTTAGTTTTTCAACACTTCTATGATTCAATTTTACAATATAATTTGGTTTCCATTTTATTTTTTGTATATAAAAAGTTTAATAAATTATCTATTTTGTAATATTTGTTAATTTAAGGTAATATATTAACATGTCTTAAACATTTTATTAATATTTTAAAAAAATTACAATATCGATTAACATAAGTAACATCAAAGTCACTCACCTTATTAACAATAATTGAAATTTGTCAATCCTGTAGCCTGATAATCAAAGTCAAAGTTCAACTTGCATGGTGTCAAGCCAACAAAGTGCTAACATATAATGGGTTCATTGACGTTGTTCAAGTGAGCCTTCTAAACATGACAACTATTATTACTAGTCTTCCTACATGTATATATAAGCTTTATGTTGATGGTCTCTCACTCTTTTATTATCATTTTTTTTAAGACTTTGTTTTAGTATGTTTGAGTTCTATTTCTCCTATTTAAGATATAAAAGAAGAAGGCAATACCATTAGTATTGCTGGACATTAACTATTAGGAGCTTGTTTAAACTCCATTGTTGATATATTTCTATCCCTTAATTTTTTGGGATTAAATATTAAAGAGCAAGTTGGACTAAAACCTTAATTTTTTTGTTATTATTAATTAAAACATCATCAGGAACTATTAGGAGCTTGTTTAAACATGCATGACATACTAATTACCACTTTATGATAAATATGAATGGAGGTTACTTACCTACTCATTTTCTATGCTGACTTAATATATAAATTTGATGAGATTAATGATTATAAATTAATATCAAAAAATGTCTTCCTTACATATATAAACCCAATAATTTTCTTGACCTGAAATTATATATTTAGTTAAATTTTAGCAACTGAAGCTCTTTCTTAAGATTAATTAATGTAATTTTTTGCTTTCGGAAACTTTTGGACAACTCACCTAAATTTGTGATTCTAATAACTCTGCCCTGTCGAACCGATCCACATGCATGCAAAAGTCATATTCATAAGAAGTTGGCACATCTTATCTAGCCATTTTCATTTTTAGCTGAAACATCAAATCAAAAGCACCTTTTGCCAGCATT
The DNA here is from genome assembly GCA_013180625.2 of Boswellia sacra. NCBI lineage: Eukaryota > Viridiplantae > Streptophyta > Magnoliopsida > Sapindales > Burseraceae > Boswellia > Boswellia sacra. Next base: position 378,131 of record SNVD02011912.1, on the reverse strand, counting down.
AATGTTCACCATCATAGGATTCTGAAATTTGCAGTAGACTACTTTGGAAAGTTTTCAAAAGACTTCAATTACACGTAACCTTCTTTTAGGTGGGTGTATTTTGTTAAGGTTTTGTTAGTCTGGTAATGGGTTTATGATGGGGTTATGTGCATTAAGGATTAAAATTAAATATGGTAGCTCTAGTGCCTATGAAATATGAAGAGAGAAAAAGTAATTCATATTATTCTTAAAATTATCATTAACGGACAACAAAAGGTACATATATATTTCTCCTAAATATTTTCAGGTTATAGAAATTAATTAATGGAAGCTTGTTATGCTTCATTGCTTCAATGCCTTTCGCATTGACATTATTATTTATATTTAGTTTTAATTTATGACTAAAATATTAACAAAGACTAACTAATATATAGTTAGAAATTAATTTGAGATGATATTTGTAATTTTGTGTGCCTATGTAATTTTTGGATTAATTTTATTCATCAATGTTAGAAAATGAGATATATTATTTAAGAGATTTATGTTTTTCTAATTTATTTTCTCAAGTTATATTGATATAGATATTGATCAATAATTTAGCATGTGTGATAAAAACAAATTTTAAAATTAGACAATTTGTTTGTCACCAATTTATTCAGTATTAATAAGTGTGGTCTTCAATAATTTACACTATTCTCCAGCTTCAATTTTTTAAAATTCTTCTTTAGAAATATTAAAAAGAAAATAATTAAAAATTATATTTTTGATATTCTGAATGGTCCTTGAAATTGGTTAAAAATATCACTTTCCACTCTGCTTTTTTTCTAAAGTTGACAACAATTACTTTAACTTCACCAATAATTCGTCCCATTTAAGAGACTAGGACTTGCGCAACAAAATTAGAGAAAATCAATTGTACTTCATTTTTCTATAAATGCCAAAAAGGAAAACTAAAAAAAAAAAGTGAGCCATATTAAAAATTTTCTAAATCTAATACAATGTAGATGGCATGATTGCTAGCTAAAGTTCGAGAGAGGATAATCAAAATTTGAGAAAGGGCCGGTGATACATTGAAAAAATAAAATGAATCATTTAAATTTTTGTGGTTCCCCAACAAGGTCACTAGCCAACAACAAGGTCACTAGCCAACAAAGAATTTGACCATTCAAACCAGAATAAAACCGAATAAAGTAACTTTTATGGGCACTCCTCATTTGTCATATAATTGTTTTTTTTTTTTTTTTTTACTCTTCCTACATTTGAAATCAAGTTTGGTACATCTTTCATTTTTCTTATTAAAATATACCAATTTAAAAGTAAGAAAATTTTTACAAGGCATAAATAATTTGAATTCAGAAATTATGAAATTTCGTTTTATTATGAGAAAAATCAAATTATATATAGGAGTTTTTAATTATTTGTAAACAAAAGAAATGGCGTAGAAAATATAGAGTAAGAGTGGCCAAATAACTGACAGGCTAATAATGAAACAATTTTTGTGACCAATGCAAAAGACTGAAGTGAGGCAAAAGGAAGAGAAATGAACATGCAATCTTGCACTCCCATATTCATTCCAAAGGATTGTTTCATTATAATAATAGCTATGCATATATGTCATCTTTTATAGTAAAGAAAATACTTTTCCCAAGGATTCCGAAGAAATTAAAAAGGGAAGCCGCGTAGGAAGATAAAAGTCCAGTAAATTATTTGAACAACCACTAGAAGAAAACTCACATACGGCAACAGGCAATTCACAATGTGCACATTGTGCACATTGCAAAATCTATCTTTTGGCAACGTGCAACTAATGCACGTTGCGAAATCTATCTTTTGGCAACGTGCATATCTTGCACGTTGCAAAAACTTAAACTTAAGAATAAATTAAATTATTATCTAATTTATATATTAATTCACAAAATATAATAATATATAGAACTTAAAAAATTAATAACATGTAATTAATTTTTTATTAAATAAGAGATAAATTTAAATTTAAACTCAGTAATAGATAATATTAAAAACACTTGATTTAAAGAAATAAATAAATTAATTTATAAAAAATTTGAATGTTAACTGAATGAATTAATATTTATTTAAAAGAATCTTCGAAATAAGAAAAACATAAAAAAGAGTACTCTTACGTAATATAATTTATTTAATTTTTTTAACATTATAAAATTTAAGAAATAAATGAAGTTATTTAAATTTTAAAATTTATGTAAAACTATAATGATTTCACTTATTTATTTAAATAATTATTAAGAAATTAAAATACAACAATGAATACATTTTGAAGTAGTATAATTTTCTGTTAAATACAAAATTAATAAAATTTAAAATATTTGGCTAACAAATTATAACTAATAAAAAAATAAATAAATTATAACTAGAAAAATTAAATAAATTGATTTATTTAAAAAGAGAAATGAAAACGATGACGTTTTGGCCTTTTAGTGGTGTGCAATTTAGTCACAAACTAACTTAACTCGCCACAAATCAATCTAATTGGTACAAATTGAACCCTAAAATTGTGGCTCCGTTGCAGCGTCGACCTTCCTCGATCGCGTCCAAACTCATCTATCCCGCTCGTGGCTAGCCTCTCTCGTTCACCTTGTAGCTCCCTCCTTGGACCTTCTCTGTCACGCTTGCCTCCTCTTCACCGTCTTTGTCACGCATAGAGCTCCCTCCTTGGAGTTAAACCGAGAGAGAGATAGCTTGCTTTGGGTTCTGCTGCTGCTCTTGAATCATTTCCTACACCTTAGCTGGCTCTACATGCAGGTACGTGCATGTTTTTTACGTTATTTTATTATATTTTCTTGGTTTGGATTTGGGATTACTGGCCACTGTAATCTTTAATGGAGCTGCAACCGACGTTATCTTTTCATTTTCATTCCTTAATGGAGTTGATGATGATGAGCGCAACGACAACGTCCAGCAACCACAGATCAAAAGAATGGTACTTGATCGCACTCGGAGCTGCAACTGGCGTCGCTGCTGGGATGGCTCCAACCCCAGGAGAGATCAACTTTGATCAGCTCTGGTTCTCCATTGCATTAGGCTGATGAAACTCGTTTTGATAAAGGGCGCTTTTAAGCCCTCCCTTATGATTTGTACCTATTCCACATTTATCCCCTAGAGCTGCTGTTCATTCCTCCCCCATCGGTTGAGTGTTTCCATTCCCCCTGGCCTTATTGGAAAGTCGAGTCTAGGTTGATGAAGCCCAGAAAGGTATACCAGGAGGTAAAATTGGGAGGATATCTATGCATGTATTTTCAGCTTGGACTCTCGAATCTTTTGCTTTTCGGGTGGTGGCGAACAAGGCAAGTCGTTCTATTACTTATTGTGTCATTGTTCGTATTTCAATTTCTTTTTCCAAGCCCACCTTCGAGAAAACAAGGGTTGAACCCGTAATGTACCAGCGAGGGAAAGAAAGCTTCATCAAATTAATTAAAAGTGGTTTTTAAGTATACGTAGCATCTTCAACAGTCTGTAGGTAGCCCAAAAGATTCCTGGGTATTAGGATGAGGAAAGGCTTGTTCAAAACTTTGAGGAAAGTCCCCCTGCATCCGCACCTTTGGGTGATGGTTTGATTCTCTCTGTCACTCTTGAAGCCGGGGCAAAGCAAAGAGGCGGTAATGAAAATAAAATCCTTGAATGGCTGAGCAGACCAGGCAATGGCTTTCTTCTAAGTTTGTTGAGTCTTACACTTCTAAAAGTTGCCTTGTTCCTTTGTACACCTCTTCTCGTTGCTCACTTCTTCTTTGGTTGGCTAGGCTTTTGAGGCATGTTCTTAGTATGGCTTTCTTCGCAGTTCCTGCCACTGGGCAACGGGTATGGCTGAGCACACTGGGCAACGGCTTTCTTCTAAGTTCGCTGAGTCTTACACTTCTAAAAGCTGCCTTGTTCCTCTGTACACCTCTTCTCGTTGCTCACTTCTTCTTTGGTTGGCTAGGCTTTTGAGGCATGTTCTTAGTATGGCTTTTGAGGGTCTCTAAAATGTTGTCAAGGGAGGTCAATTTTCGGCCACACTTTAAATCAATGAAATTTGAAATTTTGTTACTTTAGCACCGCCACACATCTTTTTACTTATAGTTGTAAAAATGTTCAAATTGGCTTTTTATTGAAATGGCGAAAAGTAGACAGCCGAAAGCTTTGTTAAAAGTTCAATAAAGAATGAAATTTTGTTAGGTAGAAACGACCAAATGATTAGGCTTAGGCTTGTCATGGTAGATTTGGAATTACTTGAATTGACCGAAAATTCAATGAATTTCAACTTGAAATATAAAAAAGAATTTTTGGAAGAGTTGTCATGTGTTTCTTTAATCCCATCCAAATTTTCGAAACTTGCACACATGGCCATGGCCATGGCCCATTGGAGAAGTTATAAGCATTTTGTTGAATGAGCCCTTGATAGGCACATGACAACATATTTGATTAACTTGATAGGATCATGAGCCATAACTAGAATTAGCTCAATGGGCCGTATAACTAGAATCCATAACAGGCCAGGTTCATTAACTTGAAACCAATTTAACTATATATATATGATTTCTTCAAGTTGATTTTTCATTTAATCTTTTAATTTCTCTCGGTTTGAATCACTTGTCATTTTGTTGCAGCTCCTGTGCTATCAACTCGCTCTTCTGGAGATTTCTAAGCTATTTGCAGGTAATTTTTATAATCTTTAACTTTTCCTTTATTGTTCAATTTTTGTTTGATCAGAGTTTTCTCTCTATGTTTGCTTTCTTTTTTAAATTTGGGTGTTAGATAATAAATTTAAGTTTTCTCTCATGTGAAATCTTAGTCTTTTTAGTAGTGTTGTATTTAAATTGTAATTGTTTAATACATTGTTCCAAATACCATTGGACTTTTATTGTGCTTGACATGTCAAGTTTGTATTTCATTCTTATGGCAATTGCTTATAAGTATCTATAGATTAAGCAAACGATATAATTGTATATATAACCAAGTTATGATAAATTAGGTGTTGGAGATGGATAAACAATGGATGCACCGATCAAGGTTTTTTCCTCTTTTAAAGAATTCATTAGATTTAGTTAATTCATTAAAATACCCTAAACTAAGTTTAAGTTATTATGTTCTATTACTTGTAGATGTTCGGAGGAGTATAGGAAGGGGGCACTAAATTTTGTTAACATGGCTCGTGAAAATTCAGGAAACTTGGACATTATAGTGTGCCCTTGCAAACAATGTATGTAAGAATGTACAACGCCGTCACTTTAACATAGTATATGAGCACTTAGTTATCAAAGGAATGGATCCTACTTATACTATATGGGTCCTTCATGGAGAGAGTTATAGTACATCAATGCAAAATGAAGATATTGAAATGATGGATACCTTTAGGATGTATAGGGATCATATAGGTTTTGAAGAAGGAGATATTTCACATAATGATAGTGAAACAAGCAAGGAAGAGCTTACAAACTTAATTAAAGATGCTGAAACTCCTTTGTGGCTTGGTTGTACAAAGTATTCAAAAATGTCAGCTACTGTTGCATTATTCAAGCTCAAAGTTATACATGCACTATCTAATGCTTGTTTTGATGAATTGCTTCAACTTATCCATGATATGTTACCGAATGAAAATAAACTTCCAATATCATTTTATGCAACGAAAAAGGCACTTAAGGCATTTGATCTTAGTTATGAGAAAATACATGCTTGTATAAATGATTGTTGCCTATTTAGAAATGAGTTGCAGCAAGCAAATGTATGTCCCAAATGTGGTTCTTCTCGTTGGAAAATTAATCAACAAAAGAAAAAGCTCCAAGAAGGAGTTCCTGCAAAAGTTTTGCGTTATTTTCCAATAATTCCAAGACTTAAAAGGATGTTTAGTGTAACTGAAATGGCAGAGCAACTTATATGGCACCAAAACAATAAAAGTAAAGATGGTAGAATGAGACATCCAGTTGATTCAGTTGCATGGGAGTTAATTGACAAGAAATGACAATCTTTTGCAATGGACCCTCGAAACATTAGATTTGGTCTTGCTACTGATGGTTTTAATCCTTTTCAAGATCTTAGCACAAGTTATAGTTGTTGGCCGGTAATTATGGTTATCTATAACTTGCCTCCATGGATATGCATGTCGACGGAAAGCTTAATGTTGTCTTTATTGATCCCTAGTCCAAAGCAACCTGGTAATGACATAGATGTCTATTTGACACCATTAGTTGAAGATTTAAAAAAACTGTGGATAGATGGGGTTGAAATGTATGATGCATTTACCAAATCTTTATTCAACTTGAAAGCTATTTTGATGTGGACAATCAATGATTTTCCAGCATATGCCAACATGTCTGGATGGTCTACCAAAGGAAAATTTGCTTGTCCAATTTGTCGTCAAAACACATGCTCTAAATGGCTACCATATAGTAAGAAATTTGCTTATATGGGTCATAGGCGGTTTCTTGCTCGTAATCATCCATTTCGATCAAAACTTACGTGGTTTAATGGAAAGATTGAAGGACAAGGAAGACCTAAGTTATTCACTAGTGAGGAAATTTATTCTGAAGTTGAGAACATCGTGGATGATTGGGGAAAATGTGGAACAAAAAGGAAGAGAGACAGAGATTCATCTCAATTGTGGAAGAAAAAGTCAATATTTTTCCAATTGCCATATTGGAAGGTTTGTAATGTTGACAATATTATAATTGTTCTTTTAATTTTTTATGATGTTTAAACAACTATTATTTTTATAACCTAGTAATTAATTCTTGCAGCACTTAGTTATGCGACATAACTTGGATGTGATGCATATCGAGAAGAACATTTGTGATAGCATAGTTGGTACACTTTTAAATTCGAAGGGAAAATCCAAAGATGGGCTGAATTCGTGCCTTGATTTAGAAGCCATGTCCATGAGAAAGGAACTGCATCCCCAAAAAAGGGGTAATGGATTCTACTTACCAGCTGCTTCACATACTCTCTCTAAGAATGAAAATGAATCAAAGTGTTCTATAAGTAACTACAAATGAATAATAAGATTTATATTTTTATATAACTAATTAAGTGTTCAAATTGTATAGAATAATCAAAGTGTTGAGGATATGATGAGCTCTCGTGCGTGTACCCCTCGAGTAAGGAATTTTCAACAAGTTGTGTTCTATTTATAATAAATATTTAAATGAAAGTTTATAATACTTATTCATTACAATATTCTGATTTTTTTGAATTGTAGTCATTCCAAGAAAGTGGTCCACAAATTATACCAAGTGAAAATGCAAGATGTCATTTATTACATTTGTATTCAGATGATTCAGACGAAATTGTGGCTGAAGGGAAGATTGCAAGTGTAGATCCTAAGGCCAAAGTACATCGCAAGCCTTTAGGAAGGGATTGTTGGAAAGTTTGGATAGTTCATGCAAACAAAGGTAATGTTGAATTATATAAGTCAACGGATGAAGCTGAATATCTTGATCAAGCAGTAGGAAGTGCTATTGCTTGGCCTAAGAATAGCATCAAGTTGATATAGATAAGGTAATACTTTATAATGTTTTTAATTAACTTCCTAAGTGTTTATAAACTTGTAATTACAAAATTATTTTACTTTTGTGAATATATTAAGTCCACAAGTTGTGTCATTGTTATATTTTATTGTGTTGTAGGTGGAAGTTGTTTTCTTCCGTGTGCGTTAGCTATTAAGGTACTATATACATTATACTTTACTAATTTCTAATGACTTTTCTTTGGATGTTGTTTTGAGTTGGCTTGGTTTGGCGAGGATATTTGGAGGTCCTATATCGTTGTTCTAGAAAAATGTTTTGGTATTAGAAGTGTTTTTGACATGTTATGTACTTTTGGAAAATGCCAATAAATAGATGAAACTCTGCCAAAATTTTTTTAGATTGTTATGACAACTATTTTTTTAATAAATTTTACTTCACATAAGATTGTGTTCAAAATAACTAATTTGTTAATATTTTCTTGCGTAGGCCTGGTTGGTGTTTACTAAAATCTTCAAAACGATGAAAGTGTTAAAAAGGAGAAGACATTTCGATTTCTAATGGTTGTTTTATTTGTGGTACTTTAAACACTCAAATCATCATATTATTTGTTATTTTCTTATTGTTCATGGATGTTACTTATTTTCAATTCCAATAGATACAAGTATTTGAACTTTTACTATTGTAATGATATTCATTTCAATTTAAATATGGAATTTGATGTTATATATAATTGTGAACTTGAATGTAATCATTTATATTATGATGTATATAGTTATAAAATATTACAAGCATAAAAAAATATCCAAAAATTTATATAAATATATATGCATTTAATTTTAAAATATATATTATACCTACGGCAACGTGCAATGCACGTTGTCAAAAAATTGTCAGCTGAGATATTGCAACGTGCATTGCGCGTTGCCATTAACCGTATACAGCAACGTGCAATGCACGTTCTTGTTTAACAAATGGCAACGTGCATTGCACGTTGCTAAAAGTTTATATTTGCTGGGTATTTAACAACGTGCAATGCACGTTGCCGTAGGTCCTTTTTCTACTAGTGAACACTTTAATTTAATGAATTCAATAAAAATCATTCCAACCCAGCAACAGTCTAATACATAGTAACTTTTTAATTAATAAATTTTGGCTAATTCTCAACGGAGATTTTAAAGGCTAATTCTATCCTTGTTGTAAAACTTGTAATGATAACATGGTGTCAACCCGGTGCCTACTTGCTTGCGTTGTCCACTGCCATGGGATTGTGTTCTGGTGTGACTTTTCGTTTTTGCTGGGTAGTTTATGCATTTCCAGCCAATTTACCATTTCTTTCTATTTCCCTTTCTTGGTAAAAGCGTTTCCTCTTTCTCTCTACGTACCAATTTCAATTTCTCCTCGCTCTTATTACATCCTACTAAATCATTACTCAACCAAATTGGCTCAAAATTATTTTCTTATATTATTCTATTCAAGTACCACTAATTTTACATCATATTTTTATACCCTTTTTTGATCTTCGATAGAAAGCAAATTTTAAGTTCTTTTAATTTCTTTAACAATCATCCTCTATATATATTTCACTATTTGATAAATTGATACAACTGAATTTCTTCATAAAGTTTTCCACGCCTTTCTATTTTTCATAATTTTTTTTCCTGATTGAATCCCAGATAAAAAGTTTAGCAAACTGTTTGGACAAAACTTTAAGTTAAAGGGTTCAATAGATATCACACTCATCCACGTAGTCTAATTAATACATTTTGGCGTGTATTGTTCATATCTTTTATGAAATCATAATGTTAATAGCTAAAAAAAAAAAATTCCTGGATTGTCACAGTTATTATTTCAAACGCCAAGGTGAATCTTAGGATTACAAGTTGCATAGATAATGCTATCGTTTTGGTATTTTTCAACTCAACAGTATTAGCTCTATAAGGTTTGATGAGTTGATTGGTGAGGAAGATTAATTGATTTTGAGTTGAGCGTCACTGGAGTCCCGGATAATTTATACATTTATTTTTTTTCTATGGAGGGCAAGAAGGTAGCTTTTGATGGGGCTCAGTTTTCACCAAGGAACTTCTGCCATGTGCTGGCGGTGATATGCTTGTAGTTGCAAGCAAGGCAGAGGCCCTCACGCAGTAAAAGGTAAAGTCTTCAGAGCACCCTTTATCTTCTCGTTTGTTTCTTCTCGGTTCTCAAGCAGCAATTGCAGTTCTTTTTGACAACTAACAGTACTAAGTATTACCTTGATGAATTTAATGCAATAAAGTAATTGGAACCTAGCAACATAGCATCAGCTGACCTACCATAACAAATTTATTCACTAATAAAAACAAATAGGTGGTCAACTTTCTACTGTATCTGACAGCAGTTTTTCTCCAAGATATGATATTTTTTATAATAGAATCCTGAATTACTTCCATTTGCACTCTATAAATGTGCTTTTTGACATGGGAGTAACTATGCACTAATTGATATTACCAATTATTGCCTGCTGGCAAGATCTGAAGTCATAAGTGTAATGCTCTTTGCAGTGAGATTTCTCAATAAAGGTAGCTGAAAAGAGTTGTCATCCATGCCAAGCTGTAGAAGGTAATTGTTGACCCAGGTATGGCAACCCAAGAAGGGGTGTGAATTGGGTTTTTATTTATAAAAACGGATTTAGAAAACTTTTCTTGAAAGATCAAAATTATTTAAATCTTTCTTTAAGAACAAAGGTGAAGAAGATGAAAATAGAATGCAATCAAGAGAATGGCAATAAAGAACAATCACAAGTGCAAGTAAATGTAAAGAGGATAGGGATAGAGAGAGTGCAAACTCGATGTACGTGGTTCGGCAAACCTTGCCTACGTCCACGGGCTCCTAGCTCCACAAGCTAGGCTTTCCACTAAGTTGTAGAAATCTTTACAACTTGCTTGATGAACAACCTCACCAAGACTTTTTCTTCAACTCTTGATAACACCACACCAAGAGTTCTTCTTGATGAACAACCTCACCAAGGCAACTTCCTTCAACCCTTGATAACACCACACCAAGAGTTCTTCTTGATGAACAACCTCACCAAGGCAACTTCCTTCAACTCCTTGATAACACCACACCAAGAGTTCTTCTTGATGAACAACCTCACCAAGGAAAGAGTTCTCTCAAGGATAACTTTTATCCTTTACAAAAAGATCTCACTCTCACCACAATACAAGAACAAAGTAAATTTTTACGACAAAAGTACAACTCTCTTCAAAGAGTAGATAAAGAATATAAAAGCTCTCTAGACTTAATATTTCTCTTCTTTTTTTTCTTGATAAAAATGCTTGTTGAATGCATGGGAGAAGGGCTCCTTTTATAGGCAAATGGGATGAACTTAATCAAATGAAGACACCAACTACAAATTTTCTACCCACCATAAAAACTGTAATATTTTCTGCCATTTTTGTCAATTTTTCGTTTGAAATTTGAAAATCTGAAAAACACAAAAGATCTGTAAAATTGAACAAGCTTTCCAACGCATCAAGAACCAAGTCATTTGGATATCTGTAGCTTAAGATATGGCCAAAACACCATTCGGTGCTCATGTGACTTGATTTTTCTTCTATGTGTCAGTCCATCGACTTGCATGTGTATTATGTCGACCTTCTGTTTGAAATTTGAATTTCTTCAAAGAATATGAAATCTGCTCCATTGAATCATATTTCCAATGCTACAAGAATCAAGTCATTTGAATATCTCTAACTCAAGATATGGATAAAATATCATTCGGTGCTCAAATGAGTTGATTTTTCTTCTCTGTGTCAGTCCACCGAATTGCATGTCAATTATGTCGGCCTTCTGTTTGAAATTTGAATTTCTTCAAAACATATGAAATTGTCTTCATTAAGTTCTCTTTCCAATTCCTCAAGAATCATGTCATTTTGATTTTTCTAGCTCAAGATATGTCTAAAAGAGTATTCGGTGCTTATGTCAGTTGCTTCCATTTGTCTTTCAACTTGCATGATGATTTGGACAACTTTACACTTGAAATTTGAATTTCTTTAAAACATATGAAATTTTATAAATTGAGTAAGCTTTCCAAAGGCTCAAGAATCATATTATTTGGATATTTGTAGAGAAATATATGACTAATTGATTAAACATTACTCATGTGTCACATTCCTTGAATCAAACCTTGTTCTTAAACTTTGGTGCCTTTAACATGCAGTCTTCTCCTTAGCTTCAACACTTCATTTTAATAAGTCTCTTCTTAATTTTACAATTATTTCAATGATCTTACTCTTACACATAAATAAACATGTTAGTAAATCTCAATTAATCAATGTGTATTGTTATCATCAAAATTATCATGTAGCCTTAGGACTAACAATCTCCCCCTTTTTGATGATGACAAATCATTGATTGCTTTCAAATAATATCGAAAATAAAGAATGAAAATAAAATAAAGAATAAACAAAAAAATGGCACTTGTTATGAATATAAGCAATCCAACTATTTCTCCCCCTTTTGTTATCATAAAAAAGATGTAATCAAATTAACTACTCCCCCTAAATATATTCTCCCCCTTAACATATGCTACCATTGAAAGATTATCATATTAAAGCAAAATTAAGACATATCCAACATGCCTAATTCTCTTCTAATTATGCAAATCTATCTTGACTAAGGGGTTTAGTAAATATATCGGCTAATTGTTTATCGGTGGGAATAAATTCTAAAGAAATATTACCTTTTTGCACATGATCTCTAATAAAATGATGTCTAATCTCTATATGCTTAGTCCTAGAGTGTTGTATGAGATTTTTTGAAATGTTGATGGCACTTGTATTGTCACATTTGATGGGAATATGATCAAATACCACACCATAATCTTTTAAATTTTGTTTCATCCAAAGAGATTGTGCACAACAACTTCCTACTGCAATATACTCGGCTTCCGCGGTTGATAGGGCAACAGAATTTTGTTTTCTACTAAACCATGAGACTAATGCATGTCCTAGAAAATGGCAAGAGCTACTAGTGCTCTTTCTATCAAGGAGACTTCCAGCAAAGTCCGCATTGGAATAACTAATTAGATCAAAATTATCACACTTAGGATACCAAAGACCTAGATTTATAGTTCCAAGAAGATATCTAAATATCCTTTTGACAGCCTTAAGATGAGATTCCTTTGGACAAGATTGAAATCTAGCACACATACACACACTAAACATAATATCAGGTCTACTAGCAGTTAAATACAAAAGAGAGCCAATCATACCTCGATATTTTGTTACCTCAACATCTTTTCCTTTCTCATCTTTGTCAAGCTTGGTTAATGTACCAATAGGTGTGTTATATGTCCTTGAATTATCCATGCCAAACTTCTTGAGAAGATCTCTTGTGTATTTAGCTTGATTAATGAAGATCCCATCTATTGATTGCTTGATTTGAAGTCCAAGGAAGAAATTTAATTCTCCCATTAAGCTCATTTCAAATTCTTGTTGCATGCACTTGGAAAATTCCTCACACATAGAGACATTAGTAGCACCAAATATAATATCATCAACATAGATTTGAACAATTAATAAATAATCATTTTTTGTTTTAACAAAAAGAGTAGTATCAACTTTTTTCATTTCGAAACCATTATCAATGAGAAATTTGCTCAATCTATCATACCATGCTTTTGGTGCTTGTTTCAAGCCATAAAGTGCCTTTTTGAGTTTGAAAACATGGTTTGGAAAATCATGATTTTGAAAACCAAGAGGTTGCTCTACATATACTTCCTCTATAATGTAACCATTTAAAAATGCACTTTTGACATCCATTTGATATAATGTAAAATTTTTATAACATGCAAATGCACACAACATTCTAATTGATTCTAATTTAGCAACCGGTGCAAAGGTTTCCTCATAATCAATACCTTCTTCTTGATTGTATCTTTGAGCAATAAGTCTAGCTTTGTTTCTAATAATGGTGCCATTTTCATCTACTTTATTTATAAAAATCCATTTAGTGCCTATAATAGAATAATTTTTGGGTCTAGGGACTAATTCCCAAACTTGATTTCTTTCAAATTGATTCAATTCTTCTTGCATAGCCAAAATCCAACTTTCGTCATTTTCGGCTTCTTTAAAAGATTTTGGTTCAAATTGAGAGACAAAAGCAAAATAATTACAAAAGTTCTTAAAAGAAGATCTAGTTTTCATACCTTGTGATGGTTCACCAATAATGAGATCTTTAGGGTGAGCTTTTGCATACCTCCATTCCTTTGGTAATTCTTGGGAAGAATCATTTACTTCCTCAAGCTTTTCTTGTTGAAGTTTTAATTCATCTTGGCTCTTTTCATCAAGCCTTGATTCCTTGATTTGCCCTTCTATCTCAACAATATCATCATCTAAATTCTTTGAAGAAATAACATTAGTTTCATCAAATTCAACATGCATAGATTCTTCAATAGTAAGAGTCTTTTTGTTAAAAACTCTATATGCTTTACTATGGTTGGAGTAGATAACAAAGATTCCAACATCGGCTTTTGCATCAAATTTTTCAAGGTTATCCTTAGTGTTTAAAATAAAACATTTACATCCAAAAACTTTAAAAAATCCAATGTTAGGTTTTCTTCCTTTCCAAAGTTCATAAGGAGTTTTCTTTATTAAAGCTCTAATATGGACTCTATTGATTACAAAGCATGCGGTATTAACAGCTTCGGCCCAAAAATATTTTGGTAAATTATTTTCAAGTAACATGGTCCTAGCCATTTCTTGGATAGTCCTATTTTTCCTTTCAACAACACCATTTTTTTGTGGAGTTCTAGATGAGGAAAAATTATGCTCAAAACCATTTTCATCACAAAGATTTTCAAATGCAACATTGTCTACTTCACCACCATGATCACTCCTAATGGACACAATAGAATACCCTTTTTGATTTTGGACTCTTTTTGCAAATTTTGAAAAAGCTTGTATGACCTCATTTTTAGTTTTCAAGAATAATACCCAAGTGAATCTTGAATAATCATCCACAATAACAAAAACATAATACTTTCCACCAAGGCTTTGAGTTATTGATGGTCCAAATAAATCCAAATGAAGTAATTATAGAGGTTTATTTGTTGAAATAAATTTCTTTTGTTTAAAAGAAGTTCTCACTTGTTTTCCAAATTGACAAGCATCACAAATCTTATCCTTTTCAAATTTTATTTTTGGAAGACCATCAACTAAATCATTTTTTAGAAATTTTTGAAATTGTGTCCATGCTAGTATGACCTAACCTTCTATGCCATAACCAAGCATCATGATTAACAATGCAACAATTTTCTACATGTCAGTAATATCAATATCAATTGTTATAAATATTACCACATCTATTACCAATAAATAATGTCTTATTGTTACTAACATCCTTAACCACACATCTATTAGGCTCAAAAGCAACAAAAAATCTCTTATCACACATTGACTAATGCTCATCAAATCATGTTTCAAACTATTAACAAGCAAAACATTTTCAATAATAGGTGAAAAAGGGTTACCAATATCACCATGTCCAATTACCTTTCCTTCGACATTATCATTGAAGGTCACATATCCTCCTTTTTTTATGATTAATCTTGAGAACTTGGAGGCATCTCCGGTCATATGCCTTGAGCATACACTATCTAAGTACCACTTTGTTTGCCTCTTTGTCTTTACATCAACATTCAAGGAGTAACTTTTTGGTACCGCAAAAGTTCTTGGTCCTTTGGGGTTAGTTGTGGTACTTTTTGGAACCCATATTTTGTTATCAATTAGGATTTCTCTTAATATAGCAAGATGCACTTGTGTGTCCTTTTCTTCCCAATAATACATGAATGATTAGGATTATCCTAGAAGATGCATGCCAATACTTTTAAAATACTTTGATTTTTATGAGTTTTATATCCTAAACCTCTTTTATCAAAAACACACCTTTGGTTTTGTAACATACAATTCAAATTTTTTGTGCTTTTTGTAAAACTATCAACAATATTTCTTAAGTCATTATTTTCCTTTTTCAAACTAACATTTTGTTTCTCCAATTTATCAAAATCCTTTTGTTTTAAAATGTCATTTTCAGTTTTTAATAAATGTATTTGACTTTCCAAACTTTCAAAATCTTTTTGCTTCAAAATTTCATTTTCATTTTCTAAAGCTTTATTTATTTCTACCACCTCTTCTAATTGAGATAACATGATTTTTTACTTCTTTTTGAAAGCATTAATTTTTGAATTTTGCTTATTAACTTGCATATGTAAATTTTAGAATGCTTCAAGTAATTCATCATATGAAAGTTTAGGATCATAGTTTAGAATACTTATCTCATTTTCTCTTAAAGCCATAAGCACATGTTTGCCACTTTGCAATCTTCCTCTTCGGTGGAGCTAGCTTCATTATCATCCCAATTTCTGGCTTTCATTGCTTTGGATTTCTTGTTTTGACTCTTGAGAAGTAAGGACAACTCCATCTTTACATGTCCCGGTTTCTTACACTCATAGCAAATGACTTGATCATTTTTCTTATCTTGGCTTTGAGCTTTGCCCTTTGTACTCCCTTCTAGAATTCTTCTTGAATCCTTGGTTTCTTCTAATCATCCTTTTTAGCTTTCTTGTGATGAATGTAAGATCTTCATCATCTCCTTCATCGTCGGACTCATCATCTTCTTTTGTTGAAGATTTGAAAGCGATATTTTTCTTTTTCTTGAAATCTTCTTCATTCTCTTTCAAGGTGATTTCATGAGTCATGAGAGAACCCATAAGTTCTTCTAATGGTAGTTTGGTGAGGTCCTTTGCTTCTTGAATTGCTGTTACCTTTGGCTCCCAATATTTTGGTAGACACCTAAGAATCTTTCTCACCATTTCAACATTAGAATAAGATTTATCAAGAGATTTCAAACTATTGACAATATCCGTAAATCTAGTAAACATTTCAGAAATTGATTCATCCGATTTCATCTTAAAAAGCTCATAACTATGAACTAGCATACTAATTTTGGATTCTTTAACTTGACTAGTTCCTTCATGAGTTACTTCAAGTGTGTGCCATATTTCTTGTGCCGTAGAACAAGTAGATATTCTATTAAACTCATTTCTATCTAGAGCACAATACAACATATTCATAGCTTTAGCATTGAAACTCAATTTCTTTTTATCATCTTCACTAAACTCTTTAGGATCTTTAAGCATGCTTTCTCCATTTTCAATTTTGTAGGAACAAAAGGTCCTTCCAAAACAATAAACCATAAATCATAATCAAAAGATTGCAAGAAAATACTCATTCTAGTTTTCCAATAAGAGTAATCACTTCCATTAAAAAATGGAGGTCTAGAGATAGAAAGTCCCTCAACATATGAAGTTGATTAAAAGTTGTCATAGCTCAAAAATCGATTAAGATATAAAAAATTGAGCAACCTTGCTCTGATACCACTTGTTGACCCAGGTATGGCAACCCAAGAGGGGGGGTGAATTGGGTTTTTATTTATAAAAACGGATTTAGAAAACTTTTCTTGAAAGATCAAAATTATTTAAATCTTTCTTTAAGAACAAAGGTGAAGAAGATGAAAATAGAATGCAATCAAGAGAATGGCAATAAAGAACAATCACAAGTGCAAGTAAATGTAAAGAGGATAGGGATAGAGAGAGTGCAAACTCGACGTACGTGGTTCGGCAAACCTTGCCTACGTCCATGGGCTCCTAGCTCCACAAGCTAGACTTTCCACTAAGTTGTAGAAATCTTTACAACTTGCTTGATGAACAACCTCACCAAGACTTTTTCCTTCAACCCTTGAAAACACCACACCAAGAGTTCTTCTTGATGAACAACCTCACCAAGGCAACTTCCTTCAACTCTTGATAACACCACACAAGAGTTCTTCTTGATGAACAACCTCACCAAGGCAACTTCCTTCAACTCTTGATAACACCACACCAAGAGTTCTTCTTGATGAACAAACTCACCAAGGAAAGAGTTCTCTCAAGGATAACTTTTATCCTTTACAAGAAGATGTCACTCTCACCACAATATAAGAACAAAGTAAATTTTTACGACAAAAGTACAACTCTCTTCAAAGAATAGATAAAGAATATAAAAGCTCTCTAGACTTAATATTTCTCTTGTTTTTTTGCTTGATAAAAATGCTTGTTGAATGCATGGGAGAAGGGCTCCTTTTATAGGCAAATGGGATGAACTTAATCAAATGAAGACACCAACTACAAATTTTCTGCCCACCATAAAAATCATAATATTGTCTGCCATTTTTGTCAATTTTTCGTTTGAAATTTGAAAATTTGAAAAACACAAACGATCTGTAAAATTGAACAAGCTTTCCAATGCATCAAGAACCAAGTCATTTGGATATTTGTATCTTAAGATATGGCCAAAACACCAATTGGTGCTCATATGACTTGATTTTTCTTCTATGTGTCAGTCCACCGACTTGCATGTGTATTATGTCGGCCTTCTATTTGAAATTTGAATTTCTTCAAAGAATATGAAATCTACCATTGAATCATATTTCCAATGCCACAAGAATCAAGTCATTTGAATATCTCTAACTCAAGATATGGACAAAACATCATTCAGTGCTCAAATGAGTTGATTTTTCTTCTCTGTGTCAGTCCACCAAATTGCATGTCAATTATGTCGGCCTTATATTTGAAATTTGAATTTCTTCAAAACATATGAAATTTTCTTCATTAAGTTCTCTTTTCAATGCCGTAAGAATCAAGTCATTTTGATTTTTCTAGCTAAAGATATGTCTAAAAGAGTATTCAGTGCTCATGTCAGCTACTTCCATTTGTCTTTCAATTTGCATGATGATTTGGACAACCTTACACTTGAAATTTGAATTTCCTTAAAACATATGAAATGTTATAAATTGAGTAAGCTTTCCAAATGCTCAAGAATCATATTATTTGGATATTTTTAGAGAAATATATGACCAATTGATTGAACATTACTCATGTGTCACATTCCTTGAATCAAACCTTGTTCTTAAACTTTGGTGCCTTTAACATGTAGTCTTCTCCTTAGCTTCAACACTTCATTTTAATAAGCCTCTTCTTGATTTTACAATTATTTCAATGATCTTACTCTTACACATAAATAAACATGTTAGTAAATATCAATTAATCAATGTGTATTGTTATCATCAAAATTATCATGTAGCCTTAGGGCTAACAGCAATGCCTTGCTATCGATCAATTGATACCAACATTGACTTCAATTGGAAAATAGTTTGATCATTTGGTGGAGAACAATGCATAAATCAGTAAGTCGGCATGGACTATATATATATAATATTGAAGCTATAATATGATCCAGTTGATAAACTTGGCATGAAAAGACTACTCTTTATAAAACTAAAAATATGAAAGAATTATTACCATTTCATACTCTCGATAAATATATTTTTCTTTCCCAGGCATTGATGGAAGCCTTCCTCGAGCTATCAAGCAGCAACTATACATGCTTTTCATAGGCTCTTGAAGGCTTCCTTCCTTCGGCCTTCCTATCCTCTCAAGTTTTCTTCTTCCTCATTAATAACTTTTTTGCCTCTAATAGCTTATGTTTCTTAATTAAAATTTTGGAGAGCACAGGTAGTTCCTATTGCAATGAATATTAAAATTTCAACCTAAAACTTTGTCAGGAGGAGGCTTTATTATATAGCCAAGCCTCCCCACTTACACTTTGTTTCCCACTAATGTGGGATTGTGTGAAAGGCAAAAATGCCTTCACACTTCACGTTCTTTGACTTGAAGGCATTTTTTTTTTAGTATTGCCTCTATAAATGCTGCTTACATCTCTAATAGGCCACAAGACGTTCTACACCAGATGAACTTGTTAGCATTGATTGATTTGGTCAATGCATCTACTATGTCATCTTTTATAGTAAAGAAAATACTTTTCCAAAGGATTCCGAAGAAATTAAAAAGGGAAGCCACGTAAGAGGATATAAGTCTAGTAAATTGTTTGAACAACACTTTAATTTAATGAATTCAATAAATATCATTCCAATCTAGCAACAGTATAATACATAGTAATTTTTTAATTAATAAATTTTGGCTAATTATAAACGGAGATTTTAAAGGCTAATTCTATCCTTGTTGTAAAACTTTTATGATAACATGGTGTCAACCTGGTGCCTACTTGCCTGCGTTGTCCACTGCCATGGGATTGTGTTTTGGTGTGACTTTTCCTTTTTGCTTTGCGGTTTATGCATTTCCAGCCAATTTAGCATTTCTTTCTCTTTCCCTTTCTTGGTAAAAGCGTTTCCTCTTTCTCTCTACGTACCAATTTCAATTTCTCCTCGCTCTTGGTACATCCTACTAAATCATTACCTAACCAAATTGGCTCAAAATTATTTTCTTATATTATTCTATTCAAGTACAACTAATTTTACATCATATTTTTATACCCTCTTTTGATCTTCGACAGATAGCAAATTTTAAGTTCTTTTAATTTCTTTAACAATCATCCTCTATATATATTTCACTATTTGATAAATTGATACAACTGAATTTATTCATAAAGTTTTCCACGCCTTTCTATTTTTCATAATTTTTTTTCCTCACTGAATCAGAGATAAAAAGTCAAGTAAATTGTTTGGACAAAACTTTAAGTTAATGGGTTCATTAGATATCACACTCATCCGCGTTGTCTAATTAATACATTTTGGCGTGTATTGGTTATATCTTTTATGAAATTAAAATGTTAACAGCTAAAAAAATATTCTTGGATTGTCACAGTTATTATTTCAAACGCCAAGGTGAATCTTAGGATTACATGTTGTGCCGATAATGCTATCGTTTTGGTATTTTTCAGCTTAACAGTATTAGCTCTATAAGGTTTGATGAGTTGATTGGTGAGGAAGATTAATTGATTTTGAGCTGACGTCACTGGAGTCTCGGATAATTTATAATTTTTTTTTTTCTATGGAGGGCAAGAAGGTAGCTTTTGATGGGGCTCAGTTTCCACCAAGGAACTTATGCCACGTGCTGGTGGTGATATGCTTGTAGTTGCAAGCAAGGCAGAGGCCTTTACGTAGTAAAAGGTGAAGTCTTTGGAGCAACCTTTATCTTCCCGTTTCTTTCTTCTCGGTTCTCAAGCAGCAATTGATGTTCTTTTTTACAGCTAACAGTACTAAGTATTACCCTAATGAATCTAATGCAATGAAGTAATTGGAACCTCGCAACGTAGCATCAGCTGACCCACCATAATAAATTTATTCACTAATAATAACAAATAGGCGGTCAACTTTCTACTATACGTGATAGCAATTTTTCTCCAAGATATGATATTTTGATAATAGAATCCTGAATTACTTCCATTTGCACTCTATAAATGTGCTTTCTAACATGGGAGTAAATATGCACTAATCGATCTTCCCATTTATTGCCTACTGGCAAGATCTGAAGTCATAAGTGCAATGCTTTTTGCAGCAAGATTTCTTAATAAAGGTAGCTGAAAAGAGTTGTCACCCACGCCACGCTATAGAAGGCAATGCCTTGTTATCGATCAATTGATGCCAACATTGACTTGAATTGGAAAATACTTTGATCATTTGGTGGAGAACAGTGCATAAATCAGTAATTATACATATACATATACATATATATATATATATATATATATATATATATATATATATATAACATTGAAGCTATAATATGATCCAGCCGATAAACTTGGCATGAAAAGACTACTTTTTATAAAAATAAAAATATGAAAGAATTAATACCACTTCATACTCTCGATAAATATATTTTTCTTTCTCAGGCATTGATGGAAGCCTTCCTCGGGCTATCAAGCAGGCAATTATGCATGCTTTTCATAGGCTCTTGAAGGCTTCCTTCCTTCGGCCTTCCTATCCTCTCAAGTTTTCTTCTTCTTCATTAATAACTTTTTTGCCCCTAGCAGCTTATATTTCTTTATTAAAATTTTGGAGAGCACAGGTAGTTCCTATTGCAGTGAATATTAAAATTTCAACCTAAAACTTTGTCAGGCGGAGGCTTTATTACATAGCTAAGCCTCCCCACTTACACTTTGTTTCCCACCAATGTGGGATTGTGTGAAGGACAAAAATGGCTTCACACTTTACGTTCTCTGACTTGAAGGCATTTTTTTTCAGTCTTGTCTCTATACATGCTGCTCAAGTCTCTAGCATGCCACAAGACGTTCTGCACCAGATGAACTTGTCAGTATTGATTGATTTGGTCAATGCATCTGCTATGTCATCTTTTATAGTAAAGAAAATACTTTTCCAAAGGATTCCGAAGAAATTAAAAAGGGAAGCCGCGTAGGAGGATATAAGTCTAGTAAATTGTTTGAACAACACTTTAATTTAATGAATTCAATAAATATCATTCCAACCCAGCAACAGTCTAATACATAGTAATTTTTTAATTAATAAATTTTGGCTAATTCTAAACGAAGATTTTAAAGGCTAATTCTATCCTTTCTGTAAAACTTTTAATGATAACATGGTGTTAGCCTGGTGCCCACTTGCCTGCGTTGTCCACTACCATGGGATTGTGTTCTAGTGTGACCTTTCATTTTTGCTATGCGGTTTATGCATTTCCAACCAATTTACCATTTCTTTCTCTTTCCCTTTCTTGGTAAAAGCGTTTCCTCTTTCTCTCTACGTACCAATTTCAGTTTCTCCTCGCTCTTGTTACATCCTACTAAATCATTACCCAACCAAATTGGCTCAAAATTTTTTTCTTAT
Source organism: Boswellia sacra (assembly GCA_013180625.2). Classification (NCBI taxonomy): domain Eukaryota; kingdom Viridiplantae; phylum Streptophyta; class Magnoliopsida; order Sapindales; family Burseraceae; genus Boswellia; species Boswellia sacra. Next base: position 355,965 of record SNVD02011912.1, on the reverse strand, counting down.
ATTATTTTATTCAAGTGCCACTAATTTTACATCATATTTTTATACCCTCTTTTAATCTTCGATAGAAAGCAAATTTAAAGTTCTTTTAATTTCTTTAACAATCATCCTCTATATATATTTGACTATTTGATAAATCGTTACAACTAAATTTCTTCATAAAGTTTTCCACGTCTTTCTATTTTTCATAATTTTTTTTCCTGATTGAATCGCAGATAAAAAGTCTATAAATTGTTTGGATAAAACTTTAAGTTAATGGGTTCAATAGATATCACACTCATCCACTTAGTCTAATTAATACATTTTGGCATGTATTTGTCATATCTTTTATGAAATTAAAATGTTAACAGCTAAAAAATATTCTTGGATTGTCACAGTTATTATTTCAAACGCCAAAGTGAATCTTAGGATTACAAGTTGCACAGATAATGCTATCGTTTTAGTATTTTTCAACTTAACAGTATTAGCTCTGTAAGGTTTGATGAGTTGACTGGTGAGGAAGATTAACTGATTTTGAGCTGAGCGTCACTGGAGTCCCAGATGATTTATACATTTATTTTTTTTCTATGGAGAGCAAGAAGGTAGCTTTTGATGGGGCTTAGTTTTCACCAAGAAACTTCTGCCACGCTGGTGGTGATATGCTTGTAGTTGCAAGCAACGTAGAGGCCTTTACGCAGTAAAAGGTGAAGTCTTCGGAGCACCCTTTATCTTCCCGTTTGTTTCTTCTCGGTTCTCAAGCAGTAATTACTGTTCTTTTTGACAGCTAACAGTACTAAGTATTACCTTGATCAATTTAATGCAATGAAGTAATTGGAACCTCGCAACGTAGCATCGGCTGACCCACCGTAATAAATTTTTTCACTAATAATAACAAATAGGCGGTCAACTTTCTACTATACATGATAGCAGTTTTTCTCCAAGATATGATAATTTGATAATAGAATCTTGAATTACTTCCATTGGCACTCTATAAATGTGCTTTCTGACATGGGAGTAAATATGCACTAATTGATTTTTCCATTTATTGCCTGCTGGCTAGATCTGAAGTCATAAGTGTAATGCTTTTTGCAGCAAGATTTCTCAATAAAGGTAGCTGAAAAGAGTTGTCACCCACGCCACGTTGTAGAAGGCAATGCCTTGCTGTCGATCAATTGATACCAACATTGACTTCAATTGGAAAATAGTTTGATCATTTGGTGAAGAACAATGTGTATATATATATATCTAATATTGAAGCTATAATATGATCTAGTTGATAAACTTGGCATAAAAAGGCTGCTCTTTATAAAAATAAAATATGAAAGAATTATTACCACTTCATACTCTCGATAAATATATTTTTCTTTCTCAGGCATTGATGGAAGCCTTCCTCGAGCTATCAAGCAGGCAACTATACATGCTTTTATAGGCTCTCAAAGGCTTCCTTCCTTAAGCCTTCCTATCCTCACAAGTTTTCTTCTTCTTCAGTAATAACGTTTTTGCCTCTAGCAGCTTATATTTCTTAATTAAAATTTTGGAGAGCACATGTTGTTCCTGTTGCAATGAATATTAAAATTTCGACCGAAAATTTTGTTAGGAGGAGGCTTTAATATATACCCAAGCCTCCCCACTTATACTTTTTTTTCCATCAATGTGGGGCTGTGTGAAAGGCAAAAATGCCTTCACACTTCACATTCTCTCACTTGAAGGTATTTTTTCTCTTTATTATTGTCTCTATACATGCTGCTTACGTCTCTAACAGACTACAAGATGTTCTACACTAGATGAACTTGTCAGCATTGATTGATTTGGTAAATGCATCTGCTATGTCACCTTTATGGTAATTACTTTTCCCAAGGATTTCGAAGAAATTAAAAAGGGAAGCCGCGTAAGAAGATATAAGTCTAGTAAATTGTTTGAACAACGCTTTAATTTAATGAATTCAATAAATATCATTCCAACCCAGCAACAGTCTAATACATAGTAATTTTTTAATTAATAAATTTTGGCTAATTCTAAACGGAGATTTTAAAGGCTAATTCTATCATTGCTGTAAAACTTTTAATGATAACATGGTGTCAACCTGGTGCCTACTTGCCTGCATTGTCCACTGCCATGGGATTGTGTTATGGTGTGGCTTTTTGTTTTTGCTATGCGGTTTATGCATTTCCAACCAATTTACCATTTCTTTCTCTTTCCCTTTCTTGGTAAAAGTGTATCCTCTTTCTCTCTACTTACCAATTTCAATTTCTCCTTGCTCTTGTTACATCCTACTAAATCATTTTTCAACCAAATTGGCTCAAAATTATTTTCTTATATTATTCTATTCAAGTGCCACTAATTTTACATCATATTTTTATACCCTCTTTTGATCTTCGATAGAAAGCAAATTTAAAGTTCTTTTAATTTCTTTAACAATCATCCTCTATATATATTTCACTATTGGATAAATTGATGCGACTAAATTTCTTCATAAAGTTTTCCACGCCTTTCTATTTTTCATGATTTTTTTTACTGACTGAATCGCAAATAAAAAGTCTAGTAAATTGTTTGGACAGAACTTTAAGTTAATGGGTTCAATAGATATCATACTCATCCACGTAGTTTAATTAATACATTTTGGCGTGTATTGGTTATATCTTTTCTAAAATTAAAATGTTAACAGCTAAAAATATATTCTTGGATTGTCTCAGTTATTATTTCAAATGCCAAGGTGAATCTTAGGATTACAAGTTGTGCGGATAATGCTATCGTTTTGGTATTTTTCAGCTCAACAGTGTTAGCTCTGGAAGGTTTGATGAGTTGATTGTTGAGGAAGATTAATTGATTTTGAGCTGAGCGTCACTGGAGTCCCGAATAATTTATACATTTATTTTTTTCTATGGAGGGCAAGAAGGTAGCTTTTGATGGGGCTCAGTTTTCACCAAGGAACTTCTGCCACGTGCTGGTGGTGATATGTGGGGTTGAGAATATGGGTTCACGGGTCGTGTTCGTGTCATGTCGAGCTATGACACGATAAAAATTGACCAAATTCGAACATGACCTATTTATTATTCGTGTCAAAAACACCCAACCCGAACACAACACGATTGTTAAACGGGTGACACGACTCGACATGCTAATACGAATAATAAACAGGTTATTTTTGGGTTTGACATGAATACAATCCGTTTAACGCGATTATGACACGCTTAAATGTTTTGACACGTTTAACTATTTTGGCACGATTTTGACACGTTTAAATATTTTGGCACGATTATGACATGTTTAAATGTTTTGACATGATTATGACATGTTAACAGACATTATTATGATACATTTAAATAATTAACACGATTATGACACGAATAAACATTTCAATTTTCAACCTTTTTTTTAAATAGCAATAATCAAATATTTAAAATCCATCCACAACACAATGAAGAGCCTATTAAATGCTAAGTCGCAAACAAACTTCAACTAACAACACAATAAAGAGTATATTAAATATCAAGTCTTATACAAATTTCAATCCATAACATAATAAATAGTCTTCTAAATTCCAAGTCTCAAACAAACTTCAATCAACAAAATAGAATATAAATACACAACATACCAAGTCCCATACAAACTTTAATCCATAACACAATAAATAGTATACTAAATGCCAAGTCTCAAACAAACTTCATTCCACAACGCGATAAAAGTCTACTAAACACTAAGTTCCACACAGACTTTAAACATATGTAAAAGTGGAAAAAAAATTCATTTCATCTCCTTAACTCTTAAGCAACCTGTAGAAAAAAATATATGTAAAAGATTACAGTTATTGCAAGATAATATCAAAATTAAAATCATAATAACTTACACAATTAATTTTTCACTTGCACAATTAAGACCTTCTTCACATTGTAGAACTACCAGCTAATTCTCCAGTTTATTGGTTGATACTCAAACTCATTATATTCTCAGTCAACTCATCTATCTTTAGAGTTTTATCTTTTTAAAATCCAATTATTTATAAAATGATCAACTTAAATATTTATACGGATGGCTTTGGTATTCAAAATGAAATTTGATTTAGGTTTTCGTTTTCTACCTTTTTTTACCTTTCTTTAGTAGTTTAAAATTCATATTAATTTTTGACTTGTGTTTATAATTTTACCGATTCAAAATTTAATCGTGTCAAATTGTCAATTCGTGTCTTTATGATATTATGTTTTATTCAGGTTATATGGGTAACTAAACGGGTTCGTGTCACTAAATGGATTCATGTCATTATACGGGTTCGTGTCATTATACGGGTTTGTGTCATTATACGGGTCTGTGTCATTCGTGGGTTTAGACCCTCAACCCGAACATGACCCGATTATTGAACAGTTTGAAAATTTCAATCCAAACATGATCTAAACAAGATTAAGACGAACCCAAACCAGCTAATTTGCATGTCATGTCGTGTCGGGTTCGCGAATCGTGTAAAAAATTCCCACCCTAGTGATATGCTTGTAGTTGCAAGCAAGGCAGAGGCCTTTACACAGTAAAAGGTGAAGTCTTCGGAGCACCCTTTATCTTCTCGTTTGTTTCTTCTCGGTTCTCAAGTAGTAATTGCTGTTCTTTTCGACAGCTAACCATACTAAGTATTACCTTGATGAATTTAATGCAATGAAGTAATTGGAACCTCGCAACGTAGCATCAGTTGACCCACATAATAAATTTATTCACTAATAATAACAAATAGGCGGTCAACTTTCTACTATACGTGATAGCAGTTTTTTCTAAGATATGATAATTTGATAATAGAATCCTGAATTGCTTCCATTTGCACTCTATAAATGTGCTTTCTGACATGGGAGTCAATATGCACTAATTAATCTTCCCATTTATTGCCTGCTGGCTAGATCTGAAGTCATAAGTGTAATGCTCTTTGCAGCAAGATTTCGCAATAAAGGTAGCTGAAAAGAGTTGTCACCCACACCACGCCGTAGAAGGCAATGCCTTGCTGTCAATCAATTGATACCAACATTGACTTCAATTGGAAAATAGTTTGATCATTTGGCGGAGAACAGTGCATAAATCAGTAAGTCAGCATGGACTATATATATATATATAAAAGACTACTCTAATATGATCTAGTTGATAAACTTGGCATGAAAAGACTACTCTTTATAAAAATAAAATTATGAAAGAATTATTACCACTTGATACTCTCGATAAATATATTTTTCTTTCTCAGGCATTGATGGAAGCCTTCCTCAGGCTATCAAGCAGGCAATTATACATGTTTTTCATAGGCTCTTGAAGGCTTCCTTCCTTCGGCCTTCCTATCCTCTCAAGCTTTCTTCTTCTTCATTAATAACTTTTTTGCCTTTAGCAGCTTATATTTCTTAATTAAAATTTTGGAGAGCACAGGTAGTTCCTGTTGCAATGAATATTTCTTAATGAGCATAGGTTTTATTATATAGCCAAGCCTCCCCACTTATATTTTGTTTCCCACCAATGTGGGATTGTGTGAAAGGCAAAAATGCCTTCACACTTCACATTCTCCCACTTTAAGACATTTTTTCTTTCAGTCTTGTCTCTATACATGCTGCTCATATCTCTAAAAGGGCACAAGATGTTCTACAACATATGAAGTTGTCAGCATTGATTGATTTAGTCAATGCATCTACTATGTTATCCGTTGTGTGGATTTTCTGCATATCTACTATTCCATCTTCCACTACTTCTCGTACATAATGATATTAAACTCCTATGTACTTTGTCCTTGAATGAAAGGCTAGATTCTTTGCAAAATGCAAGGCACTCTGACTGTCACAAAATAAAGAAATCTTCTCTTGTTTGTGCCTGAGTTCCTCCAATAACCTTTTGATCCAGATAGCTTCTTTGCAAGCTTGTGTAGCTTCCATATACTCTGCTTTTCTTGTTGATAGAGCCATAACAGTTTGTAGTTTAGATACCCGCTCACAGAACCTCCTACAAGTGTGAACACAAAGCCTATAGTGGATTTCCTTTTGTCAAGATCTCCTACAAAATCTAAATCAACATAGCCCTTGATAATGAACTCTGATCCTCCATAACATAGTGCAGTATCAGAGGTCCATTTGATGTATCTAAGGATCATCTTAACATAATTCCAATGCTCTCTCCCAGGCTTAGCTATGAATCTACTGACCGCTCCTACTGCTTGTGCAATGTCTGGTCTTATACAAATCATAGCATACATTAGGCTCCTTATTGATGATTCATACAGTACTCGAGATATTTTCATCATCTCTGCTTCATTGCTAGGACTCATACTTGATGATAATTTATGATTAATAGGAAGTAGGATGGAAATTGGCCTACAATCTTGCATGTTGAAGCGGCATAAGATTTTCTTCAAGTGGTTCTTTTGATAAAGCCAAATCTTCCTATTTTTTCTATCTCGATGAATTTGCATCCCTAGAATCTTATTTGCTGGTCCTAAATCCTTCATTTCAAATCCCTTAGCCAACTGTGTCTTTATTTCTTGAACCTAATCTTTGTTAGTGCCTGCTACTAACATATCATCCACATACAACAGAAAAATGACAAAGTCTGTCTCAAACCTCTTGTAATATGTATAATGATCCGAACTGAGTCTGTTGTATCCAAGGCTGATGATGAATGAATCAAATCTCTTATACCAACACCTTGACGCCTGTTTTAAGCCATACAGAGATTTGGTCAACTTGCAAACCAAGTTCTATTTTCCTTCTTTAATAAAATCTTTCGATTGGAGCATATATATTTCTTCTTCAAGTTCCCCATGAAGAAACACAGTTTTTACATCTAACTACTCTAAGTGTAAATCAAATGTAGCACACATAGCCAGGATTGCTTGAATTGCTGTAAGACATACCACATGAGAGAATATCTTGTCGAAATCAACTCCTTCTTTCTGAGCATATCCTTTGACCAATAGTCTAGCACGATATCGCTCCACTTGATCATTGCTATCACGTTTGATCATGTAGACCCATTTATTTTCGATGGCTTTTCTTCCATGTGGTAGTGACACAAGTTTCCATGTCTTATTTTTATCTAAAGCTTCCATCTCTTCATGCATTGCTGTTATCCATAGAGATACATCAGAACTTTTTATAGCCTCCTGAAAGGTTGAAGACTCCCCATCTTCTGTTAGGAGATAGTATGGAACATTGCTCACCATCACATACTCTGAATGCCAATAAGGCTCATTTCTTTCTCGAGTTGATTGATGAACTTTAGGTTCTTCAGACTCAACTGGTTCTTGATTATCGATGTTTTGGTATTGCTTTAGAAGAAACTGTTTTTTCCTGTACTGATACAGTTTCAACATTTTTCTTTGTGCTATCACTGTCTTCACATTTAAACATGTCTTCTACAAAGACAACATCCCTGCTGATGATAACCTTACGGGCAGTAGGATCTTATAGGCAATACCCCTTTACTCTATCAACATACCCCAAGAAGATACATTTTCTGGATTTTGTATCTAACTTCATTCTTTCTTGGTCATGATACATCACATAAGCAAGACATCCAAAAATATGAAGAGAGGAATAATCAGTTGGCTTACCAGTTCACATCTTCATAGGTGTCTTCATCTCAATTGTTATTAATGGAGACCTATTTATTAAGTAACGGGCTGTAGTGGCTGCTTCTGCACAAAATGTCTTGGGTAAAACCTTATTCCTTAGAAACGTTCTCATTCTTTTGCAAGAGTTCTATTTATCTGCTCTGCCATTCCAATTTGTTGCGTTGTGTAAGCAACTATCTTCTGTCGTTTTATACCTTCTTGACTGTAAAATGCGTCAAATTCCTTGTTGCAGAATTCTCTCCTATTATCTGTCCTCAAACACTTGATCCTTTTTCTGGATTCAAGTTCCACTTATGCTTTGACGGCTTTAAATACAAGAAATATAGCTAACTTTTTCTTGATGACATATACCCAACATCTCTTAGAATAATCTACTACAAACAATACAAAGTAATTTACTCCTCCGAGGGATGTAACCGGTGATTCCCAAACATCAGAATGAATCAAGTCTAGAATATTTTTACTCCTAGCAATAGATTTGCTAAATTTCAGTCCATTCTCCTTGCTAATAACACAATGCTCAAGAATGGTAAACTTACAGTTTCAATTCCAATAAGCAGTTTTCGATCAGAGAGAACCTTCAAACCCTTATCGGACATATGGCCAAGTCTTCGATGCCATATCATAGACAATTCTTCTCCAAAACTAGCAACAGTTGTTTCTGGCTCCTGAACAGTTTCTCCATGGAGCATGTATAGGTTAGCAGCAATCTTTTCTACCTTCATCACCACAAGCACACCTGTGACAACCTTTATGGTCCCATTTTTCATATAGAACTCACATCCGAGGTCATCCAACTATCCCATCGATAGCAAATTTTTCTTCAAGCCAATCACATGTCGTACATCTTAGACAGAGCGAATCGTACCATCAAACATTTTTACTTTGACGGTTCCAATACCAACAATTTTTAAGGCATAATCATCATCCATGTACACAGACCCTTCTAGGATAGGCTTATATTGATAGAACCAATCTCTTCTAGAAGTCACTAGCAGTGGACTGGAATAGTGAGAGATTTGGCTTCTTTGAATTTTCCTTTTTCTGTTAAAAGTAAAATAAATAAAGAAATCTTGGTCGACTTCGAAGCTCCCTGTAAGGTTCTTGGTGCTAATCTGTTAAAACTTGTTAAATTACACCCGTCAATTCTTGACCTGATTGTTTAGCAATATTTACATCACAATTTGGCCTCTGGAAGGTATCATAAAAACTGTTAACATCTTTTTTAGCTTAAGAGTTGTAGTTTAATATATTATCTGAAAATGTGTTAGAATTAAGAGTGAATTAGTTATAGCTTGGAAGTTTTAATAGAATTCACATTATAGTATTAGTTTAGGAAGTCTTATTTAATTAGAATGAGAAAATTATTTTGGTTTAAGAGTATTACTTTTTTCTTGTTGTTGAATCTTAAATTCTTTTAGCAATGATTACAATTAGAATTTGATTTTGGGAGGAAAAGGCGTAGGAATCGTCTAGGTAATTTCCATTTTTAAAAATATTTTTCAATAAATTAATATCATTAATTAATTTTTATGATTTCAAAATCAATATATAAGAATAAAATTGATTAACAAACAGTTAGATGTAGTCAATCCCGAATAGACAAATGTATTTATTTTTTGGGGGGTGAGGTTAGTAATGGTGGTTTTTTTTTGTGTGCGTGTGTGTGGGGTCGTTGGGGAAGAGGGTAGGTAGAAGTGGCAAAATGATCAGCTTGGGATTGAGGACCCAGAAAGCTCGGATGTTCGGGGTTGGAAAATTGCCTGAAAAACCAAAAAAATTGGTCAAGGCAGGGACCCAAAATTGAACCCAGGATAGTACACAACAAAGTACACAAGTCGGGGTTGGGGGAGGGGGGGGAGAAGGGGAGAGTGATGGTGTTTGTGGGTGGAGTAAGGGGGTGTGGGGGGTAGGGAAGGGGATGGGTAGGGGTGGCAAAGTGACTTGGTCAAGGTTAAGGATCCAAAAAACCCGGATGTCAATCGCCCGAAAAACCTAAGAAATTGGCTAGGGTCTAGGTACAAATTTTCTGCCCGGCCGGGGCTGATGTGGGGTTGCCGGGGTTGGGGACCCGGAATTGAACTTCGGGTAGTAATTGAAATTAGGATATATGTTGAATTGTTTTGCATCCCTTAGTTTGTAATACTTACTTATAAGCCCTTGTTTAAATTCAAGCCTATATCCCAATTGTTTTAGCCTAACAACCCAAGGTCCCAAGCCAAACCCATGCGAAAATTTAAAAAAATAAATGAAAAGAAAGTTGCCATTCATGCTTGAACCTAATCCCTTAGACATTATAACAGTACAACAGATTACACAAGCTATCCTCGGGCTACATCCCATTTGGCTACGACTAATGAATGTCAAAATATATATAGCTTAATTTAAAAAAATAAATGAAACAAAGCTACCACACATGAGGCTCGAGCCCATTCTCTTATGCATTGAAATGACACATCAAAGTACAACATCCCACCAGGCTACAGTCCATTTCACTGCTACTACTAAACGTCAAAAATATATATAGCTTTGTAAAATGTATCAGAATTGAAAAAATATACAACCCGGGTTTTAATCATTGGTTATTGAAAAACCCAGCCCTGACCTCAGCCCCAGGTTTTGCCATCCCTAGGAGTGGGTGTCGATTAATGTTAGTCTTGGTTAATCTTGGATTCAATATGGGGTTGACCATTTTAACCAAACCTTGTAAGGGGGCCCAATCAGGGAAATTACATAAACACCCTGTATTTTGAACTATAATTATAAATTGATGGATTATGTTGCGTGTGATTGATAAACAAATTATTTTAATTATTTTATAAAAAGTTTGTACTTTATCAATTTGTATATAAAAGTTAATATAATATCCTACAAGTGTAAATGTTTATCTCTCCCCCTCTTTAACCAACTTCAATCATTGAATTAAGTTTATTAATAAAAAACTACACTTAATGGAATTATACTTTTTGGTTTTGGGTCATGGCGACACTCGAAATTTTTAAGTAAGTTTAACTTACATATATATTATAAAATGTGTATTATTATTATTATTATTATTATTATTATTATAATATATATATGTGTGTGTGTGTGTGTGTGTGTGCGCGTGTGGAGCGGGATGAAATTAGATGAGACATGGAAGGGTTTAAATGAAAAACTGAGAAAGTCTGAGGGCTAAATTGAGTTTTGGTGTCATGTTTAGCTATATAAAGGGATGGTAGACTCTAGAAGTTCATTTCCTCCCCCTCTTTTGTTATGAGATGCCAGCCCTCTCTTGCCTCTCTCTCTCTTACTCTTTTCCTTAAATTGATCAAGGATTCAAGAATGAAATTAAGGTCTATTGAAGTGGCTGAAGTAAACTCTACTCCCTCTTTCCATTTCTTGTGTTTTGTCTTGAAGTTGGAATGGAATTAGCGTAGAAATAGCATGAGTGATGGTGTTGCTTGCTATGCATGATCTGGAAACAATTAGAAAATGTAAATTAAGATGACATATGATGGGTTTAAGTGGACTAAATGATGTTGGAGAAGCTAGAAGTAAAGTATGGGTTAAATCCTGCATAGTTATTTGTCTAAACAGTCCTAAGTCCAAAATTTCCATAAATTCCATGGTTATTTGCTGGCTCTGAAATTTTTATATGGTAAACTAGACATTCAAGTGGTTTATATAATTTTGAAACACTCAAAAATTCATAGTGTGTGAATTGTAATGAATTTTTGAAATTCTAGTTTGAAATTGTAAATTCCCCTGTTTTAAAACAGGGAAGGGAGAATGAACTCGAATTGAGGGGTTAAATCTTCATAAAATTCCTTAATTTTTGATATGAAAACCCTTGAATATGTTTTATGTTAGACTGTGAATTTTCATACTTTTTAGAGTGTTGTATGAATTGTTGTGATTTTCCAAACCTAGACTTAAAGAACTGTGAATGTCAAGTTCCAAAACAAAGTATGTGAATTAAATTTTGTATGACTGACTTCCTTATAAAATCATGATTTTTGGTGGAATGACTCTTATATGTGTCTAGTTCTAGAATGGAAATTTTGGTAGAGATTTGAGTATTGTATAATTTTATAAAATTCTTCAAAGTTGCACTATTCAGTTGAGATATCTGCAAACAGATTTGCTGTGCGAACGAAAATAAAGGTTTTCAAGGGGTACATGACCTTATTTTGACTCAATAAAATTCATGGGATATAATATACGTGTATACTTGAGTTCCATGAAATTTGATAATAATTGGAGTACGTACCCTTTTTCTATAATTGTCCAACCTATAAGTGTAAATAGTGAATTTACTACGGCGTTATTGGTTGAGTGAAGTGTAACTAACCTTTAAGAGATTTAATAATTTCTAGGTGGAAATCCAAGTCAAGAGTGAAGTATTCATGTAAGTAGCTAGACTTTTTAGAAGACACAATAGATTTTGTATTGATTTATAAATATATTTTGTTTCTTATGTTTATGGATGATTGATTTGAATTGTCATGAATGTGTGTGGATAGCAATGTGAATGAGATCATGAATATAGGGATATGTGTATGTGACAGCATGGTTACAAATTCATTGTTGAATCATGTAATATGGAGTTTCGCTCACTTATATGTGTCCATGAGTGATAATTTGATTTGAGTTCCATGTGTTTGCTTATTGTGTACGAATGTATATTATGTGATATGATGATTAGAGCCTTAATTATGGAATTGAAATGCAATATTATGAATATGAAAGGCATGCCAAAATTTTGAGTACTCATTATGTGATTCTACATAGAGGGACATCTCTTGAGATTGTGTGTAAGAGTTACCTCTTGGGGGTCACAAAGACCGCAAAGTGCCATACACAATACAAAGTGTCACATGGGTAAAGTGTAGATTTGTAATGCCAAACCTTGTAGAAACATGAAATGTTTGCTGCGTAATTGATGCATGGGGGTCACCTCTTGAGGGTTCTAGACCGTAAAGTGACACATGCTTATGAAGCTAGTAGCCGCATTATGGGTTGGGTTGTGGAAGTGTCCGCCCAAAGCTAATGGACACGTTTCAGAATGCAAAGCACGGGCCACCTCTTGAGGTTTCGAAAACAAAACTGTTAATATGTGATTATGTGACCAGAAGTTGGTGACGCGTTTCAGAACGCAAAGTGCCAAGGGCCACCTCTTGATGTTTCGAGAATAAAATCGTGAGGACATAATGTGGCAAAGGTTGGGCCATCTCTTAAAGTCTAAAATCAGACAATGAGCTAGTTTCGAATATGTGATTATATGTGATTATGTATGATAACATGTATCCCTGAGGTTTCATGTGATTAATTGTGATTATGTGATTAGGGTGTGTGTCATTAAGGCTCTTTAAGGCAAAAGATTGATTTTGAACAAGGATTCGCGTACACTTGTGATAATGTATAATATATGTGTACACATGTGAAAATATGTGATATATGTGTTATTATGGTTATGTGAAATTGAGAAAAGTATGTGTGTATAGGCACATGTGATAAAAATAGTATGGAAAAGGCAAATATGAATTGAGATATTACACATGTGCTCATAAGTGAAGTGAATAGCTTGAGAAGGCATATGTGATATGAGATGTGTGTGTGTTAAGTATTGCCAAAAAGGCAAGTGTGAAATGAGGCATGTATGTGCGATGCAATTTGGCTTGAAAGAAGTATGTTTGAAATGATATATATATATATATATATATATATATGCATGTTATGTGTATGAGTGTATATGTGTATACGTGATGCTTTTTGGCATTAAAAAGGCATATACGAAGGTGGAATGTGAGCAGGTGTAGTGTGTGAAGTGAATGGCTTAAGGAAAGTGTATAAGTAATGAAATCAAGTTAAGTAACAGGGGCTAAAACAGAGAAATGGCACAACATCATCCAGAGAATTAGCGTCGCAACGCCATATCTTTTGCGTAGGAGTGCCATTATGAAAATTGTAAAAGATTGGGAATCCGAAACTTGGTTCCACCGCGCCACTTCGATCATGCAGGGGCGCGAGCATGGTATAGTGAAATCTGTTTTCTGACCTTCTGTAACAGTCTATAGTCAGTCTACAGTCAGTACAGTCCAAGGTATTGTCTACTCTGGGTCCACCGACCCTCACGGTTTTGTCCTCTGGTACTACCCTGTCTTGGGGAACGGGGGCTCGAAAAACACCCTCTATTACCCTCAAGGGATTATCCCCGAAGTGGGTACCATTCGGGCAAGTTGCCCGAATGGTACCCACTTTGAACGCCAAGTACCTTTAAGGTCTTGGGTTCGAGTGGGGGAGGCACCACATGGGTAAAAGAGGGTGTCCTATAAGGCCCTGTGGACAAAACCGTGCAGGACCTGTGGGGGGCCCCAGAGCGGACAATACAGTACTGTATCCATCCGAGGACAACCGTAAGGTTCCGGTGCTGCGGTGCGCCCGGGCGGGGGACCGGATGTGACACTTTCCTAGCAAGTCATTGGTTGCTTGTATACCAAGACATGAACAGTAAATAGTGACTTATGGAATACGTATTGAATAGTAGCCATATTCTGAATTGGTTATTGCCATTAACTGTTTCATTTTGTATGTTACGTCAATCTTTCTTAATTATAGCTGCTTACTGAGTTTTATACTCACCAATCTATTGTGTACCTCAGGTAATCGACAAGTTAAAGATTATGGAAGGATTTTGGCATATCGACGACCGTGTTCCCTTGGCAGTCTTTGATCTGCTGCAGTATTGCTATTTTCTATACAAGTAAATAGGTTGATCATTGTGAGCTGATTTAAAGTATGGTAGTTTATTGTAGTTGGAAAATATAAGGGCTTCGGATTTTTGGGAAACTTTTAAATTTAATAACCCTAATTTTCTTTAAGATTGTTTCAAAATAAGTGTTGTTGTTCCGTGCTGCATCCATTGGGTGTGGGGTGTGACAATGGCTCTTTCTTGCCATTACTTTTCATCGCAAAATATTAGATTGTGCTATTTGAAATTATATTACAAAGTTTTAGATAAAGTTTAGGAGGGATTCAAGTAACACTGCTTTTATCTATCAAAAGATTAAAATTGAATAGTTCTACTTAACTCGCATTTTTCATCTCATTCTCTCCTTATATATCTTTATTATTTTTCTCTATTTTCTATCTAAAAAATAATAATTTCATGTTCATCTTAATTAAACTTCATTATAGCTGATTCTTTCCAATTTTAAAGTTTTTCATTCTAATTTGAATCTATTTATCTTTTTTTTCCCCTTTAAATTTCAACCAAGCATATAACTTAGATCTAAACACCAAATCATCTATTTTGGGTCATGTTCCATGGATTCCATAACACATACTTGTCTCAAACTAATCTCCACTATAGAAGATGATGCCTTTCATTCCTATTAGACCTCTCATAACAATTAAAGAATAAGTACAAAAAACCTTATTTCAGTATGTAACAAATTTGAGTTTTTTAAACTAATCTTACATTGTTTAATCCCACTAGTTTCCTCCTTTCTAATTCAATTCCTACTGTAGGTTTCTCCTATCTTCTTTTAAAGGGGGAAAAAAGAAGAAGAAAGAAAATGTTGTATCATCTCTTTACATTATGAGAAGATGAGAATTTATGAAATGCATGCAGCGCCCTATGCAAAATATTTCTGGTATTGCTCTTATGTTGTTAGATGGCATTTAACTAAAGTATGACACAATTTAATCATATATATATATATTGCTTAGTATGGATTATATCAATCTATAAATAGTGAAAAAGTATTCACTTTCAAAGCTTTTGAGATAAATGTAAAAAAATTTTGGTGGTTTCATAGTTTGTTAAAAGCTATCTACAATCAAGGGTAACATTTTAAAAAGGGAGATGCACTGTATATCCCTTTTACTCTTGCATTTACTTTGAATCAGGGACGGAGCCACATTAGGACGAGTGGGGGCAATTGCCCCAACTGAGTCCAATGTGGCCATTATTTTTTTAATCTTAATTGTATATAAATCATTGTTTAAATATGCAAAATCGATCACTTTTTGCAATAAATTACACAAAATTAAATTGTTTTGTATAAAATATTTATCTTTTTTAACTCTAACTTTCATGCTATGCACAAAGAGTTATAGAAGTATAAAGTAATCTTTTTTTTTATTTAATCGTTTCGTAATAACTGTCTTTTATATTTAATAAAAAATTTCTAAACTTTTGACTCTCATCAACTTATTTGACAATAATTTTTTTCTTTTATCTTGGATTTATCTTTTTGTTTTTTTTTTTAATTTGAGAATCTCTATATATAGATCTTTTTTAATATATCAAAAGAAATTTAATAAGATATGATATTATGATATAAATGAAACTATAACATAGTATTTTTAAACAAAAAATCAAAGACAACTATAGAGCTATTAAGTATATTAAGTAAATGTAAATACTCAATGTGTATATTTCATATTAATTATCTTTTTCTATTTTATTTAAGTTTCCCCCGCTAATGGAAATGTTTGGCTCCGTCCCTGCTTTGAATTAAAATAAACTTCTCATAAACTTTTCTCAATGACATGAATTGCAAGATGCGTAACTTGACAAAACCTGCAGGAAGAATTTAAAAAAAAAAAAAAATCTATCAAAAGGAAGAATTATACAATATATCAGCATGGAAGTACACGAGTTTTAACTGGAACTCTAAGACATACATATGTTGTCCTACAAAGTAGATCAAACGGCCATATGGTGAGTTTTTGCATCGTGTAAGAACAGCAACAACGTAACATGTGACAAAAGCCATTCAATAACAATAAATGATTTTGATGTTCATGTTCACTTCCAGCACCCTTCATTTCGTTAGGCTTCTTGATTTTGGTTCAATAACCGTTCTCAATGTTTCTTTGGGAAGGATGACATTCCAATGCTTACATTTAGTAAGCTTTTTCGCTTCTTGACAGATAGTTGGAATCTGTAAACAGAAATCCAGTTACAAAGAGAGCAAGAGAATTTTGTAGAATTCCCAATATTAGGAAAAACCTGATGATATGACCTACATCTTAAAACTTTTAATACCCTGATATATAATCTTGGCCTTAAAACTGTTGCAGCCCTCGAACTATTCCAGTAATCCCTTTTCATCTCTTTTTGTTTGTCCCCCACATTAAGACTGTTTAGAGAACTGATCAACTTGAAGCATATATCAAGAAACCGAATATAACTCATTTGCTTTTGTGTTAGTAGAAGTTTCAGCCACACCATCTCCGTCGTAAAACTGTCGTTTTTTGCATTAACATCAGATTATACTAATTAAACAAGATAAAAACCAGCTGACCTGAAAACAACTAATGTGTTTGGCTAGGATAATTTGAATTCCATCTCATAACTTGAATTTATTTCAGAAGTGCAGGCCTCTGCAGAAACAGACCAACATAAAATGCATCAGACTTACATTTGCATCAAAGAGAGAACGTAGGGAGAGTTTTAAATGTAATGAAAAATTTATAAGGCCTCAACCACTAGAAAGTGAAGTGTTACACAAACAAAGCCATTTTTGTTGTCACTATAGCAGAGGGAATTTATTTCTTCGATCAATCCTTTCACCATGAAGAAGTGCAAGCTCCAAAATGCATGTCTGGCTAACAAGTAGCTGAGATGATCTTAACATCTAAAGCCAACAACTCTATTGAAGGCAGCAGTTGTATGATTAGCAAAAGCCTCGGCGCCACGGTTTCCCTGGTTCCAGATGCGTCCATAGGGTAATCTCTTCTCGTTCTGATCACCACATGCAATAAATAATGAATTAAAAGAATGTTATCATAAATATGATAATTATTGATATTGTTCTGTCTGTCAAAATGATCTCAATTTCAGCTTCCATGTGGCATGGACTCAACTCTTTGTAAAAAATTAAATTTATTTACAAAAGCCTATCTAAGAAAAACTTCCTCTGAGCTCTCAATAATAACAACAATAATAATAATAAATACAATGAAAGTCGATATATCATATCGCATGGCAGAAGTGCAGAAAGAATTTATTCTTCAATCAAGCCTTTCAGGAGGTAGAAGTGCATGGTCCAAAATGCAAGCGTGCCTGATAAATAGCTGAAATGACCTTAACATCCATTATTTGATCAACCATATCCATCTAGAATAGCATTAACTGCAAGATTAGAAGTTTAGAAAATAACTGACTGCAAAATGAACTAGCTAGTTGTTTCAAATCATGTTTTTAATACACTTTCTATAAACCCATAATCATAATTTTTCACAGCCAAATCTTGGTAATATTAATAAAACTATACCATTGAATTCCTTATTAATATTACCTGGTAAGTTTTACAAGGATTTGCTAAACTTCTGTCTATTGATATCAACTGCAGTTTGAGGGTCCCATAGGCGATACTTCTTTTCCTCAACAACATTAGCTTTAAAGTTGTCCAGCAAGCACACAGTTGAAATGTTATCAAAGGTATATAGGTATTTTCCATAAACCTGAGTCCAAACATGTAAGCACTTATGCATCTCAATTTCAACTTATACCCTTTCTAAATTCAGAACTAACAACTCTGGAAAATGAAACAATTACATGCTTAGCAACAACCTCGCAACCACATAGAATAGTCATCTTGTAGAATAATGGATGTAAAGAAGAGGAAATTTTTTAGTGCAAATGACTTCCAACTGTCAGTCAATTCATTAAGAAAATACAAAAACAATTTGATTTGTATAACCAAGATACAGTTTTGCCTTTGTAATTCACAACAAATTAACTAAAATCGACAGTTCTGTAGAACATCCGCCCGTCTTCAAACTTCGGGTTTTCGCAAATTGGCATCTTCTTTCAGTAGATGCCTTACAATTTTAGAACAAAAATGACAAAAAGCATAGGCAATTGGCCAAACTGATATTTGAATAGGCTTAGTATATTTGTAATTGATTGCTGTAGCAATACAATGACAGAGAGCACAAAGCGGTCCAACGTTATCCTCCAAGGTTCCAAAATAAGGCTGTAGGGTATGTCCTGATGGATGATAAAACCAATACTTGTGTTTGTTCCAGTACACCTTTGCCTTCCGTGCTACATAAGCCAGCTCAACAAAGGAGAAAACCAAGGCTAAGTACGAAATCAACACAGCATATAGTGCATATTGAGGATGCTTTGGAGATGAAAGTTGGTCAAAAGCAGCCGACGGAATCTCTAGGAAAAAGTTGATGACTGTAAACATTAACTCCCAAGAAACCTACACAGAAGTGTCAAGCCTCATTAGACGATACACATTGACAGCTAGATAATTTAGCTCGATAAACTATTGTTGTTTAAACTTTTTGCACTGAGTAGGTCCCCATCCCAATATGTGGTAGTATTTATTCATTACAAGTGAACTGAAAATTGTATGGTTGATTTCCTATTACATATTAGATTTATTAAGAAATAAAATCAAGTTTATAAAGAAATATGGATTCATTTCTGTCAAAACAGAGTCAAGTACCACCAAGCCGTCGGTAACACCGGATGAATGACTCAATTTCGTGAAAATTTCTTTCACAATTTCCGTTATAAATGTCGCCTCATGCCTGCCAAGTAAATTGAAAGATGACCATCATTTAATTACATAACTTCATTTTCTGATGATATTTAATTCGAACTGATAAAGTTTATAATAGAACGAGATATGCTACAATATATGCATAATATATGTATTCGTCAACAATCTACAATCTTACATGAATAACTATCCAAATGTTTGGCTTGTAAAGCAAGGAATTTTTAAAAATATCAAACTTTTTTGCTGATGTTGAGTCGTTAAAGATGTCAGTGACAAACACTTATTCTTTAATTATTCAGTTGTTGATGAAAAATTATTAAATTATTTTAATTTGCCAGAATTTTTTTTTTAAAGGATTTGATAGCAAAATTATACAATGTTATATGATTAAGATTTGTTCAGTTTAACACATTTCGTATGGAAGGCAATAAAACAGAGTCATTTTTCCTTAAGTCAACAACAGATAAAATATAAGCATTTTGCAAGACTTCGGCCTCTAGAAGAATACTAGGAATCAATCATAAAAAGCAGCATGAAAATCTATTAATTTAATCAAATATTTAGAAGTTCAATTTTCTTTCTATAAATATTAATGTTAAACTAAAAATTGAAGAAATTGATGTAATACTTGATAGTTTGGCAGCAAACCCTTAATTAACCAATTTGACCAGTATTCTTTTCCATACGAAGCAAGAAAAGATATACGTACCTATCCATTAATTCCCAACCAAAAAGATTAGCCACTTCTGTCAAAGCTCCTCTCCATCTCTCCAATTTCTCTGCCTCAACTTCTTTTTTATGATACTCAAACGCCTCCCCAAAGCTCCCTGTCTGTTTGCGCACCTCGCTTGGACTCACATCATAGAAAATCGGCACGACAGTTTGTTCAAACTTGTTCATGCATTCGACAATCTTCAAAAGCTCGTCCAAGCACCAGGATGAAGAAGCATAGTTTCTTGAGAAGACAACAATTGACAACCTTGATGCTTCAATTGCTTTTAGAAGCTCTGACGAAAAGCGTTTGCCTCTCTCAACTTTTTCATCATCTCTGAAGACGTGGATCCCTCTTTGTTCCAAAGCACTGCGTAGATGATCAGTGAAGCCCCTGCGGGTGTCTTGTCCTCGAAAACTGACAAAAACGTCGTATTTCCAAGATGCACGTGAAGGAGAAGAAGCCACTTTATTGTTCTTCAAAGACATAATTGAAGATGATAACCAACTTTGCCCTGCTTTCCCCACTCTCACTCTTGCCCTTTACTCTGGTCAATCAGTTCTGGTTTTATATGAAATGTGAATGGATGGAATAATTTATCTGCAGCAGGTGAGCGGCCGGTCAAAGTTAAAAGCAATTCATAATATGTTTCGTGTATCCTTTTACGACGATTTAATTAGTCCTTTTCCAACATCGATTTACTAGCTCCGTTTGATTAAGTATTGTATGTTTTTATTTTTATGATTATCATGTAACATTTTTTTAATATTTTTAATATTTAATATATATTCTCCTTAAGATTTAAAATCTATCACACATATTTTTAAATCTAATATAAAAAACACAAAATATATATCGAACGGAACCTAAGTCTTCCATCCTTATTTAAGATAAAACTGTAAGATGTATGATATATAACGAAGAAAGAGAAATTAAACTACTTTCCATGGTTCTTTGATAGCTTCTCCGTCAAAACAAATAAGGCCAGGAAAGTAACTCAGGAAGACTTCTTTTATTCTTTTTTGGTTGTATAATGCATGGAGTATATGGCTCTGCAGCAAAAGTTATACATATAATAAAAGCAATAATTCATAATTGTTTTAGAGCTGGTATTCCATTACGATCAGGGCCCGATCTGGGAGTTTGATTTTGGGGGGGCCAAATTGTTAATAAAAAATAGTCTATATAAAGTATATTAATAATACAAATTAATTATTATGAGGAAAAATTATAATGCCTTTAAATCTTAAAAAAAAAAAAACTGATATAAATGTAGTCCTTACGAATTCAATCAAAGTCAAAATATTGTTTTTTTTAATATTTATGAAATTAAAATAGATTTCCTTTTTTTACAAGTTAATAATAATGAATTTAAATAATGCTACAAGCTATTTTTCTTTCCCCTTTTAGTCAAATAAATTCTATCTTGGCTTACTCGTAAACTGTTTCCATTGAAATGTATAATTGAATTAGTTCAATTTTGAATAGATAAATTTATGGATAAAAAATTATAACTTTGTTTAATTATCTATTTTATATCTTGGTTCCGTATTACATATTTTTTAACATATTTTATATTTAATATTAATTACATATTATTTTAAAAATTTAATATAAATAATATATTTTTAAATTTAATATAAAATAAAAACATAAGATTTATAATTAAACTAAACGAACCATAATATCATACCAAATTTTCTTGGAGTCGATCAATAAAATATTTTCCATTATTAAATTGTAGAAATTATCCCTTCACCGTGAATGATAAATAGTAGTACTTTTCAATCGAGCAGCAGGGGACAATAAAGTCGCGTAAATGTCAGCATTGCCACGTCAACATGTTCCCATCCAAAAATAAAATGTCAACCGCGTAAAATCTGACAATCCGTATGCGTTTACTGGTTCAGCAGCAACATTAAATAATGATCAGATAAAGAAAGTTCATTTCAGCCGTTAGATTAGTGTGAATATGGCTAAAGTTATTTAACATATTTTCAACAAAATCTCTCTTCTTTAACTTGTCAACCCCGTCCTCGTCCCCCCTTTTTTTAACATTCCAGAATACTGTAACTTGGACTTTGCAATGGTGTCTTGCTTCTGAATTATTTGTTGTGTAGAATATAACATATTGTGGTTATCTTTTACTTCTAGTATTTCTTTTGTCGAGTTTTAGTGACAAAAACAAGCTATATTATTTATTTTAGCAGTCAATGGTGTGGACTTTCTAGTGATTTGTTTGTTGAGTACAACCAGTGGAAGAATTCCTTGTAAATCTATTTTCGGAATACGATACTTGTCAATTGAAATAAAAGAAGCACAAGAATATGGGACATAAAAAAGAAAAAAATTATTTAAATAATAGATTTAGAAAGAGTTTATAGTTGCACAATTTGTCTCCATCAATTAATTTTACATAAAAAAAACATAGACTATACCGTTTACCTAGTGCCAAGGCCGATAATAAATTAATAATAATAACAGCCAGCAAATATAAATTTCAAAGGCATTTTGATGTTTAAATTGGGATTAAGCTGTGAGTGGGAAAATCAGTGGAAAGAACTTAATCAGAGATCAAGGCACAGCAGTGGACTAAAGCAAGTTTTGGCTTGTATATAGAAGTCACGTTTCTATTACACTATCATGGAATTTTCATCGGACTTGCGAGGACTGGTTGCTCTATAGATGTTTATTATATGGTAAATTTTTTTATGATTATCTGACTTTCCAATGGTTGACATCGAAGCTTCCTGCGAGGCTCCTGGCCTTTTCTGTTAAAAATTAATAACAAAAATGAAAAGTAAATAAAGAAAGAAGGTTGAAATTACGTCTGTAGATTCTTGGTCGACTTCGAAGGTTTCCTATGAGGTTCCTGGGGCTTTTCAGTTGAAAGCAACAAAAAAAGAAAAGTTGAACTACATTCAAATTCTTGCCAAGATTTGGCTCCGTATGTAGAAGGAAAGTTTCTATCGGACTTGCCTGGAGTTTTCCTGCGATTCCCGAGGTCTTGTTCGCTATGCGGTCTTCTTTTTTCGTCTTTTCTCAGGCATTTTAAATTTTAAGATACATAAAAGAGAAATAAACTATTTTAATATATTTGTTTTTATATTTAGAGTTTTTATTTTTAAATTTTGAAAAGAATATGTAGTTGATTTTAATTTTTTTAATTTTAAAAATGATATGTTGTTAATATTGATTTAAATATATTAGAAATTATGTGTTTTCATAAAATAATTTTTAAAAAATATAAACAAACACAACCTTAGTGATTGATGTGGTTAGAAGGATGAGTATAAAAATAAATTTTATATGTGCAAATAGTCCCATTTAAACTCATAATATATCCATAAATCATATTTCACCAAACCAGGTGAAAGATTCCTCCAATAGCTTAACGTGAATGACGGGGACTTAAAAGTAAGAGTATGACATGCCCTTCACTTCAATATCAGGAGCTTTTCATAGCTATTAGATGCCCTTGTCATATTAGAAAATCAATAATGTTAGACTTATAATATTCATACAATATACACTTCACAACATGATGTGGCAATTTAAGTGACACAATCCTATTGGATATGTAATTTTTCTAATCTATTTTAGTTTTTACTCCTCCAGTGAATTTTTGCCATATAGGCTGTCAAGTGTTGTTATAAAATTTAACTTGTATAAATATTGTAAGTCTAACATTATTCTTAGAAAAGATTTTTAATAAAAGTAAAATTATTCTTGTAAACTATTCGTACAAATTTAATCATAAAAACTAATATGTTATAATTTATTTGGATGAATTAAATTCATATTTTAATTATATTAATTAATGTAAATGATGTGATAATCATTTAATACTATCACGTAAATTTGTATAGATATTTTTAAGAGTAACACCACTTTTTAAAAAAATTTGTCACAGCCCTCTCTAACTCTCTAAAGACCCATTCCTTTCTTTTGTTATGTCTCCCAAAAAAAGAGATGAGAAATTTGACCACCTGAAATGCTTTTAATTTGTATTACAATAATCCAAAAGTTTCGGCAGTTGGACTAGAAAAGAAATCAAGAAACCTAAAGACAATTTTAGAGAGAACTCTTGCAACAGATATTTTTTATTCAATATTGACTGACTTGATTCCATGGAGAGGACTCAGCTTATATAGCTACCGAGCTTAACAGAGCTACTAACAATTTCTAGCTGAGCTGGCAATACACATAACTAACTTTGCACCTCGCACTGTAGTAAAGATACTTTACACGTGAAGTTCTTTTGCTTAGCAGCCTAACCATCTCCTTGTTCAACATGCCCCCTCAAGTAAAGCTAGATCGTTTGATCTACTAACTTGCTAACTAATTAATGAAACTGATATTAAGATTAGTTATTAACATCAGAAATCTTATTTCTGGAAAGGGCTTGGTCAAAATATCTACTGTTTGATACTCAGTGGACACATGCTTCACTTCCAATTCTTTTGACAGTACCTTTTCTCTTATTAAATGCACATCAACCTCAATATGCTTTTTGTGCGCATGAAAAACAGGGTTAGCTACCAAGGACTCAGCACCCTTATTGTCACACGACATTATGGGAACACTGTCTAATTGAAATCCTAACTCCTTTAGTATGCTTTGCAGCCAAATAACTTTAGTTACTCCTTGTGATAAGGCTCTGCATTACGATTCTGTTGATGATCTAGCCACGACCTTGTGTTTCTTTGAAGACCAATAGATTAAATTGTCTCCAAAGTAGATGCAGCACCCTGATGTTGATTTCTTGTCATCGATAAAACTGGCCCAATCTGCATCATTATAGCTCGTTAATGTTAAACTTTGCATAGGCTTAAAGAGCAGTCCATAATCTAATGTCCCTTTGATATATCTAATAGCCTTTTACATGCCTGTCACTATAAAGTTGTCGGAGATTGTAAGAATTGGCTTAACTTGTTTACTACAAAGGCTATGTCAGGCCTTGACGTTGCTAAATATTGTAGCACCCCTATAACACTTCTATAGAAGGCAGGCTGATCAAAAGCTTCACTATCATTGCTTGTCAATTTTAGATTGGCCACCAATGGTGCAGAAGCTCTCTTAGCCTCTAACAGATTAAACTTCTTTAACAAATCCAATGCATATTTTTTTCAAGTTAATAATAAAGCAATTTCACTTCTTTATACTTCAAAGCCTAGAAAGTAGCTTGCATCTCCTTAGACTTTAAGTGTAAATTGCTTGTTTAAATCTTTTATAACCCACTACACTAGTAAAGCCTCATTACCTGTCACCAATATGTCATCCACATATACCAAGAGAAGAATCACCTTGTTAGCTTTTCTTTAAATAAACAAGCTTGTGTCATCATAAAAAGACTTATGCAATTTATAGACAAACTATGGATGATTAGCATTAACAAAGCCGTCAGGTTGCTGCATATATACACCTTCTTGTAATTCACCGTTAAAAAAAGCATTGTTGATAGAAATCCTTCTCAAGTTGGATGATACTTAAGAAGAAATGGTCTAATGAAAGAATCTTGCAGTCAACCTTTACACCACACTTAAATCAAGCCTTCTATGTCCTTGGATAGAGAAATCTAGTGAAAAATATATATTAGAAAATTTTGTTTGGTAGAAACTAAAAAATAATGGCATAAGTTAGTATATCAGAAAAAAATTACTTAACATGTCCATAAATGGAAATAAAAAAATGTATTTATATTTAAAAGGAAACAAATTAATACGTCATTAAATTCTATACATTTAATAATATGCATGACACATCTCATAAGATCTTAAAAACCCTTTTGATTCCATTAATCCTATTTAATAATCAAACTAATAAATTAAAAATATTAAAATTTTGTCCCAACTAAATTAAAGATCAAGCTAATGAGAAAAAAATTAGGGGTGAATAGAACTATAGAAGTTTTCTTATGTCTCCAGCTTATTAAGAACATAGCCTAAAAGGGCATTATGATATAAATATGTCTAAACATTTGAGATTTCAATTTATAGTAATCATTATTTTGATAATTTTATTTTTTATATTTATAATCAATAGTAAATATAATGTTTATTATGAAGGTTGGGCTTCAGTTGAATAACCTTCTCCCTACACGGATGAAGCTACTCTTGCATTCTATAGTGGGAATCCCTCTCCTAGCATAATTGGTTGGGTCCGAGTCTGCAAGGGCAAAGGTAACAATGTAGTCTTTCAATATGTGCGTCACAGGCCTACATATTAATTAACTCTTCTATATCTATTTTAAATCAATTGAATGAATTAGAGTTATGTTACACTTCTAAATTTTGTATATAAAAACTTTTATGACATTAGTTATTTATCGCATATTATTACCATCATCAAATGTGTTGATTTTGACATATTTGAAAGCCTAAAATTATTCAATAGTTTAGCACAAAACTTTGAGATAATGATTTAGGACCAATTTGAGATTGCTATGTTGTTGCTACGAAAAGAAGCCGCTTCTGCTCTGTTATAGAAATAATCGACTTTTAAAAGAAGTTGTGAAGTATTTGGTAAACCAACTTTTAAAAACTATTTTGCTTTTCAAAAGCAAAATAGATATGTTTGAGATTACTATTGATGTTACCTTTATTATATCAAAATAACTAAAATGGACATGTGTATTATCCCTTATAATATTAAATATTAATAGTTATAATCATTTTTTTAATTGTTTCAACCAAGTTTTATATAAATTATTTATAATAATTTTTATATGAATAACAATAATAATTTATAATATTTAAAATGTAACTTCATTTTTTTTAGTTTTTGTAAAAATGTGATTGTATAGTTTATATGAAAGTTTAAATTTTATTTTTTAATTCAATATCAAAACCAAAATAATTTATAATTAATATTATAATATTTATTTATACAATAATTTAAAATTTATATACACATATTATAAACTTACATAACATAAATTTATATTCAATATATATTTTCATTATAAAATATAAAATATATTCTAATTATAAAATATAAACATCTATTCCTAAATATAATAATTAAAAAATATTCTAAAATATTGAAGTCATTAAATAATTACTGAATGAAAAAAATTATTATGAAATTTAAAGTAATTAGAAATTTTCCAAAAATAAAAAATTATGAAAATAAATAAATATTTATAAAAAAATTTGGAAAATAAATCAATAAATATTTAAATTTTTTATTAATTAAGTGTAATTTTTTAAAAAATTTAAAAACCACGATAATTTCATATTTTTTTCTAATGAGGTTATTTTAAAAATTTTCTACACTTTAATAGCAAAAACAGATCTCTAAAAGCAACCAAGCCCTTCTGGGTCCTTTGTAAAACATGATTCTTTTTAAGCAACTTCTTTTTGAAGCAAGTTGAGAAGCGATCCCAAACACCTAAGTTGTTGTGCAGAAAAAAAATTTTTTTCCACGTCAACAACAACCCCAAACAGGCATTTATATTACCCAATAACTGCAACCTCAGTGCAATATTTTCGGAAAAGCTAAATGCTTGCACAATGTTGAAAAATTATACTATTCCTGTCTATTAATTACCTAGAAATCTAGTGTAAGCTGCAAAAAAAACGACTTTGCTGGGATAAAGACAATTTCATTGATTTGTAGAACAAATCAAAAGCAAAACAAGAAAACAGAAACATTATTCATGTGTATCAGTGGCGGACCTAGGATTTTAGCTTAGAGGGGGCACCTTTATATTTTAAAATTAATATTTTTTAAACCTCAATCATACATAAGAATTTATTTAAAAAAACATATAAATAGTAGACATAATGAATCTTATATTTCTAAATTAAATAATTCTAATACAATAATCAAAGTATAAAATGCTAATACTTAATAATTTATTTTATAAATACATAACAATTATTGTCATTGACGAGTAATCATATTTAAAAAACATAGCAGAATTATCTCATTGTCATATATAAAAAAATATTTTTATTTATATTCATAGGTTAGCATTATAATCCAATTTTCGACTTCTATATTTGAAATTCACAAGCAAACATTTTCTATTTATTTCAAGATAACTTTCTATTGAATTGTTAACATTTTTTTTAGACATGATGATGTCAACTTAAAAATAATTTTTTCTTTTAAAATATGTCTACATATATTTTTTTACAAATTATTAATTTACAATAACCATTACACTTTATCCAAAAAGGCTATGAATGTATAAAAATAATAAGAAGACTCAAGTATAATTTTTTTTAAATATAAAGTTTACTAATTTCACGCTATTTGATACATACAAATTATAAAGAGAAAGATATTGTTCAAATATTTTATATAATATAGTTATAAAAATATAAGTTTGATAGGCTATTGATTTAAAAATAAAATAGACAAAGAGAGAAAGACAATTAAAAAAATAGTTTTAATTTTTTTAAGAAGGGTGTAACTGTAAATAATTAGAAGTAAGGAAACAAAATGAAATTATAAAATTTCAGAAGGGGCTTGAGCCCCCTCCCGAGTCCCTTCTTAGGTCCGCCACTTATGTGTATGATTTATGTATCATAAGAAAAATTCGTATTGAATTTAGTCCAATAAATGAATAGATTATTAAATCTCCTTTTTTGTTTATTCCACATATACTCGTGATAGCCACCCATGCATAGACCTGATGCTGGGTTAAACCAATTGCTAAAAATTACTGATAATGGAAAATTTAGTATTTGTATTTTCCAGTGAGATTGGAAACCCGAATTCCAGAGTTTTCTGTTAATGACTTTGTTTACTTAAATTATATAACCAAAAGCGTGAAATTAATTTGAACACAAAATTCAGACAGGAAGCAGTCCCCTTTATCCTATCCAAATTCAAGGTATACTAATTTGTGGCCAATTGCATTTGCACAAGCGAGAGTACAGAAAAAATGATATTTTTCCTCCCTCTCCTTCTTTCACCAAGGACTTTAGTAACAGAAATTATTAAACGAATTCAGGCCATTGTTCATTATTCTAATAACAGAAATGAGCAATTTATCATTAATTGTGTGGAAAGAAAATTAGTTTTGAGCATGTGTTCATAAGAAAAGTCATTATTACCCTTCAAGAAATTTTTATTTGGGCCCCCATATTTTTAGCCCTCCTCTCCAAATTTTCCGAATACTACCACCAACCCCCCTAAATTACATAAATATCTCCTCATGCAATAATTTCTCTAACTTATAACCACCACCTTAACTCTCTCTCTAACTCTTCTAACGCCTAAACCAGCTCAAAATAATAAAAAAAAAAACAAATAAAACAATTCAAACTCTGCATTTAACAATTCAAAAATCCAAAAAAGGGAAAAAAATCAAATTTGGAGAGCTTCATGAACACATAAAGGTAATGCTTCTCTCTAATTAAGCTTTAAATCTTTCCCTTTTACATGTTATCGATCATATTTTAAATGTAAAAACTCATACTATATGTGTAGAAACATATGAGATATAGTTGGAATAGGTATATTTAGGTTGTTTCTGCAATTTGCATTTCTGGATAACTTTTATTCGATTTTCTACCAACTGGATTTGTAATGCGTACTTCGACAATTTGATAGAAATTCAACAATCTGACAGTCGAATTGTCGAATCATCGTCCAACTTCGATCGAATTGTCGAAGTCATGTCAAATCTCTGTTGAATTAATACCTTGCTGTCGAATGTACATAGAAAATGGTCATCGAACTATCAAATGTATGTCAAACCAGTTAGACAATTTGACAGTATCTTGTCGAATTGTCTAATTTTTTGACATAAAAGCGCATTTTGAATATTTAGAGGGATTTTTTTGGATTTCAATTTCTATTCATTAATTTTTGGACATGTTTGACTTCACAAATTGACGTTGTCGGATTTGCTTTATTCTTAATGGTAATTAGGAGGTTTTAAACAATAAGAACTATGTTTACATAGGCGAAGAGGGGTTGTCATTATTGATTCTAAGAGATGCTTCTTGCGAATAGTTTTTGCAACTGATATGTCAAGAACTTGGGTTAGATGGCCGCTGAACAAGGTTAAAATTAATTGCCTAGTATAATGATATTTGGAATTATATTAGGCCGCGCCTAATAAGGAATAAGTGTGACTATAATTTTTTAATTGGAGACAGCTTGAAACATTTGAATGAATACGCACCATTATATGTTGAGGTTGAGCGGCATAAGAATCAAATATCTAGACCAACCATTGCTGATCATACACAACATGTTGGAACCTTAAAAGAGGAGACATTTGAGTAACATAGGCAGCGTAGTTATCGTAATTCGTCTGTCACGAATGTCGATGGTGATGTTAATTTTGGTTGCGATGCTAATATTAGCTGTGATCATGGTAATGAAGGCATTGGTGTTAATGTAGAAGCTGATGTTAATGTAGGATGGGGTGATTCATTGGGGGTCCGTGTTGTTCTTGGCCTCGATAGTCTCAAATAAGAATTTAAAGAGGTGTTAAGAGTAAGGGACAGTTATAAGGGTGTATATGTCGACAATGAGGGAGAAAATGTTCAAGATAGGGTGAACAGGGGACCACTTGTCGAATGTGAAAAAGGTTGGCATAGTTATTATAATGATGGTGATGACAATGACGTGGGTGGATTGCATCTATCGAATATTGATACAAGTCCCATGAGCCGGATGGATGCCAGTTCCTCTAACCATATGAGTTATGATCTGACACTACGAAGAGTGGAGGATGTCTTTCAGTTCATGCCTCTATTATGACCATCCACATGCAAGGTTCAGTAAGAAATACATAAAGTTGATAGTGGGAAAATATTGGTGGGGCAAATATTTGGAAACAAAATCGAACTTTGTCACGTGTTAGGGAATGTGGCATTACAACATAACTTTGAGTTCAAGGTAACAAAGTCAACAAAATCAATTTCAAAGTTGATTGTCATGATGAGTATTGTAAATGGCATTTGAGAGCTACAAAGGTCAATGACCCTGATTTCTTTCAAGGGAAGTGTTCAACAACAAACACACGTGCGATGGTGTCAGTCTTCATCTGTAAGGAAGTGCTAGTCTTATTGGAAAATATGTCAAAGAGAAGTTCATGAATGACTCAAGAATATATTGTCCAAGGAAAATTATTGTGCATTTAAAAAAAAAAACCTTAACATCATAAGAAACTCCCAAAAGGCTTAAAGGGCCAAAAAAGGATGGGCCCAAAAAAACCTTAACGTCATAACAAGCTAGGAGCCAAGAATGTAGATACTCTTGCTGGGCAAGTCACTATGAATGTCCTGGGATAAGTGCACGATTGAGATCTTTAGAGTACTAGCCTGCGACAAATGGGCCACCTCGTCGATCAGAGGGGAGAATCGTGCATCCTTCGGATTTGGATGGCCATGACTCTAGGGCATAAGGTCCAAGTGGTTTGCTTCCCCATGCATGAAATAACAACTTGCTAAAGGAATTACTTATTATAGTATTTCACAATATGGAATATAATGTTTCGTCCACTAACCTCGACATTAAGCATAAACATTATTTGCTCCTCTCTGAACTTCTGAACCTTTTTACAAAACTCATGCACCTCGTCACGTTATGTCTGCATCTCCATGGCATGTCTGGCTTATAACTCCTAGATCGTTTTAAGATGGTTAGGCAGAGTAGTAGTCATCTCTACATGATAGACTGCTAATTCATGTTAAAAAGCGTCCATAAGAGAAGGGGGTATAGTAGACTCAAATGATGCTTGTACATAAATTAGGACATAATTAATTTTGTTAATAACCAATAATTATGGAAATCGTAAATCCAATTAACTTTAAATCACTTTATTAAATACTAACCTAGCCTTCTGTATGCATATACTAAGTGGTAGGAGCTTCCTTAGATGATCCAGATGTGTCTGCATCCTACTCCAACCAGGATTGCTTTATTCCCCTTGCCCTTGATATGGCATAAGTAGCAATGGGCAGTGGTAGCTCGTTGGCCTTGGCCCATTCAACAAGTGGGCCTCTTAAGCTGTTGATCCAACACCTATTCTCAATATATAAGTCGTTGCTCTGCTCTGTGGCCGTTGGACAAAGGCTCACATTGGGAGGATCCCCCTGGCAGAGCATAATAATGGTGAAACATGTTACTAAAATGAGAATAAAGTTGTGTAAGAGACCGATGGCATATATGAACGTTCAATTCTAACGTCCTTATCTGACGTGATCAACCAAACACATCCTTCAAAATCTCAGCCTGTGTAATGAGTCTGTCCACACTAGTCCACCTCAAAATGCAGGGGATCTTCTATTCAAACATTGCACCTTTTGGTGCATACGAGAACCCCACAAATGGAATCTCCTCGTATAACCAGATCTGTATCAATAAAAGCCATACATTTATGTCCACGTTTGTATATGACATGTAAGTAACCCATAATCGAATAAAAATTTTGAAAAATAGGAATAAATCTATTACCTGGAAAGTGTACAAGCATCCATAAAGGTTATATTTCTCTTACCTGAGTGATTTCTTTTCTGCCAACCTTTGTCAACACTTATCCGCCTGGTCTAGCATGCCAGACGTTAAACTATTATACATCTCTCTCCATGCAAGTGTACCCCAAGAATAGTTCCTAAACTTATCCAAATCATCAATCAGCTCAAGGTAATCTAAATTAATCGGTCCAATTTTGAGTCTCCCCAATAAGAGATGCTCTAATGCCTAATATGTAGTCAACTTCATAGGATCCAAAGACTTCATCCTCTTGAAATTTATAGACTCAATCCAGACCTTCAATTCAATAATTTCATATGCTTTCCATTGCTAAACCCTTCCTTCAAATACTTATCCCTCTAGTGATACTTAAGGTTCTTCTTAAAATCAAGCGTTGGACTAAACTTCAGGCCTATGATCAGTGTAAACTCATGTTTTGAGAATCTAATGGCTTTCCAAGCATGATCAATAATTCCACTATTAATACATACTTAAATATACATCTAACTTTACAATAAATAGTAGAAGCATGATGTCTTATAAAAAACGAGGTACCACAACTCCTCGTCCTCCATGTCATGCGTCTATAACTCATGTCATGCGTCTATAACTCATGCAACATGACATTGTGTGCCAATTTACCTAGGAAAGTCAACTCACGCATCTGCATTAGGTCACTGAAGCCCATCCTCTCGTTGAAGATCCTCTTCTGCTTTTCGGTAAGCTTATTGTACACTGATATGCAATCCAACCCCACCATAGTCATAATCATCCCATAGAAATGTGCGATACCTAGCGTTTTCAGGTCGAAACTGATCCTCGACTTTAGAGGCTCTATATTTAGACCTAAAATGAAGTGTATAATACGTTAGAACCTCAAAAGCATGCACAAAATTGCCAAAAAATCAATTCTGTAAAAAAATTTGACAATTCGACAAATGTCAAATTGAACTATCAAATTGAACATTTTGACTATTCGACAAACCAAAATCAAGTTTGATGATGGTCGTAATAACTCCAACAGGAAAATTCGATAGTTCGATGACCCTAGTAACGTCTTCAATGATAGGGTTGGTAATGGGGCGGGGCGGGGCGGGGCGGGTCCAGGCTGGCAGGTATCCATCCCTGCCCCGTTGAATATTTTCTTGCCCTGCCTCGCCCCGAACAGGGCGGGACGTGGCAGGGCAAAATTTTAAATGGAAGACCCGGTCTCGCCCCGCATAATTTAAATTTTATTAAATTAATTTATTTAAAATAGAAATATATTTATAATCATTATTTAAAAATTATGAAAAATTTATATTCAATCTAATTCATTAAAAAAGCGTACATGCATGTATAAAAATTTAAAATAACATAAATATAATTTATTCTTAATCTAAAATAAAATACATATACACATGATATACATTTTAAAATATTTCATAACAAATCTAATTATTCAATAATCATTAAAAGTAAAAAAAGAAAAGCTAATTTATATTAAATAAAAAAATCTTTTTATAAATTTTCATTTATATTAGCATTGTATAAGCTAAATGGTGATCGTATTTAAACTTAAAAGAACTAAAGTTAATTTATATTATATAAAAAAATCTATTATCCATAAAATTTATGTAAGTTTTTATTTTTATTGACATTATGCAAGCTAAACGAAAATTGTATAAATTAGTTATATAATCTAAAAAAAATAGTTACCACTAATTATCAGTTGATTTTATTAGTAATAATATTACATACTCTATTAAAAATAATGTTAAAAGTTAATTCTTGCTTGTAAACTAGTAAATTGACAATTTTTTAAATAGCTAATAATACAATTAAATAATTTTTTAATGGCATGTTGATTTAATTTCAATCTAATAATAGTAATAATATGATTGGCATATACCAATTAATTAACACTATATATTTATGAAATATTAATAATTTAATTAATTTATTTAAATTACGATAAATCATATATTTAAGGTTACAAGATTGTTTTTATTATATTTCTATTAACATATTTAGAAAATAATATATTAATTATATTAAAGGTACACATTTTGAAAATGATCTTGTTGATATTAAAATAATTTAATTAGTACTTAATAATCTAT
The DNA here is from genome assembly GCA_013180625.2 of Boswellia sacra. Taxonomy (NCBI): domain Eukaryota; kingdom Viridiplantae; phylum Streptophyta; class Magnoliopsida; order Sapindales; family Burseraceae; genus Boswellia; species Boswellia sacra. The sequence goes on along the minus strand of SNVD02011912.1, from coordinate 321,639 downwards.
ATCAAGATTGTATATATTATACAGATTTAATTATTATAAAATATAAATATTTTATTTTGTCATTATAACATGACTAAATTGATGTTAATATACTAAAAGATGTTAATTATTAATTAAAATGTAATTTCTGTTAAAGTATTTGTATTGTTTGTAAAATTATTAAGAATTTACATATATGAAAAGTTTAACAAATGTAACCTTAAAAATTTCTTAAGAGTCACAAAATTTTAAAACTTTATAAATACAACTCTATATCTTGCGGGGCGGGGCCTTGGACTCGAACTTGGAACTGCCTCGGCCGGGGCAAAATTATTTTGCCCCAGACTCGCCCCATTTTTGCGGGGCACACCAGGGCCCTGACCTGACGGGTAGTGCCATCCCTATTCAACGATAGTTCAATAAGGGACAAAAGTGGACTACAAAACAACACATGTTGTTTGATAGTTCGATGAATATTTGACAATTCGACCAAAAAAGTTCAATTGTTCGATGGATCCATAACTTATCGTCAAATCGCCGAATCAACATACAAATTTCACTAGGTCACTTTAGCAGTTCAACAAGACATAGCCAATAGTTCGATGATAATTCGATAATATGATCATGCATTTCGACCTTTGACAGTTATAATTCAATAGATAATATATTCGGTTCAACAATTGGACGATGATTCGACAGTTTGACAACTGTGATTCATCGTCTTCAATCTTAAGCTTTTACAGACAAACATAGCAACAACAATCAAAATGAAAAAAAAAAAACATTCATCAACACACCTAGTAACATTTTATATCAACCAAGAACAAAATATAACAGTTTTGTAACACTAAAATCATTAAACCATAAATCAAGACTACATTTTAAATATCTCTCTCTAGAAATTATATGCAACAGATCAATCAAATCCAAATTTAATGTCATCTAAAGAACCCACATAGGATTACCCATATATTTACCATGTAAAAGAATCCAACAGAAATGATTTCCTTACTGATACCTATTTTGTGATGCCAAGTAGTGATTTTCCTTAATCAATTTCGCTGCTAATGTGATTTTGGCTAGTGACTAACGATTCTATCTCCTCTTTGCCAAATTCCTTAATTATTAAATGGGTTTTGATGTTGCAAGAATGTGTTGTAAATAGTTTTGATTGAGAATGAGGTTGATGGGTGAGGGAGGGAAACAAAAAGGCTAAGGGTTCATATTTTAAAACAGGGGCATAAATGTCATTTTAAAGGGTGATGGCTAATGTAATGAAAACTTTTTTGGGGAAGCCTAAAAATAAAATGGGGGCCAAATATGAAAATTTTCTCTAGTTTTTTGTGGCGTGAACATGTTAGCTTATTCATATGCGCATTGATGATTTAAAAAACTATCAAATCAATCGACAATGCAAGTGGCATATATATAGAAAATTAATTTGTTTATTTGCTTTCTGGACTGTTCATCTTCTAGGGGGTGGGTCTTTGTCAACTGAAGTCTTTTTCTATAATTTTATTAGAGTATTAACGTTATACTCGTCTGCTTATTTTTTAGTAAAATGACAAAAATTAAAAAAAATTCAAAATATTATTTAACCCACTTGTAAGAACTGTCATTGATCCATGTAAAGCTCAGAGTTCACATTGCAAGGGCCAACCTTGCAAGCGAAACTTAACAGTTTTTTCCTAAAGCCAGATGGTCAAATGCACATTATTCTGTTCATATTCATACTCAAAAGTCCTGATGACAAATCAATTGCTTCTGTCAAGATAGCTCACTGAAGCTCACTGGACTGCCTTGCTGGACAATCATCTGGACACCTCAACTTACTATCTATTATTTTTGTTAATTCCTCTTAAGTCTATTACTAAGTTAATTAAGTCTGTTTATCCTCTATTTTACGTCCTTAAGCAGAATTAGTTGAATCTATTTGCTCTCCCTTCTACTAGCTTCTAGTAAGGTGCCATGTGAACTGATATTATTGGCTGTTGATCTTGTACCATTAATGTAGGGTACATGGCATCTTCAGTGTAATCCCTTTCTCATTCAATATAAATAAAAACCGAAGCTCAGCAACCTTAGTCGAGCTGAGAGTATTTTTCCCTAAAATCCAAATTGGTATTAGAGCCATTCAAGGCCTACGCCCTGTCTATTGGTTTAGTGGACAAAGGTCACTCCACTGGTGACTTAAACTCCTCATCTCGTTCAATTTCTTTCCATGGGAGCTCACCCTTCGAAAATACTCTGAATCAATCCTTCCTTATCAAACTCGATGAAGATAATATCAGCATCTAGAAAGCCATGATTCTACCTAAGGTCACAAACTTGATGGCTTTGTCCTAAGCTCTAAAGCTTGTCCCCTAGAATTATTCCAACAACTACTCCTGGTGAAAATGAAACTAGCTCCCAACTCATTCCAAACCCAGAATATGAAGAATAAGTTACTACCGATAGCTTACTAATGAGGTGGCTTCTCAGCTCAATCACCAGTGAAGTTGCTGCCCAAGTTATAGGCCAATCTACTTCTCACAGACTATGGAAAGCGCTGGAGGAGTATTGTCGAATCAAAAACAGGTCCAAAATCTCAAATCTTAGATTTGATCTTCAAACCACCAGGAAAGGGTCAATGAAGATGAGTGATTACTTGGCAACTATAAAAAAAAATTCGAACAACTTGGTTGTGGCAGGAAGTCCTATAAAGATGAATGACTTGATCTCCTTTATCAAATTCAAAGGAAAGACAACATTTCTTGGTAGAATCTCCAGGCTACTCTTCTCAACTTTGAGAATCGGTTAGAATGGCTGAACAATTTCACCAATCTTAGCCTCAACCAAGCATGAGCAAATATTGCTATTGGAAGTCAAAATGTCAAACGTGATATGTCACAACAAGGCAACAACTCCAAGAATCCTAATCAACACTTTGAAAGAGGCACAAACAATGGTAACCAAAGAGGTAGATGACGTGGAGGATTTGGTCAATCAAGGCCAATTTGCCAAATCTGTGGCAAGATTGGCCATCCAACTTCAATATATTTCTATAGAACAGACCTGAGCTATATGAGATCAACAAATCAAGGTAGGAACAACAACAATAGGCAAGGATTTTTTGGATTCCCAAGGCAGAATCAACCTCAACAAACCTTCTTTGCTTCACAAAATCCACCTTAGCAGACTCCATTTGCCACAGCTAAAATTGTTACTGATGGAAGTTGGTACGCAAACCCATAAATCGTGTGACACCTTAATCTAATATGCTAAGCTCCATGAGTGAGTATTATGGTAAGCAAAAACTCTCTGTAGGAGATGGACATAAATTGTACATTTCTCATGTAGGACACTCTAAAAAAGCTGCCTGCAATACCATGTTAAATCTGAAAAATATGTTGTGTATGCCTAAGATAACCAAGAATCTCTTGAGCATTTCCAAACTTATTGCAGATAATGATGTTTTTGTTGAATTTCACCCAAAATTTTTCCTTGTGAAGGACAAACATACTCAACAAATTCTACTGCAAAAGAGAACTAGAGATGGGCTCTATCAAATTTGTCCTCAAAGTCTCAGAAAATCCTTCAAGTCTCACTCAAGAATCCATGGAAAAAATAAACAAATTAAGAGCTTTGTTGCTGCTGTGAATCTTGTAAAAAATTCCTATGTGTCTCTTGAACTTGTTTCTAAACAGTTCTTAGTTAAATCTTTATCTGAGTCAATGTCTAGAAATGTAATAAGTCCTTGTTGTCTAAATGCCTCAGTCTCAAACACCATGCCAAGGAAAAACTCAAGGCTTGGCATAGAAGACTTGGTCACCCCTCTATTAGAATTCTTAATCAAATTCTAAAAGGATGTAACGAAGTCTCTCCTAGCAATGAAATTCCTGAATTTTGTGATGCTTGTCAGTTGGGGAAATCACATGCTCTCCTTTTCAAAACCTCTCACAACAAAACAAAATAGGTCCTTGAGCTAATTCATACTGATCTTTGAGGACCTGCTCCTGTGAACTCAAGCTCAGGCTTTAAGTACTACATATACTTTATAGATGATTTCAGCAGATTTACCTAGATCTATCCACTGAAAAACAAGTCTGAAGCCCTTTTAGTTTTCAAACACTTCAAAACCTATGTTGAGAGAAAATTTGAAACTCAAATCAAAGGACTCTAATCTGATTGGGGAGGTGAATCTAGGGTGTTTACCGACTTGTTAAAATTAAATGGAATCGAGCTTAGAGTTGCTTGTCCTTACACTCATGAACAGCAAGGGAAAGTTGAAATGAAGCATAGGCATATTATAGAAATGAGACTCACATTGTTGGTGCAAGCTAGCATGCCCTTAAAATATTGGTGGGAAGCTTTCCGCACAGTTGTTTGGGTGATTAATAGGCTTCCAACACTAACTCTTGGTGGCTTTTCCCCTTGGCAAAAATTGTTCAATCAACTTCCTGATTATCAGTCACTTAAAACCCTTGGCTGTGCCTGTTTTCCTTGTCTAAGGCCTTACCAAAATCATAAGTTTCAATATCCACTACAAGAAAAATGATCATATTTGGCGGTCTTTGACCATCAAAAGCGCCACCAATGGCACCACCAAATATAGTCAATTTGACTATATTTGGCGGTCGGTCAAAGTGCCAAATATGCATCTGACTATACTTGGCAGTTTTTGACCGCCAAGTATAATAGGCTTAAAAATTAAAAAAAAAATATACTTGGCGATTTTTGACCGCCAAGTATAATAGTTTCAAAAATTAAAAAAAATATATACTTGACAGTTTTTAACTGCCAAGTATTTAAAAAAAATTAATATATATATATATACCCATATCATGACTACTAATTATAACACAAGAAAGTATAACCAGTCATTTTTTTAGTCAGCCAAAAGGACATGATAGCCATAATGGCTAAATCTCATAATTTTATCCTTTACAATCCAGCACAAATATAGGACTGATTTTCACAAAATGTCCAATAAGCTAACCAGGACCAAATAGAAGCAAGTAGTTCACAAGCAAGTAACTCAGAAATGTGAGTGTTAAAACCAAGTTTACACTGTAAGTTTCAATAACTACAAACAGAAGCCAATGAATGATTCTTCATGCTAACTTTGTTAAAAAAGTTGACAGATATTAGACACCAAACTCACCACACTGGAACTATGGGTAGACTGTGAAACTAAATAACCTTCCTTGAACTACTTTTCGCATGCATTTGGTGTTTCATTACAAGATCATGGTACCAAAGAACCATTGTTTGTGACATCCATAAAAGGTGTAATGGTAATATACTCTTTTTCGTTTTTGTATAACGATCAACCTTAACTGCAAGATAGTCTCCATTGCTTTGCTAGTACATCTTACAGTCACTAACACTAAAAAGATTCTTTTGTCTCAACTCCTGCTTACTAGGGATTTGAACAAGACTCACCTAGGAAATAAATAAATGATGATGAGCATAAGAACATATGTATATGATAAGAAGGCAATCCCATATTCAGAAACTCACCCTATCAGGTTGGTTTCCACCACCAAATTCAGGAACAAAAAGTGCAAAAATAGGATCAGTTGGTACAACTTGATGACAGCAAATAACTGTTTCTTTTATTTCGGTCATCGCTTACAGCCGAAGCCCCAAACTTTTGGGGCTAAAGCTTTTCACTAATCTTATATTAGGATGATATAGAAATTCTTTAGCTTCCATTAATTTTTCCGTTTATAACAAATTTTAACTTGCTGCAACATCATATGCCACAATGTCTTTCATTTTGTCATTGTTTTACTACACTACAGCTCACTAGACTACCTTACTGGACAATCATTTGGACACCTCAACTCACTATCTGTTATTTTTGTCAATTCTTGTTAAGTCTATTACTAAGTTAATTAAGTCTGTTTATCCTCTATTTTACGTCCTTAAGCAGAATTAGTTGAACCTATTTGCTCTCCCTTCTACTAGCTTCTAGTAAGGTGCCATGTGAAAGGATGTTATTGGCTTTTGATCTTATACCATTGATGTAGGACACATGGCATCTTCAATGTAATCCCTTTCTCTTTCAATATAAATAGAAAACGAAGCTTGCATCCTTAGTCGACCTGTGAGCATTTTTCCCTAAAATCCAGATGATTCATTCTGAAATCTTTGGGAAATGAAAGTTAAAAGTAGTATTATAATCACATTAATAATTTCTCCTATTCGCACTCAGTACTTCTGCCAGTGTAATTTTTATATTCTTCACTTTTATGATTTTTTAGTCTAGTGTTGCTCAACACCAATCAAAATCGATAAGCATAGGCTCATCACTTTCTCCTTCAAAGGTACACAGTTCATGGGATTCACCTTCTGGCAACTTTTACGTTTGGGTTCCACCCGCAAGGCAGTGGCTTTTCAGTTGGGATCTGGTTAGTCACTAAGCCAGATATTACCATCGTTTGGACAACAAATCAAGATGACCCTCCTGTCTCCTCAAATGTTATGCTGATATTAACAATGGATGGTAAGATCATTCTAAGAACTGACCAATAGAGGGAGAAAATTATTGCTAGAACACCTGGGACAGCTGCTTCCTCTTTGATGCTTGATTATGGTAATTAAGTGCTTTACAACAACCGACCTGAAATCATTTGGTCTAGTTTCAACCTTTCGACTGATACAATATTGGAAGGCCAGAGTCTGTGTCCTGGGTGTGAACTTTTTTCTAGTGTATCTAAAATCAACCACTCAATTGGAAAGTATCGGCTGAAGATGCAAGATGATGGAAATCTTGTTTTGTATCCTGTACACAATATAGACTAGTCTACCGAGGCCTACTGGGCTAGTAATACTGATGACATCACGGAACAGCTTCACCTGTATTTGAATTACACGAGCCAACTACTTCTTCTCAGTAACACCACGGCTACAGTCAGTAGGTAAGGATCATTGGGCCGCACTTTTCCATACAATAAGATACCTCCATACAGAAATAGATTTCCATTCAGCTCGATTTACATAGGCAAACATAGTAATTGTTTTTATAGTTCAATAAACTCGTTACACTCTCTATTATGCTTTCCTTCTAATTTTTCATTTGACATAAAGTGCTTAGGAGATGGTTGCAGCTCGGATATAACTGAAAATACTATTTTAAAAAAAAGTTAGCTTTTAATAAATAGAAAATTTGTTAATATTTTTTTGAAAGTTTTCCCAGGTAACATTGTATATAATACCTCCAATAACAGCTCAACCATCTACCAAGCAACACTAGGCCATGATACGGTTTTTCGTTTGTTTTCTCATTACCTTGTCACTAGATTAGGTGCGTACAACACGTCCACTGAGCTCTGGTCCGAACCTCAAGATAAATGTCAAGTTATAACTTTCTGTAGCTTCTACAGCTATTGCATATAAGACGATAATCAACTCGTTTGTCGTTGTTTTGCCGGTACTATTTATGTTGATGCTACACAACTGTTTAATGGATGTAAGAGGAATTTTCCTGAAGAAAGATGCAAAAAATTAAAAAAAGGTAAATCACTGTATAGCATTACTGTTATGGATAAAATCACATGGGATGAATTTGATTATCCATACCTTAGAGAGAAAATGTCAAAAGAAAATTGCAAAAAGTCTTGTTTGGAGGATTGCAATTATGATGCAGCATTGTATGAGTCAGGGCTTTGCATGAAAAACAAGCTTCTAGTGAAATATGCAAAGAGATACGATATTACACTGATAGCTTACTTCAAGATGGCCGCCAGACCAATCAAAAGACATAATATTGCCAACCACTACAAGAAAATAAAGCTTTAGTGTCCAAGAAAATAAAGCTTTAGTGTCACAAATTTTGTGTCGCTTCTTGGGGAAATGACATATATGAGACTCCAAATTCAGTCAAACTTAATACATGTCACATTTAAGAAAAAAGTGTATACCCTGTAACATAATTTGTATGTGTGACATGCATTTCTAATTATAAAAATAAAAAAAATTATAAAAATATAAAATGAGAACCCTAAACACACTTTATCATCTCTTTCTCTTCCAAAAGCATCTTCACTGCCGCCCCTTCAACTTCATCGGCTCTTCATTGCGTCTCAAGCTCTTCAGAAGTTTTCATCTTCGTCATTATTATCTGATCTGCTTTCTGTGTTTCTTTAATGGCGATTGAAGAAGACTTGGAGAGTTATGATAGTCGAGCTATGGAGTCGTCGGCTCTTCAGAAATCAAAGGTGGAGATCGACTCTCGCTTCAGTCGCATGTTCACCGACAAGAACTTCGCGTCATCCTCTGCTCTGTTTGACAAAAGAGGCAAGCCTAAGAAGCATAAGCAGAAGAGCTTGGGAGATTCTCTGCGGCATTATTACAGAATCGAAGAAGAAACTAAAAAAATTGAAGAAGAAGAAGAAGATGATAATAATGAGGAAGAAGAAGAGAAAGGAACCGAGAGTGATAGTGAGAGGGAATTGCTTGAAACTGGTGATGTGGTGATAAGAAGCTCGTCGGAGGAGGAGGATGATGACGACATGGAGGAGAGTACTACCGAAGAAGAGGAGGATGAGGAGGAGGAGGATGAAGGGCCTGAAGCTGAGGTAAGGCTTGAATTGGATTTGTTATATATGTTTAATTGAGAAGCAAATTCGGCTTTTTTGGTTGATGTTAAAATAAAAAATAAAAAAAAATAAAAACTTTTGCACATCTGCAGACACATTTCAAATTCATTACCAAATATGTAGCCTTTAAACGTAAAAATCTTTACTTAAACATCAAAATTCATAATTAATTTTTTATGGTTTGGAATCATTTACTTAAACATTGAGATAAGTTTGTTGGAAGTGTGTGTGTGTGAAAAGCACAGTATAATGAGGAACTTTCTTCTTTGCCAGTAATTAATTAATTACAACACATGAGAGTCAAATAGAGAATTGGATTCTTAGCAGCTTGAAGTTTAAAATGACTTCAAATGAGCATCATTGGTTGGCTGAGGATGTAAATTGTGAAATCACATCAGCCACTGACACAAACGGCAGCTTAGACCTTAATTTCTCCAATTTCACTACTGCGTTCACTTACACTTAGCTTATAGGTTGCCTTAATCTCGTCTGTCATCTTCAAGTCGTTTGTTGGAAGGAGATGGTCCACATTGAGATAAGTTTCTTGCAATAAGGTGACGTTTCCTAAAATATTTTTTGGATACCTTATTTATGATAGCTTGGAATGTTATAAGCATATTTGTGAGTGCAAAAGGCATGAGCAAAAATCCATGATGGTCTTGGTGGGTGTAAAAGACTGTCTTTTCTACATTGCTGTGTTGCATTTCTATTTGATAGTAGGCTTCGTGAAGATCTAACTTGGAAACAATCTTTATATGAGGTAATTATCCCCAACAATTTATCAAATAGATGAACACAAACTAGTCTTTGATTCTAATTTTATCTAATTCCTTCTAATCAATGTACATTTGCAACTATCCACTCTACTTCCAATGTCTGATTTTTGGAAATGTGGTTATCTTTAAGGTCTGATAAAGATTAGTTCCTTTCCTGGCAATGATGGAGTTTTAGGGTTTTGTATGCTTTCAGGTGGAAGCCTATATTATAATCAAATGCTTGTATCTTTATACAAGTGACTTGGCAGGGAATAATTGAACTACGTTCACTTTTGGAGTTCCTAAGGACAATAACTGTGAAAGGATATGATTATTCTTTTTGTTGCATGTTCAATTTGATTGAGGTCCATAACTTTGTTTTCCATAGTATTTTTTACATAGAAGCTCATTTGCAACATAGGAAAGTTCACATAATGGATCCTAATGTGCATAGCCATCAGTTATTGCCTTGTTGTACTTGTAACGTTATTTTGCACTTCAAGAGAATATGCAGTATTTCATTGCTTTATTCGAAGTTCATGATTTTGCAAGAGATACTGTGCTTCTTGCAAGGAAACTGATTCTCTTCGAGCAGTTAAATTTATTAGAATGGTATCAAATTCAGAACCAAGACCTCCATAGATGTCCATAAGAAGTTCATCATCTGTGATCAGATTACTAGTAGCAGACAGAGTATTTGCTAGTTCTTTCATTTTAAGAATATACTCCCCTATAGTCATAGAACCTTTCTTCAAAGATTGCAATCGATTTCTTAGATGTACCTAAGCCTTAGACTATGTGAAAAATAAACTTTCAAGTGTTTTCCATAATTCATGTGAAGAGTGGCATCTTACTATATGAACAAACATTGATTCGTGAATGGAAGACAAGAGCCAACTCATTATGAACTGATCAACACGTTTCCAATTAATGAACTCAAGATTCAATTGAGATGTGATCTTAGATAAGCTTTCAGAAGGAATCTCTGTTTGTGAAACAGACAGAAATTTAGGAGGACAAGTGTTTGTCCCTTCAACATAACCATCCAGTTCAAGAAATCACAGGGCAGGTAGCACAAGTGATCTCCAAAAGCCATAATTGATACAAGTCAACTTCAGGTTCAATGTAGAAAGATTATAGGACAGTGATACTTGTGAATTCATCATTTTTGAACTGAGATTAGTGTTTGACTGAATAGAAAATGTAGGAAAAATAGTAGGATTTGTCATCATAAAATCTGAAAACTGACTTTAGCGTGAGCTTTGATACCATGAAAGGAATTGAGAGATAAACTAGTATCACTTTTATTAAGCAATGAAATTGCTCTATATATACAGAGTCAATACATGTGAAATGTGAAGAGCTACACGTGAACTGTGCTGCTCTATTTTTCCTAAAATTACGGAACAGAGATAACTAAGTCTAACAGTCTCACAACTCAGCTAACAGCATTACAACCTCCTTTTCTCTTCTTCTTTACGTAAGCTGCACTAGAGCTACACTGAGTTGAACTGCTAGTGTCAACAATGAGCAATGGCTTTCTAGCAGATCTCCTCTTCTATACTGAAAGATCCCCAGGATGGAATGAGAGAGTGAGAATTACTTTAGATATTGCTAGAGAAATTCTCCATCTGCATGATGAGTGTGAAGCACTGATCATTCATTGCAATATAAAGCTAAAAATATTCTGATGGATGATCTATGGATCGCTAAAATCTCTAACTTTGGGTTGGCAAAACTTTTACTTCCAGACCAAACAAGGACTTTCAGTTTGGTCAGAGGAACAAGAGGCTGCATTGCGCCAGAATGCTCTAAGATACCTCCAATATCAGTGAAAGCAGATGTTTACAGTTATGGCATAGTGCTCCTGGAAATTGTTTGCTGTAGAAGAAACTTGGATGTTACAGCGTCAAAACCAGAGGAAATTGTACTTATCAATTGTGTCTACAAGTGCTTCATTAACAAAGAGTTGAATAAGCTTGTCCGTGATGAAGAAATTGGAGAACATGGTTAAAGTGGGGCTCTGGTGTGTTCAAGATGAAGCAGTTCTTCGTCCTTCTATGAAAAGTGTAGTGATGATGTTAGAAGGAATTACTGACGTTTCTATTCACCTATGCCCCGTTTCCTCCTCAGCCTAGAATCTCATATCGATAGACGTGTGCACACTCCAGCTTCACGCATATTTTTTTGTCTTTTTTTTGTTTCTACATGTTATTTTCACTGATAAAAAGACTTTTTAGAATCCTCTGCTCACCTAATTTTGTCTACGATTTTAAAAATCTGGTGATGCATGGATTTTAATATTATTGAATGATTAAGATATGCATATATTTCCTCTTCTTATTAATAAATTTTTCATAACCATCAATCATAGGCTTGCAAAAATATGAGGTAGAAACAAGAAGAGGTGGAGATCCTTGATCGAGACCTTAATAATTCTAATCTTTCTTGCAACGTGGACCAACCTTACATACCTTAGCGGGTCTTACGAGTAGACAAACAACAACACTTTTTAATTAATTTTTTTAAATAATACGGAGGGTATTCAAATCTGCGACCGTTCAGTCATGACGGCTCTGATACTATGTTAAGTTTAACGTCTTTTAATACTTATAAACCCTCTAATAATCTGTAAGCAATATGCATAAAAAGCAAGTTTGAGCTCGCTAGTAACTAAATTTTTCATTATTTCAAGTTGAATTAAAGAAAAAAAAACTCTCAAGCTATATAGAAACTCTCAAGATGTGCCCTTGTATTAGGTATACTACTTAATATATGGTTTATTTTTCATATCATGATGATTGATGAATGATTGTTCTTTTTGCGCATGTGCGAATGTTGTCTAATTAATATTGCTTTACGAGGATCATGAAATAAAAGAATTTGTTATACATCTGTTTCTAGGATAGGCCTCTTCTATGTCCGTTGCTCCATTTAAGAAGAGTTAAAGCTTAGGCATATTGATCGATGGATTAAAGAACGCTATTTTAAAAATAAATACAAAAACAAAATTCAATCTATGAAGATAAAAATAATAGTACTAGACTTACAATACAATCTAAACTTTACTATTGATGTAACAGTGCATATGACAAAAATTAATTGAAGAATGATAAAATAAAAAAAGATGAAAAAAGTTATATTTTTAATAGGATTTTAATATATAAACTACTACATTAGATTGTAGAGTTTTGATTATATATAGATTGTAGGTCTAGCATTACTGAACAGAAAAACTCTCAGAAAGAGTTTGGAACTACATGATATTTGGAGAAAATAATTGGTGCAGTATATGATTTTAGATTTCGTTCCACAATTGTTTTTGCTTGATAGGAATCCCCCGGTAACCTTGTGTCATTAATTGGGCTCGTAAGATCAACGGTATCCAATAACCATCATGAACAAGTATCGAATGTGATTGAAAATCATGTTGCCTAAGGAATAAATAAGATAAGCATGAAATACTTCTCCAAGTTAGATCTATCATCCTGCTAGCTAGTGCCATCTGGTGGGGCTAAAGTTGCAATTTCTCATTTTATAGTGTTAACGTTATTTGTCAATTAGTATTTTATTAAATTAATCTTTCAATGATTTTGACGCTTAACAAGTCTGTATATGGATAATTTTCTAACATAATAGTTAAGGCAAACAAGATATTTATTATGTATTACCATTGCCCATTATAGATAAATGTATAAAAAAATCAAAGTAATAAATATTAATAAGTAATACGACATTAAATACATAATACAATATTATTTTGTGTACAAAATTTTTATATTTAGCATTATTCAGTCATTTAGATAGCCTTCATCAGCAATGCTATATATACAATTGAATTTTACAACTAATATCTTACAACTTGAGTTGATAAAAATGTATTAGAGTAAAAAACAAAATTGAATAAGAGAAGTTATAATACAAGACATTGTAATTATATATCTAATAGAATTTTGCCAACTCAGATTGTAGCGAGGTTTAGTTGTAAATAGATTGTAAGTATAGTATTATTTAATTTTTTAATTATTAAAAATTAATGTTACATTTACAAAATATTCTATATAGAAAATTACATATAAAGTGATTCACATTACTCATCAATATTTGTTGCTTAATTTAACTTTCTTGCTTTATTTTATGACTCTTTTAATATTACATCACCCTGTTTACAAAATTATAAAATTTTGTATGCGTAACATTATTTTTGTTGAATTCTAAGTCTCTGGGAAAATAAATTAATGGTTACGTAGCTTGGAAAATTCTATTGTTCCCCTACGTAGAAATCTAATCTAAGCAATTAAAGCCTACTTTGTTAGGCAAAAAGCAGTTGCCTCCGTTTGTAGAATAAAACAAAAGCAAAACAAGAAAACAGCAAAACATCATTCATGCGCATTAATCTATGTATCATAAGGAAATTTATGTTATCAATTCACTGGTAAAGCATTGAATTTTTTCCAGGAAACGAAAAGAATCAATAGATTATTAAATCTCTTTTTTCCTTCTATAGAATTCTCATGATTGGCACCCAAGCATCAGGGCCGATTCAATCCCCAGGCAACTGAGGCGGTTGCTAGGGCCCTATGATTGGGGAAGGTCCCACGTTTTAGGGAAGCCTTGTATTTGTTTATAATAATTTATTTTTCTCATTTTTTTAAAAATTTAATAAATAAATGACATCACATCACATCACAATTCACATAATAAAACTAGAATTAAAATAAGTGACCCCATGTAAATTATAGCTTAAAGAATAATAAAACTACAATTATTAAAATATTAATGATTTTTGTACAAGTCATCCACTTACATATTAAAATATAAATAAAGTATAAAATTTTGATCTGTACATATTCTTTTCTTTCTTCACAACTCACCAGCCATTTGTCTAATCATTCTCATGTGACTTCATTTTCTTCCACTACATTTCCAAAAGGTGCTTACACTCTTTAAGTTACATCACAAAGATAAATTCAATTTTTACAGTATCCATCATTTTATGTTTTTGTTATGACCATATCAAATTAGGCCTTAATTAAATTTAATATGGTAAGCTCATTATTGAAGTCTATTATTTAGGCTCGTTGTTTAAGTTTCATAATGACCCCTCCAGATGCCTACATAAATTCTCTAAATCTTCACTCAAGGTATGTATATTTTTCTAAACTCTTTTTCTCTTTTAATTTTCTTTAGTTTTGAGAGCTTCTCTCTTGAGAATTTTCTAAGAAAATTCTAAAGTGTCAAAAACTGACTTGAGCATTGGAGGATTCTCGTCGGCACCACTGCCAGTAGCCTTGACTATTTTCTTTGTTCTTAGGTTTCAGACCCGACGTTCTACCCAAACTTCAACCCACTTTTTGGCCATCTAGAAATCGTGCATCAACAGTTGGCGTCGTTCATGGGAATGTCTATAGTGGCACCCCATCGTAACGTGGCACAACCCAATCTACTGGAGGCCTTATTGACTCTAGGATCAAATCAGGGTAGTGATTTTGTCCCACATATCTTGTATATTGCATTGGCTTGTGACTTATAAGAGGAAAGACAACTCCTCTTCCCCAACAGGGGCCTTTTTTTAGGACAAAACTATGTGAGCTCCAGCTCAAAGTGGATAATACCTCGTGGGGACGCAAGCCCCATAAAATCTGTGCATCAACAATTGACACCATCTGTGGGAATGTCCATACTGACACCCCGTCGGAAGGTGCCACAACCCAATCCACTTGAGGGCCTGTTGATGCTAGGTCCAAATCAGGGGTGGTGAGTTTGTCTCACATCTCTTGTGTAGTGGATTGACTTGTGACTTATAAGAGGAGAGACTACTTTTTTTCCTAATGTTAACGAGGGCTCTTTTCAAGACAATTTATGCATGCTCCATTTGAAAGTATATAATACCTCATGGGAACACAAAGCCTGCAAAATCCATGCGTCCCAAGGTGCCACAATCCAATCCACTAGGAGGCTTGTTGACGCTAGGTCCAAATTAGGGGTGTTGAGTTTGTCTCACATCTCTTGTATAGTGGATTGACTTGCGGCTTATAAGAGGAGGAGCTACTTCTCTTCACAATATTAACGAGAGCTCATTTCAAGACAAGTTGTGCGCACCTAACAAGGGGTCGTATTAGAGCTATTTAGTGTTGTTTCATATTTGTGTCGAGTTAAATTATATTAGTTCAAATTCGATTCGTTAACTTATTGGGTCTAAATCTTGGAACCCAAACCTAACTGTTAACTTAACGTATTGTCCAAATCCAGCCTATTTAACCCGCTTTTTATTTTAAGGTTAGACAACAATATGTGTAATATAATTTGTATAAATTCTAAACATAAGCATAACTAATAGTGTGTACATTTAATATCTAAAAAATATTTTGAAATCTATTGATACATCCAAATTTAATATAATATGAAAACATAAAAAAAGTTTTGTATCAAACATCATTCAAAGGTTTATCTAAAGCATATGTAAGATAAATAATTAAAATGTTCAATTATTAAACAATTCTTGAAAATGAAATAGGACATTCTATAAGTTTCTTTCTTGTATTTCATCAACGTACCTAAGAAAAAATACTATAATTTGTTATATTTTATTATTATTTTTATTTATTATAATTAAATTTACTAAATTATCCTCAATATTAACGAGTTAAAACGGTGAAACAATTTTTTATAAGATAAACCCAAACATGGTCTAATATCAAACGAGTTTTATCGTATTAACACATTAATAACCCGATCCGATAATATTAGATCTAAAACACAATTTATAGAATGAGTTCGTATCGTGTTAATGGGTCGAATAGAATTCGTCAGGTCAATCTCAAAGCGGACAATACCTCGTGAGAGCACAAAGCTTACAAAATCCATGCATCAACATAAACTAAATTTAGAGCCTTTCATTAATTGAACTTTCAATTTATCAAATTAAAGCTAAATATGTTGCCCCTTCTTTGCATCACTCAAAAAATATTTCAATTTACTAAATTATTTGTTAAGATCCAAAGTTCAAACAATCTTTTATTAAAATCTAAAGTTCAAATAATTTGTAGGTAAAATCACAATCATAGAGGTTAATTAATAAAATAATTTATGATAAAGTGGTATGGGATTACCTATGATGTTATGCACGTAGAAAAATGAGATAAAATAGAGAAGTTTGTAGATACCATGCCGATACAATGTATAGGAAAAGAAAGAGAGGTGGCGATAAAGTTGCAAAGATGTTAAATACACGTTATCTATATTTTCTATTACAATTTTATCCATTTATAATTTGAAGGCGGAGTTTAGAGTATTGATAAGTGGGGATTGAGTAGAATAATTTTTTTTTTTTAATTTAATAAAGAAGACCCCACTTGAAGTAATTGTCTTAGGCTCCATTTATTAGATATAGAAGGCCCCGTTTATAGTTATTGCCTGCCGCATGTAGCTTTCAGCAGGCCCAGCCAAGCATACAAGTGATAATCGGTTGAAGATAATGGAAAATCTGGTTTTGGTCTTTTCCAGTGAATCAGAAAACCAAATTCCTGCAGAGTTTTCTGTTAATGACTTTGTTTTTTAAAATTTAGTTACTAAAAATCAGGTTGGAAGATGTTCGTTAAGGCAAACCAAATTGAAGGCATACTAATTAATTTGTGGCCACTTGCAAATTTAAGCACAGAAAAAATAATACTTTTCCTCCCTTTCGGTTCCTACTTTGCAAGAAAGTATTTCAACTAGAACTCTGGTGACGGAAAGTAGTGAACGAATTCAGGCCATTGACTGGATTTAATAATTAACGAGAACGGCCAATTAATTTAAAATACCATTAATTTCTAGAAATAAATTTAATGTTGAGCATGCTTTCCTAAGAAAGTCTTAAGTACCATGCAATACGCCAATGGTCAAACTACTAATTAGGTGTCCGTGGCATCAGCGTGTTGGCTTATTGATCACGTCGATGTTTGAAAAGACTACCCAACCAATCAACCGCGCAAGTGGCATTTGGAAAATAATTATTTTATTTTTTCAGTTGATTAGTTGACTGTTCTTCTATTTTTGGGGTCTTCGTCAATGGAAGTCTTCTCATGATTTTATTTTAAGCTAGACGGTCCCATCACATCGTTCTGTGTGATGTAGACCAGATTGACAAACGAGCACAAAGCGTGACGTATCGCATCGCACTCCGAGTAAAGTTTGTGTTCAAAAGACGGTGAAATTGTTCATAAGAGCATGCGAAATTTTTGGTGGCAGACCTTAGCTCCATGGGAAATGGTCCAACAAACAGGATTGGAAATAGGTTTTTAAGCACGATCCCTACACGTTTTTGTCAGGTAAAAAGGGGAATTAACACCTGCACCCACCAACACTCTTGTTATTTTGTTAATAGCACTGGGACCCCAATTTAAAAATCAATTAAAGAAAAAAATTATTAACAAGAACATAATAAAAAATATTTATTAAAATAAAAATAATATAATATGATTTATAATAATCAAAATCATATATATATAAAAGAAGTCTTAGTATAATCACAGTTGTAATCGAAAAGATAGTCGGCAAAAAAAAGGAGAAATAAGGAGGAGACTGTTTTTGAGAGAGCCAATGAAAATAAGAAAGACAAACAAGAGATGATTCATGAAATCCATCAGCGGATTACACAGTGGCCATGAATGGCATTTAGAAGTCCTAAGTTTTATAATAATTAGTTTAAGTTCTGCTCAAAATTTTATTTTTTATCCTCAATGGTCCCTCCCAAATTGTAAAGTCTGGATCCATCCAGAGATTAGCAATAGCTTGCCTTGTTTGTGGATGCAGATTTCTATGCAAGAAATTCTAATTGCAAAATTATAGAAGTTCCATAGGATACTTCTTAATTTGTTACGGAACTTCTGAATTTGTGTTTGATTAGGCATCGTAATGATTTTTATAAATTATTTTTCCTAAATAAAATAATAACATAATAATTATGTATTTAATTAAAATTTAAAAATTGATGTGATTTTTAGAGGGGGTTTAGAGAATAGAATTTATATTTTAAAATTTTAATAACGGATGATCTGAGAGAAATAGTGTGTGAAGGGTTCATAAGTCTTGCCATATTTATTCATATAAATTTATATATTATAATTATTTAATTAGATGAATGAATTTTAAATGTTAATTATCTATTATTTAATAATATAATATATATATATAATAATTTATATAAATAATTTATAAAATTATATCACTCGGTAATATCATATTTAAATACGGGAGTATCAAATTTAAAAAACTACCGATGTTGAATTGGATAAGCATGAGAAGATTATCATTGCATACTTTACAAAGAGCCGAACCCAAACCGTGAAAGCGAAATGTTGTCGGGAAATTGTGCTGTAGATTACATTAGTGTTCATTCTTGGAAGTTTCTTTCACTGACCTTTACTTTTGTATATAGCTATAGTCATGAACCTAATTTAAGTCAAAAAGTCTACTTAGCTCGGCCAAAAATAATTTCCATTTTCCACACTTTTTAAAAGACAGAAAAACAATTATTATTAGCTTATTTTTTGGAAATTCATCTTGAGTAAGGCCATTGAAAACCTCTCTATCTTCAATGGCTCCTCTGCAAGTTGTTTGCTTATCACTCTTTCTGCTCTTTCTGCATACAAAAGCTAAACCGGTGCGCTCAAGTTTGATAAGTCCGGGATCCTCACTTTCCCCCAACACAAACCACAGTTCCTGGCACTCACCATCAGGCCTTTTCGCATTTGGTTTCTATCAACAAGGCAACGGATTCGCAGTTGGAATTTGGCTTGCTGATGAACCCAATTTCACTGTTGTCTGGACTGCTAATAGAGATGACCCGCCCGTCTCGTCCAGTGCTACTTTAGATTTCACGCAAGAAGGTGAATTTCTTCTTCGAACAGGCCAAGGTGATAAGCAAGTTTTTCTTGAATTGTCTGAAGCTGCTTCTTCAGCTTCTCTGCTGGATTCTGGAAACTTAGTCATCCATGACAATGAATCTGAGGTCATTTGGGAAAGCTTCCAGTACCCGACTGACACCTTATTAGGTGGTCAGAGCATAGCTGACACTCAACTGAATGCGAGTAAATCAACGTCTGACCGCTCGATTGGACAATTTTATCTCAAAGTAAACGACGATGGATTAGGCGCTTACCCTTTGAACCACACCGGTGTACCAGAGGAATGTTATTGGAAAGTTCCAATCTTTGACGAAGATTACGTGCAGTTAAATCTCAGTCGTCGGGGCTTTATAAAGTTGGTCAGTGGAAATAGGACTTTAGAAGCTGTAGCAAACAGCTCTGCTTCTGCCGAGAATGATAAGGCGATCTATCGTGCAACACTTGATTCTGATGGCATTTTCAGGCTATACTCGCATCACTTTGGTGTTAATCGTAACTCTGACCCCACGGTTGAGTGGTCTGCAATGCAGAACCAATGCGAGGCGATGGGTTTCTGTGGCCTTAATAGCTTCTGTTCCAGGACTAGTGGTGAAGCCGATTGTTACTGCTTTCCTGGGTTTGATTTCATCAATCCTGATACGAAGAACATGGGCTGCTATAGAGGCGTAAATGATGAAGAAGGTTGTGAAAGGAAGAATCCACAATTCTATTACAACATAACAGATCTCAAGAAGACAAAGTTGGGAGGCTTTGCCTATGCTATGTTTGGAGGGGACAAGGAAGATTGTAGAGGTTCATGTCTAGATGACTGCTACTGTGCAGCTGCTTTTTATGTTAATGAAACTTGCAGTAAATTCAAACTTCCACTTATGTTCGGGAGGGAAGATGAGAATGGTACATCAGCTACGGTCTTTATCAAGATGATTTCGGAAAGCGTCGACCTTGGTAGTAGCCCAACAATCCCAGAAAACAAAACAGTTGTGACCGAAAGCAAGAAGAGCCTTATTAGACTACTTGCGTCAAGTTTGGGTTTTATGGCTTTCCTGAGTTTTCTCATTGCAATTTCTTCCTACGTTGTATTCAAACAACAAGTCAGAAGATACAGAAAGCTTCCGGGAAATTCTAGTTTGCGTATAACGCAAGAATTTTCTCTACAATCATTTTCTTATAATGAGCTCGAGCAAGCAACAAACGGGTTTGTGGAAGAATTGGGAAGGGGTCATTTTGGAGCAGTCTACAAAGGGACTATATCTGAAGGTAACAAAGACGTTGCTGTAAAGCGATTAGAAAAATATATAGAAGAAGGAGAAAAAAAGTTTCGTGCAGAAATGGCTGCTGTACGCAGAACACATCACAGGAACTTGGTTCGGTTGCTTGGCTTTTGCATGGATGGCTCCCGGAAGCTTCTTGTATATGAGTACATGAGTAATGGTTCTCTTGCAAATCTATTATTTAATGCTGACAGACGTCCACTTTGGCAAGAAAGGGTGAGAATCGCCTTAAATGTCGCAAGAGGGCTCCTTTATCTTCATGAAGAGAGTGAGGTCCAGATAATTCACTGTGACATTAAGCCCCGAAATATACTTTTGGATGATTCTTGGACTGCTAAGATCACAGATTTTGGCTTAGCCAAGCTATTAATGCCAAATCAAACTATAATCGATAACGGTGACAAAGGGAGTAGAGGTTATATTGCACCCGAATGGCAAAAGAATGGTGTAATAACAGTAAAGACAGATGTTTATAGTTTCGGAGTTGTGCTGTTGGAGATAGTATGTTGCAGAAGCAATATGGAAGTCAATGTTTCGACTGCCGATGAGGTGCTTCTTTCTACTTGGGTCTATAAACGCTTTGTTGCCGGAGAGGTAAACAAGCTTGTTGATGATGAAGACGTGGAGATGAGAAGCCTGGAAAGGATGGTGAAGGTTGGATTGCTGTGTCTTCAAGATGACCCAAATCTACGTCCTTCTATGAAAAATGTGATCTTGATGTTAGAAGGAACGATGGACATACCAGTCCCGCCTTGTCCAACTCCTTTAATTGATATTTAGTTCTTGCCTTCATTAAAAGGACATGGATGTTCCTTGCTATAGCAATAAGCATGTAGTTATCTTTTTTCTTTTCCTGAAAAATCATTATGTGTGTTAATCTATGTATCATAAAGATATTTCCGTTTTCACTAACTCCTGGAGTATTCAATTCTGTGGAAATTATGTAATAAATTATATATCTCATTCTCTAATTCCCTTGTTACACATGATGCCTTTTTCTATTATCCTCTGAGAAATCAGAAAACCCAAGTCTGGTTGCTATTTTGTAAATGATTTTGTTCTGGTAAATTGGAGAATTAACCAACAAGCTGAAAATTGAACACAAAAGCAAAGCAATCCAAGGGATCAAGGAATACTAATTTCTGGAAAGGTGCATTAGCAAGTACAAACCGAAAAGATATTTTTCCTTTCCTACTTTTAGAGAAATTGTTCCAACCGGAAACTTGATGATAGACAGTGCGGAATCAACTCAGTTTATTGTGGAGTGCTTTAAAACGAGAAGGAACAACTAATTTAAAATAATTTTTATGGTTGAAATCAATTTAACGGCAAGTGTAATTAAATGATATCAATCAAATAATTTCTCGAAAAACGTGTCTTCCACGAAATTGTTTCTCAGTACCTTGCGGCAAGGCAGGCAGCCATACTATCGAGTAACTTCCTTCCCAGCAATTGGTGCAAGTGGCCTAGACAAAGTCACAATCAATTGTGCAATCGGGATATATAGACAAGTCAAGATTTGGATGTTTGCGTGCCTTACTTGTGTGGTGAAAACGAGTTGACTCAAAAATCTTTGTTTATCTCATCAGTCAATGTTTCGATGTTTGCATGACTTCTGTTCATCTTTTATCATCTTCGTCAATGAAGATCGTTCCTTTATATTTCCCTAAAGGAGGTCAGTCAACGTAGATTCTGTGGTGAAAACGAGTTAACTTGACTCAAAAGTCTTTATCTTCATCAGTTTTGTGATCTTGAGAACTGAAACTAGTACAATCAAATTAATAATTTCTCTTATTCCCCCATGGCTAATTTACATTCTGTTTTGTTACTCTCTATGTTCATGATTTTTGAGGCTAATTTTGCTAAATACCAATCAAAATCGATAAGCCCCAACACTTCACTGACTCCTGGCACTTCATGGGATTCACCTTCTGGCCGATTAAAGTTTGGGTTCTACCCAGAAGGCAGCGGCTTTTTAGTGGGCATCTGGCTGGTTAGTAAACCAGATATTACTGTTGTTTGGACAGCAAATCGAGATGACCCTCCTGTGTCATCTGATGCTAAGCTGATATTAACAGCGGACGGTAAGCTTATTGTAAGATTAACGGACCAAAACAGGGATGAAATCATTGCTGGAACGCAGGAGCCTGCTGCTTACGCTTCGATGCTTGATTCTGGTGCTTTTGTGCTCTACAATAACCACTCTAAAATCATTTGGTCAAGTTTCGACTTTCCCACCGATACAATACTGGAAGGCCAGAGTCTAAATGCCGGGCATGAACTGTTTTCTAGTGTATCTGAAAGCAACCATTCAACAGGACGGTACCGGATGAAGATGCAAAAGGATGGGAACCTTGTTATGTATCCCGTTAACACTATAGACAAGTACTCAGACGCGTATTGGGCTAGTGACACTGACAACGGGCAAAACAATCACATGTATCTTAATCATACGGGCGCACTACTCCTTTTCAACGACACGAGTACAATCTCAACTTTGCATGATTCATACGGTAATGAAGAGCTCAACAGTTCAATTATCTACCGCGCAACTTTGGGCTATGACGGAATTTTCCGTTTGTTTCCTCACTACTTTGACACCGGATTAGGCGCGTACAACAAATCCCAGTCTGATTGGTCAGTGCCAGAAGACCCATGTGATGTTAAGGGTTTCTGTGGTTTAAACAGCTTTTGCACACTGGACGATGTAAAACCTGTCTGCCGCTGTATTCCTGGCACTGATTATGTTGATCCCAGCCAGGACTCTAATGGTTGTAAAAGGAACTTCACGGAAGAAAGATGCACAATTACTAAAAATAGTAAAGTATCTTACAACATCACTCCAGCGGACAGGATGACATGGGATGATTATCCATATACCAAAGAATATATTTCTCGAGAAGATTGCCAAAACTCCTGTTTGGAGGACTGCAACTGCGATGCAGCATTGTATGAGTCAGCGTTTTGCACGAAACACAAGCTTCCACTAAAATCTGCTAGGCGAGAGGGGAGTACTGCCTACGGTACTTCGACCACAGCTTATTTCAAGGTGGGCGCAAGACCGATCAGAAGTCATAATACCTCCAACTCATTGCCAGAGAAGCCTGCAGTAATAGTCAGAGAGACGAGCAAGAAGACAATGGTTCTAATTTTTGTCCTGACTATAGGCTTCAGCACTTGTTCATGTTTTTTCCTTGCAATCTGCGGATTTTTCTTTTTCAAGTACCGAGTTGTTAAATACAAGTGGCAGTTGGAAACAGGAAGCTTTGGCTTGACAGATGAGCTTTCCCTGAGATCGTTTTCTTATAGCGAACTAAAGAAGGCAGCCAACGGATTTAAAGAAAGTCTAGGCAGGGGATCTTTTGGTGCAGTCTATAGAGGGGCCTTATACAAAGGTGAAAAACTTGTTGCTGTGAAAAGGTTGGAGAAGGTGGTGAATGATGGTAGTGAAAGAGAATTCCAAGCAGAGATGCTTGTGATAGGTAGAACACATCACAAAAACTTAGTTCGATTGCTTGGCTATTGTGATGAGGAGTCAAAGAGGCTTCTGGTGTACGAATATATGAGCAATGGCTCCCTTGCAGATATCCTATTTCGATCTGAAACATCACCTCATTGGAGCGAGAGGGTGAGAATTGCATTAGATGTTGCTAAAGGAATCCTCTATCTTCATGATGAATGTGAAGCACCTATCATTCACTGTGATATAAAGCCTCAGAATATACTGATGGATGATTTTTGGACAGCTAAAATCTCCGACTTCGGATTGGCAAAACTGCTAATGCCAGACCAAACAAGAACTTTTACGTTGGTGAGAGGAACAAGAGGATACATGGCGCCAGAGTGGTCAAAGAACACTCCAATATCTGTGAAAGCAGATGTTTACAGTTACGGAGTCGTGCTCCTGGAAATTGTTTGCTGCAGAAAAAACTTGGATGTTGCTGCATCAAAACCAGAGGAAATCGTTCTTATCAATTGGGTTTACAAGTGCTTCATTAACAAAGAGTTAAAAAAGCTTGTCCCTGATGAAGAAGTAGATAAGAAGACATTGGAGAACATGATTAAGGTGGGACTCTGGTGTGTTCAAGATGAACCAGCACTTCGTCCTTCTATGAAAAGTGTAGTGATGATGTTGGAAGGGATTACTGATGTCTCTGTTCCTCCGTTTCCTACTTCCTCCGGCTCCGGCTAGAATCTCACTTGGATTTGTTGCTTCATTTACCTTCAATGTATTTCCTTTTCCGTTGTGTCATGCTTTCTGTAATGCATTAAGCAATAGGAAAAATAGTAGTAATGTATTTCCACTTCAAAATAACGGAAACTCTCATGCCATACTGAAATGGTGAGGGGGTTCCTTGTGTCGGAGCTCTCCTTTCTCCAGTACTATACATAGCAGGTTTGTCACTAGAGCTGTAACAGCCCTTGTAATCCAGTTAGCACATGTAAGGTAGCGCGCTAATCAGCTTTGATATCAATTGAATAGAATTCTATTTCTATTCAAGAGGTGTTTGCATAATATGTTTTTAAGATAGAATTTGTGTGCAGTACGTATAGTATTATTCTACATTGTTATTTTACGTTTTTGAAACTGAACTGAGAGTAGGGTCACAAACAAAAATATAGGAATATTATAGTTGTTAAAAGCTGATGAATACTTTTAAGATGCCTTATCTATTAAGGCGTTTAACTTTATTTACATGTCCACCTTTATTATTTGGTTGTTGAACGTTGACTAATCCATTAAAAATTTTAAGATTTTTTTAAATTTAAAATAGCCATCCTAACTTCATTTTATATTTATAAATAATTAATTATATACGGACATGACGCAAATCATCGGGGAATCCAACTCCTCAACTCTGCCCTGCACGCGTGACACATCTTGCCGTAAATAACGTCTCATTCGCAGACTCCAACACGAAGTGGCTACAACTTGACTCAAGCCTCAAAAGCAGCCCCGCAAACAAAGCCCAAAATAATCTCCCTTCATGTATTAACGTTGTTCCGCCCATAAATGGACCCAATAATTTAATTTAGGAGGACCGAATTCAAACGATAATAAAATTAAAATTTTGTAATAAAAATAATAAAGATTAAAATAATAATATTTTTTATAATTTTATATTTATATTTGAAGTAATTTCAATTTTTTAAGTTATTTTATAAATGATATTATTAAAAAAACATAAATTTTAATAAATTTAAGAAAATATAAATAAAAATATATAACAAAAATACAAAAATAGCACGATAAACATTTTTTAAGTACGAAAATGTAACTATTTGAATACTATATAAAATTTTCTCAAATCATGGGGGAATTGCTCCTCCTTATTCCTTTCTCTCTTCACCCATGCATGCTTATCTTATGAAACACTAAATACATGAGAAGAACATATTATTGAAAATATAAAGAGGCATAGTTAAACACCATGAACTATAAATGCAACTTCTATTTCACCTCATTTAAGCAGTAGACTAGCTAAACTTCATAACTTAAAAAACTAGAACTTCGTTAATCAATTCATTTCCCCTTTACTCAGCCTTATCCAATGTTCACCTCCCTATACTACAAATGGGCCGGTCTGTTTGTTCTAAAGAAATCATGTCTTCCTTTCACCTTGTTAGGGCTAAGGCCATTTGCGCATTTGCCACACGTGCCAATGATTTAAAAAATGATTAGAGCCAAATTAGAATGGCTAACATACACATTTTTTAACATTTTTCAAATTCAATACTTTTTGAACTTAAGAATAGTACATTGTAGTTTATGATATTATCTGAAAATGTGTTAGAATTAAGAGTGAATTAGTTATAGCTTGGAAGCTTTATTGGGATTCACATTGGTATTAGTATTAGGAAGTTTTATTTGATTAGAAAATAAATTATCTTTGTTAAATAGTATTAATTTATTTTAATTGTTGAGTCTTAATTTTTTGTTTGGAATGATTGTGATTAGAATTGATTTCGGGATAAAAAAGCGTAGGAAAAATCTAGTTAATTTTTCATTTTTAAAAATATTTTTTAATATTTTAGTATTATTAAATTAATTTTTATGATTTTAAAATTAATATATATAAGAATAAAATTGACAAATAAACGTTTAAACCTAGTCAATGCCTAATGGACAAATGAATTTTGGGTGGTGGTGGGGTGGTGTTAATGTTAGTCTTGAATTCAACATAGTGACTATTTTAACCAAACCCTTTAAGGGACTCAATAAGGGAAATTAGATAAACACCCCGTATTTTAAACTATAATTATGAATTGATAAATTATATTGGGTGTGACTGATAAATAATTTATTTTAATTATTCTACAAAATTTTGTACTTTGTCAATTTGTATATAAAAGTTATATAATATCTTACAAGTGCAACAGTTATCTCTCCCCCCTCTAACTCTAACCAACTTAATTAAATCATTGAATTGATTTTATTAATAAAAGACTACTCTTAATGGAATTACTTTTTGGTTTTGGCTTGTGGCCCTTCCTGCCATTACTTTTCATTGTGAATATTAGATTGTGTTATTTATAATTAGAATCTATTCTTACAAACTATCCATATAAATTTTTTTATACAAACTGACATGTTAGGATTTGATTTGGGGAGAAAATTTCAAATTTTAATTACATTAACTAATATAGATGATGTGATAATCATTCAATAATGTCACATAAGTTTGTATAGATAACTCGTAAAAGTAGCATCATTCTTAAAACTATATTTAAAAGGTTTAGAAAAAGTTTAGGAAGGATTCAAGTAACCTACTTTAATCCATCAAAAGACTTAAAATTAGTTTTAACTAGTCTCCATTTTTCATCTCATTAACCCATCTTAAAATTAAATAAATGTAATATTGTAATAAAAACACAATATACAAAGATAATTAATATGGAGTGAACAGACTTAACAAAAACTCTCACTTTCTTCTTATAAATCTCTATCCGTTTTCCTATTTTCTCTCTAAAAATAATAACTTTATATTCCTCTCTCATAAACTTCATTATCTCTTTGTCTTTCCAATTTTTATATTTTTCTTTGTAATTAGAATCTATTTATCTTTTTTTTCTCTTTAAATTTCAACCAAGCATATACCTTAACTCTAAACACCCAATCATCTATTTTATTTTTTTCTCTCTCCATTTCAAACAACAAAATTAAGAAATATTTGATTGATTATTTTATTTTATATGAACTTGGGGACTTCAATAATATAAGGAGAAACAATTATTGAATGTTAAAATCATTAATTTTTTTATGTATCATTAATAGTATTGTTTAAATTTAAGAAATGTAACCATTATAAAAAGATTGAAAAAAATCAAATGCCATTAAGATAAATAATAATTTAATTACAAATTAAATGATAATTTAATTAAGTTTACCATAAAATAAAAGGTGGGGTAAATGAAATTAAAAATGAGGGTTAATTAAAAATTAAATGATAATTAATTAAAGCTTATCATAAATATATTTAGAATTAAATTTGAGTTTGATGAAAGATAGTTTAAATTATAATTATATCCTCGTTAAACAAGTGAGGGTTAATGAGATAAAAAATTAGGTTGAATAATAGAGCTACTATTTAAAATTAATCAACCTTATTTTTTAATTCGATCGAGCTACAGTCGGTCAAACTTGAATTATATGTTGATCCACTACACTCAAGAGAGTCAAAAAATAAGAACTGAGTCTTCTATTTGACCCTCATGTCTTTTCTCAATAAACCCCACATACATTACATAAATATTTTAGAATTAAAATTAAGTTCGATGACAGATAGTCTAAATTATAATTATATCCTCATTAATTAAAACGTGAGGGTTAATGAGATGAAAAATAGATGTTGAATAGAACTACTATTTAAAATTAATCAAACTTATTATTTAATTCAATTTAGTCATAGTTGGGCCAAACTTGAATTATATGTTTAGATTGGTTATATTTAATCCCCACTTTTTGACGCAGTACGCCTCATTTCTAAATTCACCCTTAAAAGATTTTCAATTTATATATTTTTTTCTGAATAAACTCCATTAAATTTCTAAATTATATTTTATTGTATTTAACTCATTAAATTCTTAAATTATCCTTTATTGTATATGTTATCTTTTCCTTACATAATGACTTTTAAGCAAATATTAAGTATCAGTACTTCTTCAAGTCTTGTTTGGTTTATTGAATACAGTTCTTGAGTAGAATTTCTTTTATGTGGTTCGGTCCATATTTATATATATTATATTTTCTATTCTAATTTATTGATCTAAGGAACCATTTGTTTGTTGATTTCAATGCAGAGGACTAAATAGACATTCGAGAATAAAAGACTGTTTTGAGAGAGTTTACCATCTCCCGTTTTTGGTCGATAAAAGTTTGGCAATTTGATAAACCAAATTTGTTATGTATACGAGACTGGGAACTTAATAG
Organism: Boswellia sacra; assembly: GCA_013180625.2. Classification (NCBI taxonomy): domain Eukaryota; kingdom Viridiplantae; phylum Streptophyta; class Magnoliopsida; order Sapindales; family Burseraceae; genus Boswellia; species Boswellia sacra. The sequence goes on along the minus strand of SNVD02011912.1, from coordinate 292,728 downwards.
ATGGCTCTGTATAGAACAGGTTCTTTTTTTCCACTTTCTTTTGTTTTTGAGTTGAGCTTGAGTGGACGAAAATTATTCAGCTCTTCCTTAAAAGCAATCCGGTTGATATTTCGTGAAGAAAAGCCACAGTTGATTCTTTCAAGAAGTTGTTTCTTTTTCCATATGATTTCAAATATATATTTCAAACAAATAATTAATTGTTTTGCTCATTATAGTAAAATAATTAATTATTTAGTTTATTATAGGAATTTCATTTCAAGATAAAAATATCAAAAAAATAAAAAACTAAAAGATGGGGTGTAATGAATCTAAAGGTGGGGGTTGAATAGAATAATTCATATGTTTGTCGACCACACTTAACAAAGTCACTCAGGGATAAAAATCGAGTGTTCTATTTGACTCTCATGAGTAATGTCTTTTCTCAATAAACTCCACATACATTTACTTGAGATAAAGACCGATATTATTTGTCTCCGCTGTTAACTAAAGAAGTCTCATTTAAAAATAACTTTTTTCTTATAATGCCTTTTAAATTTCACAAATGACCTTATTTTATGTTCCTTTCAAAATATATACACTCCTCTCCCTATCTTCTTCCTAAAATATAGATAATGCTCTCCTCCAGCAAACAAATCTATAGTGATATACATAGATTAATCATTAAAAATAATGCAATTAATCATTAACAAGATTTCTTTTATTAATTTAGAATTCTTCTACTGGATTAAAGTACTTTTTTTCCACCTTCATCCTTGTTTCATCTCTTTCAGTCAATTTTTTTCCACTAAAATTCAAATTTTAACATAAAAATAAGCTTCCATGGTGAACGAATTTTGATTGGTAAGAATGGTGGTCAATTTTTTTTATGTAAATCAATCAAATCTAATGATAATTCAAAATTTCTTTCATGATTTTTTTATTTAATTCATTATTGGTAAGATTTTCTAATCTTTAATTTTCTTTTTAAAACTCCTTTTTTTTAAATCTATGAATTTGATTTTTTATTTATAAGAAAAGAAAGAAAGAAACTACTATATCTCTCTTTGAAGATTAGGATTTTATGTGCAAAGTGTAAAAGATAGTTTCGATGCAAAGATAAATTTATAATTATAAAAAAATATTAAAAGGTGAGGTGTCTTTAGATTGATGATTGATGGTGGGGCAAATAGTATCACTAGAGAATAAACTTTTTTCTTTAAATAATAATTAAAAAGGTTATAAAGCTATTCAATAAATGAATGGTGATCTAAAACAATTATTATTCACTTGAAACCCAAAGAAAAAAGCCTTTGGGCCGGCTCATGGATTTCATAGAATACACTTGTCTCAAACAAATCTCCATTGTAGGAGATGACGCCTTTCATTCCTATTAGGCCTCTCGTAACAAATAAAAAATAAATAAAAAACCTTATTTCAGGATGTAGCCAACTTGAATTTTTTAAACTAATCTTACATTGTTTAATTCCACAGGTATCATCCTTTCTAATTCAATTCCTATATGAGGTTTCTCTTATCTTCTTTTAAAGGGGGGAAAAAAAGAAAAAAAGAAAAAGGAAAATGCTGTATCATCTTTTTGCATTATGAGAAGATGAGAATTTATGAAATGCATGCAGCACCGTATGCAAAATATTTTTGGTATTGCACTTATTATGTTAGATGGCATTTAATTTAATTATGACACAATTTAATCATATATATGTATTTTTATGCTTAGTATGAATTATATCAATCTATAAATAGTGAAAAAGTATTTGCTTTCAAAGACTTCTTAGATAAATATAAACAAATTTTGGTGGTTTCATAACTTGTTAAAAGCTATTTACAACCAAGCGTAACATTTTAAAAAAGGAGATGCACTGTATATCTCTTTTACTCTTGCATTTACTTTGGATTAAAATAAACTTCTCATAAACTTTTCTCAATGACATGAATTGCAAGATGAGTAACTTGATAAAACATGCAGGAAGAATTATACAAAATCAGCACGGAAGTACACGAGTTCTAACTGGAACTGTAAGACATATATATGTTGTCCAACAAAGTCGATCAAACGGCCATATGGTGAGTTCTTGCATCGTGTAAGAACAGCAACAAGGTTAACATGTGACAAAAGCCATTCAACAACCATAAATGATTTCGATGTTCATGTTCACTTCCAGCACCTTCCATTTCGTTAGGCTTCTTGATTTTGGTTCAATAACCGTTCTCAATGTTTCTTTGGGAAGTAGGACATTCCAATTCTTACATTGAGCAAGCTTTTCCCTTCTTGACAGATGGTTGCAATTTGTAAACAGAAATCCAGTTACAAAGAGAGCGAGAGAATCTTTTGTAGAATTCCCAATATTAGGAAAAAACCTGATGACGTGAAGTATATCTTAAAATATTTAATACCCTGCTATATAATCTAGGCATCAAAACTGTTGCAGCCCTCAAAACTCTTCAATAATCCCTTTCATCTCTTTTTGTTTGCATCCCACATTATAAGAATGTTGGGAAAGCTGATCAAGTTGAAGATATGTCAAGAAACTTAATATAACTCAAATGCTTTTGCGGTAGTAGAAGTTTCAGCCACACCACATGCATTGTCAGACTGTTATTTTTTTGCTTGAACATCAGATTATCCTAATTAGAGAAGATAAATCCGGCTGACCCGAAGGAAACTAATTTATTTGGCTTGGATAACTTGAATTCCATCTTATAACTTGAAATTGTTTCAGGAGTGCAGGCCTCTGCAGAAACAAACCAACATACATTAGACTTACATTTGCCTCAAACAGACAACTTACAGAGACTTTTATATGCAATGAAAAATTTATAAGTCCTCAACCACTAGAAATTAAAGTGTTACACAAACAAAGCCTCTTTTTTTGTCCATATAGCAGAGGGAATTTATTTCTTCAGTCAAGCCCTTCACCATGCAGAGCAGGCTCCAAAATGCTTGTCTGCCTTGTAAGTAGCTGAGATGATCTTAACATCTAAAGCCAACAACTCTACTGAAGGCAGCAGCTGTATGATTAGCAAAAGCCTTGGCACCATGGTTTTCCTGGTTCCAGATGCGACCGTGGAGTAATCTTCTCACTCTGATCATCAAATAAAATAAATATGAATAAATAGAATTTTATTATAAATATGATAATTAAGTGACAACTGCATGAAATTTTCTTTTAGAGGAATCTTCTGTTGTTGCTTCGTCTAAATCTTCACTGCTCCCAGCAAGTAGCTCATTAGAAGCACTAGGCCAGATAACGTTAGGCTCTGCATCAAGTTGATGAACCCTACAATATTTCACCTTGCAACCTTCCGTTGGACTTCCATATGTACATATTCTCGGTCTGAACACAAATGAGACATTTTCATAATCACCCTTAAGTAGTAATAAGTTACAAGCACTATACCCTAGTACTATGTCACTCAATCACAACGTTTGGGATTTTGATAATAAAATCAAATTCAAAATATTCATCAGGATTGTATTGGAAAATGTATTTACAGTTGATTTTAATGCAATCTTCACCATAACTCTTCTCAGATGCAACGACAGCAGATAGAACAAATCCGATGAGCAAAATGTTGTATGCATGTAAAAGTAGCGTAATGGTCATTGAAGGTCCTGAGCTTTGAGGGCTTAAACAGTTATGAATTTCACTCGCAAGTAAACATAAGAATAAAGATAATTTATTCTCATAACTGGAAGCAAAATATTTGATAACAAATGAATTCCCACATATCAAACCTACTATTTAACATCATTAGAAATCAAGAGTAGAGTAATAACTAATAAAATGCAACAAAGAAGTTATCCAGCAGCAACAGAGAGCCAACATTACAAGGCAGAAAATCGATGGTAACATCAGATATCCACAAGAATATAAACCATAAATTCCACCTCGGCATAAGTTTTCTCAAAAAAAAAACAAATTATGTAAATAATTAGGATTTAGTGTATGTAGTTAATGCTAATTATAAAAATAGAAATTAGGATAGATAAATCAACAGATTGAATTATAAACTTACTGGAAAAGTCCAACAAGAGAGGAGAGAGGACAATAAGCCACCCATGGTAGAAGAGTTGATCTGGTTAATGCAACTTTGTTTGGGATGCGGTTCCGGTTTCACTTCTTCGTCAGTTGATCTGCCATCTCCGTTTCCATGGGCGTTAAAGCTATCTACTGACCTTGTCCCCTCTAAATCATCGTAACTGCCATCTCCACTCCCACGCGTTAAAACTACCTACTGACATTGTCTCCTCTATATCATCATGGGTAGTAGCAGGTCTCTCAACATAAGCAACGGATTGCGCCATGTCGGGATCTTCATATATTGGAGATACTCCACAACATTTCAACTCATAATTACCTGAATTTGCGATCATTTCAAAGATGACTTTACCATAGTGAACCTTATTTACAATAGGCAAAAAACATATCCCTATGTGATCTGATTCAAATGAACAGTAATAGGTAGGGATAACATAACCTGTAGTTAATGCAGCAATAACACCAGGATGACTGTAATAATAATGGACAATAACATGTTCTCTCTTTCTAGGACGCCGCCGCTTCAGCGGTCTAATTACAGCTCATAAAGCAAATCCAATGAGACTTCTGTTACCGCAATATTGTTGAGGCAGTTCAATGCTTATTTTTTAACACACATCAAAATCACAGCCGGTTCTATGGCTGCTTTTATGGTTGAACCACTCAGGAATTTCACTCCTAGGCAGAAAATAAATAAATCTAGGTATCTTATCAAGTACCTGCAAATATGAAATTGATGATATTTGATGCGAGATATGATAGAGAGTGTGTGGGAGAAGGAGAAAGAGGAAAAGAGAAAGAGACACTAACCTATCCATAGAAAAGTCCTAATGCGGTTGTCATATGCTCAACTCTTTGTTGTGAAACGGTCTCGATCAAATTGAGGCAGTTTTTGAAGTTGAAATATGTGAACCGAAAATCTGGTTATTCCTTTTCACCAAACAAAGAACATTCATCTTCATCAAATTGTTCTATGTTTGATGGAAGTTGTGGTAATGATCGGAGTTGCTTGCAATTCTTCACATGTACTTGTCGAATTCTCAATGGAAGCTCTGGTATGGATTCGAGCATATTGCAATTGTTTAACCAAAGGTAACTCAGCTTAGAAAATTGCTTGATACTTGTAGGGAGACTCTCAAAATCATGTCCACTGGGATCTAAGATTTCCATGCTTAAAACATAAATCATGGTTTACCCTCCCACACGCCATAGAGGAGTGCAAAGCACTCACAAAAGACATCAAAGAGAGGGCATCGTTGAAGATATACCTGTCATCATCTTCAAAGCAACAGTAGGTCGGAGGCCTATGCCTATGTCGATGTAAGTAATACCATTCAATGGGTTTTCTAGATAAATTGAGGTCCTTCAGGTGCTTCATTGCTGGCATGATTTCTGGGAAACTCTCAAGTTTGACACAATTTTTTAAATTAAGCGTAGAAAGGGAGCTCAATTTACAAATATTAGGTGAAATACGCTCAAGTTTTTTGCACCAAGGCATACTTAATGTGACCCAGTTGGAAGTTCTTCTATTGCAGTAAAATCTAGATATAGATGTCTAACTTTTCCTGAAAACTTTGGAAACTCAGTAAGATTAACGCAAAAGCCGAAAATAGGAGTGATAGGAGATTGAAAGTGAAGATTTGTTGGAAAGCTCTTAAGATTTTCACAGCCCCAAATAGTTAAGTTACTGAGGTTGGTGAAACATTCGATTGAGGAAACCTTAAGCAGCCCCACAGTTTTAAGCTCTGGAACATTTTGGTAAATTGGGAATTCAATGAGGTCCTTAGCGTTAGAAAGATCAATCCATTTTAAATTGACGAAATGCTGTAAAGAAAGAAAAATTGTTAGAATAAATAAGTAATCTTAAACTGCACAATTGGTATTGCAAGAGACAATTAAGTTTAAATAATATAATATTTATAACTTAGCAACTTCCGGAAGTATATGGATTTTGCTATTTAGTAATTTAAGTCTGACAAGATTAAAATTCTCTTCACTAAATTTTGATGGCAATTTATTCCAAGGATATCCATCCTAATGTAGATACCTCAATTTAGTTGGAAGATCTGGTAACATTGATATATAGTGTATATTAGAGATATTACAAATATTGTGACCCATAGAGTATAAGCACTCTAAGATTGACCATTTCCACAAAGGCTCGAGAGCATAAATGTATCTCTTTTCTTAATCTAGACAATTCTAGAATATGACGTCCACTGTCTCAGTCCCCTTGAAAACCAAAAGAAAAGAATAAATCAATAGAACAGGAATAAAAGCTTTATAAAACATATAGCAACTGAAATGAAATTTGTATGGTTAATTTCTTATTAAATATTTGATAATTAATAAATAAAAACAAATTAACGATGTTCTTACCTTATTATTTTGCAATACATGAGAGACATCATCCTCATCCCACAACCTACTACATTTGCCTGGATTGTCCTCACATTCTTTGACAACAATTTTCTTCCCTATTTCTTGTAATAAATCATGCATTTGCAGCTTACCATGTGAAATTTTTATAAGGGCTTTATTGATAAGGACGTCATAACAATATTCCATAGACTTTTAACAGGCGTTTAACATTTTTTTGACATCATGTTCATTCTTCCAATTCAAGCAACAAGCAATGTCAAGGAACAAGCTCTTCTCAGTGTTGCTTAACCCATTATAACTGATTTTTAATACATCAAAAAATTTAGGGTCAGCAATCACTTCTAACTCACACATGACACTTTTCCACACTTTTTTGGTCTTGCCATAAAGAGAAGAACCCATCACTTAAAGGGCTAACAGATTCCCTTTAACAGATCTTATTATCACATCAGAGAGTTGTTCAGATCTTTACGGGCATGGTTTTTTTTTTAAAGGCACACTTACAGAAAAGTAATTCATGCAGCTTTATCATTGTTTAATCCTTCAACCTCATATATTTAATTCACTTTACAATAAAAAAGGACTTGGCTATCCCTGGTAGTTATAATGATTCTACTCTTATCATGCGGTGGTTCAAACCCTTCGATTAAACCTTTCAATTGATTAGAATCATTCACATCATCAAGAACAATTAAGATTCTTTTACGTTGAATCCTCTCTTTAGTTAATTTAGTTATAGCGTTGAGAATTTCAATGACACGATTTCCTTCCCCTAATATTTTAGAGATAATTTCCCTTTGTAAATCAACTAATTAGTGATGATGTTTTTCTAATCGTTTCCCAACATTAATGAAGCAGCAACTCTCAAAATTGCAAGAAATTCTTTTGAAAAAGGCTTCAACAATGGTTGTTTTACCTATACCACCCACACCCCAAATTCCTACAAATTTAGACTTTGACAATAATGAATTAATCTCCTCAATGTGTGTGTCTATTCCAACTAGGTCATGAAAATTATCACTTAAGGGTGATTTGTTAGTCAATTTCTTCAAAATATCTTTGACAATTTTTCCAACAAGTTTGGCTTCAGACCTACCAGATGTGAAGAAAAAAAATTGCAACTTAAACTTAATTATCACACAAGAAGCCAGGTAATAACGTAAGTTAGAGATTTGATAAGACCTTTAGTTCTATAATTAGGAAGCTAATTAATTAAGCACGTAAAATTAAATAATTAATAAATAGAAAAGAGTCCGTTTAATTACTTGCTCTCCGTTGAATGATCTCCAGAAAGATTTGCGGCTTCAGTCAAAGCAGCTCTCCACTTCTGCACCTTTTCTAGCATGATCCTTTTGAAACGTTTATCATGCCTATCAAAAGCCTTCTTGTAACTTCCTTTCTGGTGCCGCACATCGGATGGGTCGATGTTGTAGAAAACTGGCATAACTTCTTGACCTTTGGATTTCCTGCATTCAACAATATTTTCAGGTTCTTCCAAGCACCACCTGGAAGAAGCATGATCCTTTGAGGAAACGATGACAGAAATCTTTGAGTGTTCGATTGCTTTCAAAAGCTCCGGTGAGATTTCATCCCCTCGCTCGAGCACTTCTTCGTCAATGAAGGCTCCATAATTTTTAAAGTAACACCCACTTTTCCTGTGACTTACTTGGCCTAAGGCCTATCTCCCAAGAATGTTTTGATTTGTGTAGCCGAAAATCATCTGATTAACACGTGAAAAGTAGACTTCTTATTTATTAATTACCTTTGAGAGTCTCTCATCAATCAATTGTTTATTAACTATGACTATTATTTTATTAAATAGAGCATGAAGGGTGCAAACCGAGATTTGAATGCTCTACAAAACCATATATGACAAAGTGAAGCCTATACCACTTTTATTCAGCAAACAGGGAAAATTCTCCTAAACCCCCTGAGGTTTGAAACATTGATGAGCCTTTGATATTTCAGAAACACAACAGACACCCTCGCCGTTAGATGTCAGACGTTAAATCAAACACTTTAAGGGTAAAGTAGTAATCTGGTAAATAAATTATTTTTACAAAAATCTAATAAGATCTGCCACGTAACATGAATCAAAACAGTCTTTATTTTAAAATTACTAAATTATATATTAGGGGTGGCAATCCTGTCGTATCGTGTCGACCCATTTAATTATTCGTATCAAAACATGAAATTCAAACCCACCTGATTATTAAATGTGTTATCCACGTGTCGTAATCGTGTCATATTTAATTCGCATAATTTACTTAATTATTTAACTTATTATATATAATATATTATATTCTCTATATTTAAATCAATTAAAATTATTTTTAGAATATAAACCATTGTTAGTATAAAATATTATTAAAATCATCATAATTTATTATTTTATAAATTAATTTATTTTATAGTATAAATATTTCAATTTTATAATATATATATTGTAAGTAGGTAATAATTTATATCATTAAATGAATTTACATATTAAGAATGTACAAAATATATTTAACTATTCGTGTCATTAAACGGGTTGACGTGTTGAACACCTTCAATACTAACTCGACTCATTTATTAATCGTGTAACGTGTTCGTATCGTGTTCGTAGGTCGTGTCAAAAATTATCACCCCAATATATACGATGGATTAAATATTAATAGTTAATAGTTAACAAACCAATTTATTTAATCACACAATTGCGCATATATATGTATATTCAATTTATGATGAAATATATATATATATATATGTATATTTCAATTTATGATGAAAAAGAATAATTGATCAGTTTAAGTGGTTTAATTGAGTTGCATATATTTTATTATTTTTTTAATCGTGTGGCGTGAGGAAGAGCAAAACAAGCATGTGCATATTAACGGCAAGGGTGACTATGTGCATTTCTGAAATATTGAGGGTTTTTCACTTCCATCAAATATAATGGAGTTTAATGCATTTCTCCAAGCAATTATAGGAATGCGACCGCCCTTCAACCAATGATATTTGGGAAAATTCAAAAAATGCTCAAGCTTCTAAGCGTGGGTTACAAAAATGACCCTGTCTTGAAAATTTACATATCATGATTCATCGAACATTGACGAACACTATTGGACATCAACACTATAGGACACTATCGAACACTTGTTGAAAACTGTCTGACACATTTGACAGATATCGTTGGACACTATCTAAGACACCTATTGAATACTGTCAGATGTGGAATAGTGTCATATGAGGCAAAGTGTAAAAAACATGGTCATTATTAAAGAAGCTCCGTAATTTCGGACATTTTTTAAATTTCCATCATATTTGGCCATGAAAAGTGAAAAGTGAATTTCCATTCCATTTAATCTTGAATAATACCAAACCATTTACAGCTAATCCTCTCTATAAACTGATTTGACAAAATTTTAGTGGAGATATAATTACTATGTCATGGATTGTAACTTCCATTATTTATTTTTGTTTTTTCTTCCTCCAGTGAACCTTTGCTAAATTAGGGTATAAGGAGTTGGTTATAAATATAGCATTATTTTCTAATATTTGATATATACTCCAACTTCTACATATCATGGTCCACTTTCCAACTCTCTTCGCATCTCATGTCTCTGACTCTCTCATGCTTTACTCCTCCACACATCTTCCAATTATACACAAATTACTCCACATATAATTGCAACACTCCTACTGTGCACTACACATTTTTGCTCTTATTAGACTTGTTTTTCTTGTTTCTGAAAATTTTTTTGCATTTGTACTGCTTGAGTAGAGAGAAGTTGTGGACATGTAATTTGCATAAAAAATTTCGAGGTCATCAATCACATTTAAGTTAGGCACGACATTTCCCATGCACACTTTTTTGCTCTTCCTATAAAGAAAAAACCTAGCACTTGAAGGGCTAATGGATGCCCTTTGGCATTTGCTATTATCATTTCTTAGAGTACCTTAAGATGGGACTGGCTACAGTACAGCTACTATACCAGTCTAGCAAATTTTTTTGTATAAAATTCGTAAATTGATGAATAAAAGTTATAAATTACTATATAAAAGTTAAAAAATCAGTAAATAAAAATTTTATTACAACTTTTATATTACTCATTTACAACTTTTATAATTCTATTTACAATTTTTATATAACTTTTTAAAAATTGATGCACGATACATCACATGTAACGTAGCCATTCCCTTTAAGATGTTCAAGGGCATGGTTTTAATTAAAGGCATACATATAAAATAGCAAAGGAGGTTCATCATCGTTTAATCTGTAACATCATATATGTGAGTCTCTTCACAACAAGAAAGTACTTGATTATCCCTAGAAGTTAAAATGATTATACTTTTTGCTTGTAGTAGTTCAAGCCCTTTGATCAAAATTTCCAAGTGCTCAAAATCATTCACATCATCAACAACCAAGAATTTTTTATGTCAAAGCCTTTCTTTAGTTAATTGAGGTATAACATTGGGAATGTCAAAATGCAACCTCCTCCTAATACTCTAGATCTAATTTCCCGCCGTAAATCATCTAACTAGTGATGAGGGTTTTCTCCTTGTTTCCCAACATTAATGAAGCAACAACTATCAAAATGTCTAGAAATTCATTTGACAAGGGCTTCAACGAGGGTTGCGTTATCTATACCACCCATGCCTCAAATTCCCACAACTTTACACTTTAACAATATTGAATTCATTTTCACAGTGCGTGTATCTATTCCAACAAGTTATCACAATTATCATTTAAAGGGGATTTGTTAGTACATTTCTTCAAAATATCTTTAACTTGTAATTATTGCTGGAGAAAGTCTTCCCTCCTATGTGAAAGTTAGGTAGAGGTAGGCACTTCCCATGAGAGGTAGGTGATCAACTCCACGTTAGATAATCAACCTTACATAACATGTTGAATTGTAATGTAGAACTCCTCCTATAAATAGAAGACAATTCCACAGAGTTTATGCAACCCAGGAAATCCCAAAACCAGAGAGTTTTGGGAGGAAGAGAGCCAGAGAGCTCCAAGAAATCCAGAGAATTCAAAACCAGAGAGTTTTGGGAGGAAGAGAGCCAGAGAGATCCAAACAATCCAGAGAGATTCTAAAACCAAAGAGTTTTGAGAGGTAGAGAGAGCCAAAGAGCTCCAGGAAGTGTTTTAGGAGAGTTTTTTGTATAATTTTTGTATTCAAATTTTTTCTGTAAATAAGAGTTATTTTTCTCTCAGTATCTATTTTGAGGGTCCATCGCATTCCCAACAAGTGGTATCAGAGCCAGGTTGAGCTCCTGGAGTTCCAGAACAGAGAGAGAAAAATCAGAGAAAATTGTTCCCTGTTTCCAGAAATTTCAGATTTTCTGAAAGTGTTCAAATTTTAAATTTGAAGTATCTAGTGTGTTTCTGACATCGAGAGAAGTATTCTGTAATTTTTTGACAACCGAAACGACGCTCAGAGAAGCTACACTCACCGCACACGCCTCCCACTTGGACTGCGAGTGGGCTTCACTCGCCCCATGCGCCCCATGCGCTCCAGAGGTTGAAGACGACCCATGTCATCCAGCCACGTTAGCAACACATTAGCGCATTGTCTGCCACGTCATCTAGCCACATCAGTAGCACGTCAATGCATTGTCCGCCACGTAAGACATCATGTCAGCAGACGCACCAACAGCCATGTCATATGTGCCACGTCAGCACCGCATCAGCACACGTGAGCGCCACATCATCGGCATGTGTCCGGACACAGCCATGCAGCTCATCTTTCTGAAATTACAATTTCACCCCCATAATTTTGGGTAGTTCTTTTGGCCCTATATGTTTCTGAAATTTTCAGTTTAGTCCTTGAAATTTTCAGTTTAGTCTTTGAGATTTCCAAGCTTCGTATTTCTTGCACAAAAAGGAATTTTTGAGCCTCGGAAGAGGCTAGTCCACCATTTTTGACCGTTTTGGACTCAATGGTGGGCTTGGATTTTTGAAATTCAATTCTATTTTTAGTCAATTAATTTTTCTAAAATGGAAGAATAATCCGGAGCCATGATTAAGCTGACAGCAACCAACTACACACTATGGAGACCCAGGATGGGGGATCTCCTCATTTGTAAGGATCTATTTGATCTTATAGAATTTCAAGGGCAGAGACCTGAGACTGAGAAAGAGACAGAGTGGAAGAAGATGAACAGAAAATACATCGGTCAGATCAAGCAATCGATCGATCATAGCTCTTCCACCATGTAGCTCAGGAAGTAGATGCATATTCTCTCTGGACAAAATTAGGGTATGTATCAAGCCAAGTCAGCACAAAACAAAGCCATTCTGATAAGACGACTTGTAAACTTGAAGTTGCGAAGTGGAACTTCTGTAGCAGAACACACAAATGAGTTCCAAAACTTGGTAAATCAATTGTCAGCAGTCGAATTACAGCTTGGAGACGAAAAACAAACTCTCCTACTTCTCAGCTCCCTTCCTGACTCATGGGAGACGTTGTTGGTCTCCCTCAGCAATTTAGTCCCTGGTGGCAAACTCAACTTGTCAATGGTTAAGGATGCCTTGATGAATGAGGAGGATAGAAGAAAAGATGCAAGCACCAGTCAAGAGCAAGCCTACATCATGGAGAATCAGGGAAGACAGTCTTGAGGTGATCAAGACTAGAGGAGAGGTAGAAGTAAAAGCAGAGGCAGGTCGACATACAGAAGAGGTAAATCAATATATGGGCAGAGACCCATATACAAATACTATCACTGTGGTAAAGAGGGCCATTTGAAGAAAAATTGTTGCAGTTTACGGAAGCAGAACCAGGAGAGTTCACAAGCACAAAGCAGCAAAGAGCCACGAGTTACACTTGTAGAAGATGTGACCATTTGTGTAGAAGAGACGTGCTTTCATACAGCAGACCAAGGAGTGGAATGGGTGATAGACACAGCAGCTTCCTGCCACGTCACTCCTTGCAAAGAGATCTTCACCACATACAAAGTAGGAGACTTTGGTATAGTGAAGATGGGAAATAATAGCATCGCCAAAATTATGGGAATTGGTGATGTTCAATTCCAAACGAACGTTGGATGTACAATAACCTTGAAGGACATTCGTCATGTGCCAGATCTTTGACTTAATTTGCTCTTAGTAAAAGCTTTTAATCAGTAAAGCTATGAGAGCTGTTTCACCAATGGTACATGGAAGATGATGAAGAGGGTCATAGTGGTTGCTCAAGGAAAACTATGTGACAATCTTTACAAGACTCACGTAAAGATAGACAGAGAAAGCCTTAATGTAGCAGAGCACATGGTTTCTCAGGATTTGTGGCATAAAAGGCTCGGTCACATAAGTGAGAAGGGTTTGACAATCCTTGAGAAGAAGAAGTTGATCACTGTTTCTAAGGATATAGCGTCTCATCCTTGCGACTATTGCTTGTATAAGAAATAACGGAGGGTGTCATTCAGCTCCTCATTAGTGAGAAAATCAAAGTTGTTGGAGCTAGTACACTCTGATGTATGCAGACCTCCCGAGGTGGAGACCCTAAGCGGCAACATGTATTTCTTAACCTTCATTGATGATGCCTCTCGAAAGGTATGGGTGTATTTCCTCAGGACGAAGGATCAAGTTCTGGAGAAGTTTAAGCTGTTTCACGCCATGGCAGAACGTGAAACAGGTAAGAAGTTAAAATGCCCCCAATCAGATAATGGAGGCGAGTATACCTCTAGAGAGTTCAATGCTTACTGTGGAAAATATGTCATTCATCATGAAAGAACTGTCCCACGTACACCACAGCACAATGGAGTGGCAGAGAGGATGAACTGAACTATCATGGAACGAGTCAAAAGTATGCTTAGAATGGCTAAGTTGCTCAAGCCATTCCGGGGAGAGGCTGTTCATACAGCCTGTTATTTAATCAACAGATCACCATCGGTACCACTGAACTTTGAGATTCTAGAGAAGGTATGGTCTAATAAAAAGTTCTCCAACATTTGAAGACACTGAAAAGCCAACAATATCTAAAAATCCCAATAGCAGTGCCCCAGATATTGTTGCAGATTCTGCGCCAGCACCAAATGCCATAGAAAATGATGAAGTGCCAGAAGAAGTTCCAGAAGCAGATCAGGAGGAGAAAAATGAAGAGATTACTGAGCCATGGGAGCCACAATCACCTGTAAAAGCGACTGTACCTCCTGAAGTTGAAGAACCTCAGCTAAGACGATCTGAGCGAGGCCGGATTCCATCGAGGAAATATCTAGAATCAGAATATACACTGCTTACTGATGAGGGGGAGCCAGAAAGCTAGAACTTTGCAGAAACATAGTTGAATTAGAAGTTTTCTGATTATCTTTGTAGTTATTCCTTTCACATGGGATGGAGGGGAAGAATTGCTGGAGAAAGTATTCCCTCCCATGTGAAAGTTAGGTGGAGGTAGGCACTTCCCATGGCAGATAGGTGACCAACTCCATGTTAGGTAACCAACCTTATCTAATATGTTGAATTGTAATGCAGAACTCCTCCTATAAATAGAGGACGATTCTGCAGAGTTTATGCAACCCAGGAAATCTTAAAACCAGAGTGTTTTGGGAGGAAGAGAGCCAGAAAGCTCTAAGAAATCCAGAGAATTCAAAACCAGAGAGTTTTGGGAGGAAGGGAGCCAGAAAGCTCCAAGCAATCAAGAGAGATTCTAAAACCAGAGAGTTTTGAAAGGTAGAGAGAGCTAGAGAGCTCTATGAAGTGTTTTAGGAGAGTTTTTTTTTGTATAATTCTTGTATTCAAATTTTTTCTGTAAATAAGAGTTATTTTTCTCTCAGAATCTGTTCTGAGGGTCTATCGCATTCCCAACAATTATTGGATAATTTTGAAGGAAGGTGGGAACAAAACCAAGGATATTCCTTTATTGGTGTTTTTGTTCTTGCTTGTTTATTAGAAGGGAGACACCTGCAATAGGTAGGAGGATTTTACGTAAAAATGTACAATGTCATTCGTGACATGACTTTGTACATAGCATGTAGTATCGAGAAGGTCGACAAAAAAGGTCTTGGCTCACGAATTAATTGAAGCACCAAGCGTTGGGAAATGGGAAGGGTAAGAAGAATATTCCTTGATTGAGAATTTGTTGAGAGTATCCCACATGTCCTCATCTTTTCACTTTATTTCTCCAATTCAAATCTTTATGGACGATTGCCAATGACTTCCCTCAAAGTTTTGAAACTATGTCATTATCGACAACCAAATTGCCATTAGGTATTCCAAATCTAGTTTCACCATAATTTCTTGATTTATCATCAACTGAAAAAAAAAAAAGAGTTACCGGTAGAGTTAGAAGCTTGGTAAATCTTAGATGTTTTGACTTGGGGCATATAATGAATCTTCATGCAATTCCACGGGGACTATCTAGTTTTTTGAAGTTACATATATTTCGAATGTAAAGATGTAGTAACGATGTTTCGGATGAAGAAGTAGCAGGTGATAGTATTTTGTTTAATAGGAGTGTTATGGCCATAACAATATTGGGCCTCAATTATTTCTAATACAGTAAGCCCATTACTGAAGCCCATTATCTGGGCCCATTGTTTGGGTCCTACAATGACCCATCCTGACTCAATTATTTCTAATACAGTAAGTCCATTACTGAAGCCCATTATCTGGGCCCATTATCTGGGTCCCACAATAACCCATCTTGACTCCTATAAAAACACTCCAAATTATTGCTCAAGGTATGCACACTTTTCTTGACTCATTCTCTCTCTAAATTTTCTCTGCTTTTGAGAGCTTCGCTCTCTAAGAAATTCTCCCAGAAAATTCCGGAGTGCTAGAAACTGACTTGAGCGTCAGAGGGTTCTCGCCGGCACCACCGCCGGCACCCCTGACAATTTTTCTTTGCTCGCAAGATTGGACCCGACGTACGACCCGAGCTCCGACCCGCTTCCTGACCGTCCGGAAATCGTGCATCAACAGTTTGCGCCGTCTGTGGGGACGACAATCTAAGCCTCTTTAGTTGTTGCTCCTATCCAAACGTACTCAAACACATCATGAGTCACGAATCCCAACACTCAACCTCCCTAGAGGTTGATGAAGAAATCGAGGTTGAAGCGCCTCCCCGACGCCGAAGGGTAGTTGATACGGGGAGAGCTTTAATGATATCCTCTGGGTGGGGCCTAACCTCAGGCAACCCCGACTTCCACTTAGAAGACTGAGGAAGGGCAAGACGAATTGACTAACTACCATGGAACATACCATGCGAAATTTCAGTGAACAAATGAATCGTATGGTGACTATGTTCAACCAAGCATTTGGACAAAGTGCTCAGCAGGCTGCAAACACAGCTAGGAATAACCCAATGAATGCCATGGTAATACCTAATATCCAGACAGATGTTGGTGGGCATCCTGATTTAGTCGCCCAGACTACTGGATTGCCTCGCCATCAGGTCATTCAACCGAATCTTCCCCATCCTATTGTTCAAGGAAGGGAAGGTCGCCCACAGATTCCCTCTCCCTCGCATATCATATCTGAACAACCGTTAGCAGCAGTAGACCTTCGACATTCTCTGAACAAGAAGCGCCATACAAGCATTGAGCAGGTACCAAAGGGAAGTAATGTTGATCAGCCAGCCCATTCTTATCACGGTCCTTACGCTTCATGGGGTAATCATCAGTCAAAAAGAAATCGCCCCAACTCACCACCTAGATTCAAAAATCATCGCCCAAATGTCGTCCCAATGGATGTCTCAGAGGAGGAAACGTCTGATAATCACTATACGGAGTTCAAGCGAGAAATGGATGCAAAAATCCATAAACTGGAGAGGTTGATTAAGCATTCAGGAGGGGAAGAAGATGGTCGTCCACAATGGGAATCGCCCTTTGCTGAAGATATTCTAAGGGAAAGATACCCATACGGATTCCGAATACCGCAACTTGAGCTTTACCAAGGGACAACAGACCCCCGAGAGCATTTAGACTCTTTTATTTCTCATATGGAGATACAAGGAGTCTCAGGGGGAATCATGTGCAGAACTTTTTCTCTTATCCTTGGAGGATCAGCTAAGCAATGGTATAGAAGGCTACCAGCTGCATCCATCTCCAGCTTCGATGAGCTTGCCCGTAGTTTCCTCACGCATTTTAGCAATATGAAAACAAGAAGTTGACCAGCGCAGAGCCTTCTTTTCAATCAAGCAGGGTCGTAATGAATCCCTCCGTGCATTTTTAGACAGATATCAGTGGGAGGTTGCTCGAGTGGATCTATTTCATGATGGTTACGTTATGCAAGGCTTGGTTCAAGGAATCAGAGGGGAGCTCCCTCTAGCATGGGAATTCTCCGTTAACCTCCCACATACGTACCAAGAAGCATTAGCAAGGGTCTCTAGCCATGCTGATGCAGAGGAAATTTTTCAAGCAAATTACCCTGGGCAGACTTTGGTTGTACCTAATTCCTCACGTACAGATAGACAACTGTATGATAATCATAGAGGAGAATCTCATGATAGAAATCGAAGGTCAGTTCCGGATCGACGCTCTGTGCGAGATACAGTCAGAAACGATCGCTTCCCGTTGCAAGGGTCATCCGCCTGACCCCGCCAAGAGCATCATGATCGACCTTAGGAGGAACACCGTACATTCACGTTACTTAATATGCCACAGCAGGATATCTTGAAGGAAATCAAAGATAAAGGTCTACTGAAAGAACCTGCCCCCTTACAGTCGAATCCAAAAGCAAGAAACAAGAGAAAGTTTTGTCATTTTCACCAGGCTCATGGTCATAATACTGCGGATTGCTTCGAACTGAGGAGACAAATCGAGGGTCTTATCAAGGATGGCCAGCTACAAGAATACATTTATCGGCCCCCTGAACCATCCAACAAGAGTGATAAAGGGAAGGAACCATTAGAAAAAGTAGCCACAATTTTTGGGGGAGTAGTGGCTAGTTCGAGTTCCCAAGCCCGAAGGCACCTAGCTAGGCAAGCAAGATATGACCTCCCTCGTCACGAAGTCAATTTGACAGCCTCTTCCACAAATGTAGGAGATCATGATGTTATCTCCTTTTCATCGCAAGATGCGTAGGGTATCCATTATCCACATTGTGATGCCTTGGTCCTCACAGTAATAGTGGCCAATAAAAGGCTACGAAGAGTGTTGATTGACAACGGGAGCTCGACTGACATAATGTCATTGGATGCATTTGATCGATTGGGTCTCAACCGTAGAGATATGAGAGGCATCCAAACTTCTCTGATGGGATTCGCTGGAGGAAAGGTTATTCCTGAAGGAGTAATTTCGTTACCTGTGACCTTGGGAGAAGGCTCCCTACAGACAACCAGGATGGTGAATTTTCTCGTAATAGATCATCCGAGAGTTTATAACGCCATCTTTGGTCGGCCATCACTTTACGACTTCAAGGCCGTGATGGGTGTCTATCATCATGTCCTGAAATTTCCAACACCCTCAGGGATAGGGGAAGTAAGAGGTGAACAATGAACTTCTTAAGAATGCTACAACATGGCTTTCAAAGAGAAGGCACATAAGCTATGGATGATTCGTGGGGAGCCTTCCGAGGGGATGGAAAGTTTGGATCCACGAGACCGAAAGAAAGGAGAGGCTGTAGCTCCAATAGAAGGGATGAATGATGTCCCTGTTTGTTTGAATGATCCAGAAAAGACAGTGAAGGTGGGTGAGAATCTTCCTCTACCAATTAAGGATAGGTTGATTGGTTTTCTTCGAGAGTATAGCGACGTTTTTGCATGGTCTCACGAAGACATGCCTGGTATAGACCCGAATATAGCTGTCCACCGCCTTAATGTCAACCCTGGAGCTCAACCCGTCCGACAAAAGAGGAGGCACCAAGCCCCAGAACATTCAGAGGTGATTGCCATAGAAGTGAGCAAACTCTTGACAAGTGGAATCATTCGGGAGGTAAACTACCCCGAATGGCTCTCTAATGTTGTATTGGTGAAAAAAGCCAATGGAAAATGGCGTGCCTGTATCGACTTCAAAGATTTGAAAAAGCATTGTCCAAAAGACAGTTTTCCACTGCCTAGGATAGATCAATTAGTTGATGCCACAGCTGGCCACCAACTGCTAAGCTTCGTGGATGCTTATTCTGGTTATAACCAGATTCCCATGTATTCAAAGGATGAAGAAAAAACAGCCTTCGTCACTGATAGAGGGTTGTACTATTATCGGATGATGCCTTTCGGGTTGAAAAATGCTGAAGCAACTTATCAACGGTTGGTAAACTCCATGTTTGCTCCTCTCCTAGGAAAGACAATGGAAGTTTATGTGGATGACATGCTTACCAAGAGCATGGACGCTAGATCCCACGTAGATGACCTCCGAACAACTTTTGACATCCTTCAGAAGCATGATATGAAGCTGAATCCCACTAAATGTGCTTTTGGGGTATCCTCTGGGAAGTTCTTAGGGTTCATTGTCACCCAAAGGGGAATAAAGGCCAATCTTGAAAAAATCCAAGCACTTATGCGGTTGGAGTCCCCCAAAACTCCAAAGGATATACAAGTCCTCACTGGACGAGTGGCCGCCCTGAATCGCTTTATTTCTAGAGCGACTGACAAATGTCACCCTTTCTTCAAAGCGTTAAGGAAGTGCAAGCGGTTTGAGTGGACAAATGAGTGTGAGAATGCTTTCCTACAGCTGAAGAAGTACTTAGGTTCTCCTCCTCTCCTCTCCAAACCAGTTTTGGGGGAACCACTCTTTCTGTATCTAGTAGTCTCCACATACGCTGTGAGTGCAGCTCTTGTCCGTGAAGATTAGGGAATTCAGAGGCCAGTCTATTATGTGAGTAAGGTTTTGACAGATGTCAAAGGTAGATATCCTCCTATGGAGAAGCTGGCTCTCGCCTTAGTTGTTGCGGCACGAAAGCTTCGCCCATATTTTCAAGCACATACTATTATGATCCCAATTGATCACCCTTTACGACAGATACTCTATCGTCCAGAGCTTTCTGGAAGACTTGTCAAGTGGTCCATTGAGTTGGGAGAGTTTGACATACACTATGTTGTAAGGCCATCAATTAAAGGGCAAGCAATCACAGACTTCATTGCCGAATTTTCAAGTAGTGAAGATAAGCAGGATGAAGAAACCAGTACAGGATCACATGATCTACCAATGTCCATGGGAATTGATCCACAGAAGGTATGGACCTTGTTCATAGATGGGTAATCTAACAAGATTGGTAGTGGAGCTGGATTGATTCTGTCAACCCCGGATGGAGTAGAGGTGGCTGTGGCTCTACGTTTCAATTTTAAAGCCACCAATAATGTTGCAGAGTATGAAGCTCTCCTTGGAAGACTTAGGTTGGCAGTTGCCCTAGGGGTAGAAGAAAAGTCATCCATAGCGATTCCCAACTTGTGGTTAACCAAATCCGCAGAGACCATCAGGCAAAAGTCTCTACCATGATGGCTTACTTGGGTAGAGTTAACTCCCTTCTGCGCGGTTTTAAAGGTTTCGACATCGTAAGAGTCCCGAGGGTAGAGAATTCAAAGGCTGATAGTTTAGCCAGAATTGCTTCAGGAATAGACCCCCTTCTACCGACTGCCTCTCACATGGTCGTTCTAGAATCCCCAAGTATATCACAACATAAGCTTCCGCCAGAGAAAACAATGACCATAAATGGTAGCCCTTGCTGGATGGACCCTATCATATAGTTCTTAGAGACGGGGGAACTTCCAGCTAACCGAAATGAAGCGATCAAGGTAAGGGGAGAGCATCAAGGTACACTATGGTCAATGATGTTCTTTACAAAAGAGGGTTCAGCCTTCCTCTTCTAAAATATCTTCGCCCAGAAGAAGCTGATTATGTTCTCAGAGAAATCCATGAAGGGATATGTGATAACCATTCTGATGGTCGATCTCTAGCTCATAAGTGTATCAGGCAAGGATACTATTGGCCAACCATGAAAAATGATGCTAAAACATTTTCGACTAGGTGCCACAAGTGCCAAAAGTTTGCCAACATTCCAAGGAAAGCTCCTGAGAACATGACTCCAATGACAGCCCCATGGCCGTTTGTCCAATGGGGACTAGACCTTATTGGACCTCTTCCAATGGGTAAAGGTCAAGTTAAATATGCTGTTGTGGCAATTGACTACTTCACTAAGTGGGTAGAGGCTGAACCCCTCGCGTCGATTACTGAAAGGAAGACCACGGACTTCGTAAAGAAGTCAATTGTCTATAGGTTTGGTATCCCTCATACCATCATTACGGACAATAGCAAGCAATTCGACAACTCCAACTTCAAGAACTTCAGTAAGGAGCTGAACATCTCTTTGTGCTTTTCATCTCCAGCTCATCCTCAAGCAAACAGTTAGGTGGAGGCTGTTAACAAAACCATTAAACACCTCCTCAAGACCAAATTAGATGCTAGGAAAGGTGCATGGCCAGAAGAGCTTCCACAAGTGCTTTGGGCATACCAAACCACTGTCCATACAGCAACAGAAGCAACCCCATACTCCTTGGCGTTTGGCTCGGAAGTAGTCATACCTGTTGAAATTGGCCTTCCGTCATCTCGTACTGAGGGATATGACGAAGAGCTTAATTATAGAAGCCTTCAACTTAACCTAGATCTTCTTGAGGAGGAAATGGATCTCACTAGTGTCAAGGTTGCTGCTTACCAAGAGAGGGTTGCTCGATATTTCAACTCTAAGGTCAAGCGCTGATCTTTTCAAGAGGGAGACTTAGTTTTGAGACAAGTACTACAAGGTACCCAAGATCCCACTGATGGAGCATTGGGACCCAACTGGGAGGGTCCATATCAAGTCAAGGCAGTCATCTGACCAGGCACCTACAGACTGGTCACCATGGATGGGAGGTCGCTCCGTCATCCATGGAATATTGAGCACTTGAAGAAGTACTACCCGTAATCTCTCTATATGTGCAGTAACTCCTTCCAGGAGCTTATGCATGTATAACAACTCTCATAGGGAGACCAATAAAGAGATTATCAATAAAGTGTTCAATTTATTCAGAATTTTTGTGATTATCAATCCTTAAAACACATGTATGATCAAATTGCGATAAGATGGAAAGAGTAAAAGAATACAACACCAGAAAAAGAAAATTCTTGGAGTTCTTATTACTTCAGAGTTGGTTAAGGAGTGCCATACATATAGTCTAAGTAAGGACAAATCCTCACCTATAACATTGAACTGAAAGCAAAGACAATAAAAGGTAAAATCAATTCCAACTAACTCTAAGAAGTGGCCTCATCATCTCCTTCTTCATCTGAAGACGATAAGGTAGAGTCGCCTTGCTTGACCTCCCAGACTGCTATGTCCAATGTCGACTCATAATCCTCATCTTTAAGGATGAGGCAGTGGAATTGCTCAGGATTAGAGTTCGCTGTCGGGATAGACTCTTCCACCAAGTTTAACTCTTCAGCTATGGGTGACAGATCAATCTCTGGGTAGCGGTCATGGAACCATCTACGCACCCCATTGACTCCATCAATATAGGAGCGTTCCATAGTTTGCTGGTAGATACGAACCCTACGAAAGCGAGCAACTGCTTTGTCAATCCTACTTTGCTCAGTAACAGCCCTCTCTCGAAGCTCTTGGCCAAAATCATTGACCCTCTTATGTTGTATAGCTGCCTCCTTCTTGGCTTTGGACAAGTCTGTTTTCATTCTGCCTATCTGTTCCTTCATCTATACCATCTTTCTTTCCGTTTCGGTTAAGTTGTCGAGGCAGACTAGATGTTTCGCCTTCCAGTCGTCAACCTCAGAAGTGAGATGGTTAACTTCCTTGAGGAGGTTGGTGTTGGTAGACTCTCCTTGAGCTAAGGGTCCTGTCGCCTACAGAAAGAAAGGCAAAGAGAGGAAAGGAGATAAGGCATGACTTTCAAAAGTATAAAAGAAAAAAAAAGAAAGGGTCCTAGTAAAACCCAACCTGAAGTATGATGCCCATCCCGACAGCAATCGCATCGAAGTATGTGAGTTTTACATTCTCTGGAAAGACATTGGTAGGCATGAGACGTGCAGCACTTTGAGAAAATTCACGAAGGTAGTCCCCACATGTTGAGCCACTCTGAAAGCCCGTACTGTCAAAGGTAAAAACGCTTGGGTAGTTAAGAGTTTGAGGGTAACTTGCTTTCAGTAGGCTTCGAGGCTGCCACTTCATCCGCAGGCTGAACGGAGGTTGACCTATCAGGGACTGACTTCCGTACGGGAACCTCTTTGTGACCACTGGCTCTCCTCTTTGAAGGTTCGAGAGTTGGAGGGCTTCCGCTCCGTTTCTTCTAGGAAGAACCAGGTCTGTCATGAGTGAAGGGCTTAAGCGGCATCTTGGCTACAAGTTAAGCAAATTGCTTCTTGGTAGGATGTAAAGGAAATAGTCCTGCACGAAAATAAAACTGGTAAGACAACAAGCACATGTTTGATGAAATAAGATCGGAAAGTAATGATCAAGCTTACCTTCCGGAGGAATTGGAGGTGATAAGCCAAGACGGACCAATTGCTCCCGATCAGTGAGGCTATGCACGTTCTTCGAGTCCATAGGTAGCTTGAGTACCACTTGCAAGTCGTCTCTCTCTTTCTGAGATAACAGCGGACGTTTGGTCCAAGGAGCTACAATAAAAACAGAAAAGAATGTCAATTGATCAAGAGTTGTCATAACAAAGACGGATAGGGAGTCATTATAATATGGTACCACAAAAACCAAAACGTCTCCTGATCCTCAACTTCTCCCCCTTTGGACGAGCACCTTCCTGATACTTCCAACCGCCACCACACCAGAATTGTTTATACTTCCATTCTTTCACATGAGAGGGGATGCCAAAAAGACGGTTGGGGTCATCCGTCTTCCCTCGCTTGGATATATAATAGTAACCCGTTTTCTCACCATTCAGTGGGTGAATGGCAAAAATGTGCTTGACATGGTTGGTGGTAGGATCACCAAGGCCTACGCTTTTGAATAAACTTTGGAAAGCTATCAGAAGTCTCCATCCATTGGCCGACAGTTGGGTAGGGGCAATGCCCATAGCATCGAGCATACGACGAACGTAATTATCAAAAGGCACCCGGAGACCAGCTCTCAATAACTCTAGGCTTAAACCAATGACACCTCGTGGTGGCCTACTCCACCGATCATCTTTCCTTGGAAGAAATAGGATGACTGAAGCCGGGATAAGGAAATGGGCTCTATATATTTTTAATCGATCGCCCGGGAGTTGATTATCAATATGGTCGGCCTTTCACCACTTCTCAACCTCCGGTTCACTGTCTGAGGTAGCAGAGGACGACCAGTCGCTATCCCCCTCAGTATCTACCACCTTGTGGTTAATAGAATTCTGTCCTAGCACACGATCCTGACCGAAGAAGTTTTGGTAAAACTCATTTACTTTTTTACGGTTGGTCACAGGATCCTTATCCCTTGAAGACTGGGTTTGATGACTCGACTCCCCCCGTAGCACTTTCACAGTGGTTTTAACTCTAGCCATCTGCACAGTCAAAGAGGGGTCGTTAGTCATCAAACCAAGTCCACTGAGGGAGGGAAGAGATGAAAAAAAAAATGTTGGGGGAATGTATTGAAAGTTTTCCAAAATAGCTCTCGAAAAATACTTTGAAAATTCGCGGAAACACCCCCACGAATAAAAATCAAAGTTTGAAAATTTGTGAAAACACCCCCGCGAATAAAATTAAAGTTTGAAATTTCGCGGAAACACACCCACGAATAAAAATTGAAGTTTGAAAATTCGCGGAAACACACCCGCGAATAAAAAATCAAAGTTTGAAAATTCACGGAAACACCCCCGCGAATAAAAATTAAAGTTTGAAATTTCGCGGAAACACCTCGCGAATAAAAATTGAAGTTTGAAAATTCACAGAAACATCCCCGCGAATAAAAAATCAAAGTTTGAAAAATCGTGAAAACACCCCCGCAAATTAAAGTCAAGGTTTGAAAATTCGCGGAAACACCCCCACAATTTTTAAATCAAAGTTTCAAATTTCACGGAAACACCCCCGCGAATTAAAATCAAGGTCTAAAAATTTATGGAGACACCCCCGCGATTTTAAATCAAAGTTTGAAATTTCACAGAAACACCCCCGCGAATAAAAAAATCAAAGTTTAAAAATTCACGGAAACACCCCCGTGAATAAAAAATCAAAGTTTGAAAATTCGCGGAAACAATCCCGCGAATAAAAATTGAAGTTTGAAAATTCGTGGAAACACTCCCGTGAATAAAAAATCAAAGTTTAAAAATTCGCGGAAACACCCCCACGAATAAAAAATCAAAGTTTGAAAATTCGCGGAAACACTCCCGCGAATAAAAATTGAAGTTTGAAAATTCGTGGAAACACCCCCGCGAATAAAAAATCAAAGTTTAAAAATTCGCGGAAACACCCCCGCGAATAAAAATTAAAGTTTAAAATTTCGCGGAAACACCCCCACGAATAAAAATTGAAGTTTAAAAATTCGCGGAAACACCCCCGCGAATAAAAAATCAAAGTTGAAAAATTGCAGAAACACCCTCGCGAATTAAAGTCAAGGTTTAAAAATTCGCGGAAACACCCCCATGATTTTTAAATCAAAGTTTGAAATCTCGCGAAAACACCCCCGCGAATTAAAATCAAGGTCTAAAAATTTGCAGAGACACCCTCGCAATTTTAAATCAAGGTTTTAAATTTTGCGGAAACACCCCCACAGATAAAAGATGAAATTTCATAAATTGTCGAAACACCCCCACATTAACCCAAATTTCTTCGGAGGGGTCCCTGCACGCTGTGTAAACGCTGCATGCCGCATGCAGCGCAGCCCGCGCCTCGTGGGCTCACCCTCCGCATGCCCAGCGCCTCGTGGGCTTGCCCTCTGCGCGCCTAGCGCCTCGGGAGCTCGCCCCCGCGCACCAGGGGACTCCAGGGGACGCAGCAGCTCGCCCGCGCACCCAGGGCCTCGCATTAGCTCGCCCGCGCGCCCAGGGTCTCGCAGCAGCTCGCCCGTGTGCCAAGGGCCTCGCAGCAGCTCGCCCGCGCGCCCGAGACCTCCCGTGGTCGCCTTGCGCATGCACGAAAATGCTGTGCACGCCGCTCGCCCATGCGGGCCAAATCTCCTACACACATCCTCACTTTCCCTCCTTCACACCCGAACACACACTCATGTTTCTTCTTCTTTCACACACGAACCCGCAAGGGAAAACACATGCAAACGTTTTCATATTCTCACACAAATCACGTACACACACATAGGGCATAGTCCGTACAGAATTTTTGCATTGAAAAAAAAATATAGACAAGACA
Organism: Boswellia sacra; assembly: GCA_013180625.2. Classification (NCBI taxonomy): domain Eukaryota; kingdom Viridiplantae; phylum Streptophyta; class Magnoliopsida; order Sapindales; family Burseraceae; genus Boswellia; species Boswellia sacra. The sequence continues at coordinate 266,116 of SNVD02011912.1, read as the reverse complement.
AAAATAATCACAAAAATTAAACCTAATCCATGCATTTTGAAGTATATGCAAGAAAGAAATACTTACTTGTGGTGGCTGGAGAATTCTTCCTCGGATTGAAGAGTTCTGTTTGCTGGGGTCACTTGCATTGCTTGCCTCCAAGGTGCTCTCTCCTATCTTTGAGTAAACCCTACTCTCCAGCACTTGTATCTTATATAGGGCACCAATTTAGGGTTTAAACCACACTAAGCATGCATGTGTAGCAAATTGCATCTTTGGGCCGGCCTCCTAGTACATTTGATTTACAGCCCAGAATAGTTAAATAGTCCCTACGCCGACCCATTGGTCGACTTGGGCCTGGGGGGACTACTGTTATGGCCATAACAATATTGGGCCTCAATTATTTCTAATACAGTAAGCCCATTACTGAAGCCCATTATCTGGGCCCATTGTCTGGGTCCCACAATGACCCATCCTGACTCAATTATTTCTAATACAATAAGCCCATTACTGAAGCCCATTATATGGGCCCATTTTTTGGGTCCCACAATAACCCATCTTGACTCCTATAAAAACCCTCCAAATTATTGCTCAAGGTATGCACACTTTTCTGGACTCATTCTCTCTCTAAATTTTCTCTGCTTTTAAGAGCTTCTCTCTCTTGGAAATTCTCCCAGAAAATTTCGGAGTGCCGGAAACTGACTTGAGCGTCGGAGGGTTCTCGCCGGCACCCCTAACTATTTTTCTTTGCTCGCAGGATTGGACCCGACGTACGATCCGAGCTCCGACCTGCTTCCTAACCGTCCGGAAATCGTGCATCAACAAGGAGTAACATTTTGGTGGAGGAAATGCTTAGTTTGAAATGTATAAATAAGCTGACCATCCACTTAAGAAGTTTTCGCGCTGCTCTTCGAAGACTTTTTGAGTTATGTTAAGTTACATGGTTGTACAGAATTTTAAGCCTACAATTTGATGATTCGAAGTCGCACCATTTTCATCTTTGGTTGGGCTCAAGCATATTAATCAAATCCTTATTACAAGATGTAAATATTTGGAAGAGTTTAAGATTGACCATGTAATACTAGGACATTTTGGATTTCACAGCCTTTACAGTGTTTTATTATGAACATGTTCAATGTTATTAACTTTTTTTAAATAGTATTATTTTCTTTTTTTTATTGACTTTTCAATTATTAAAGTGTCTTTTGTTTCCAAAATGTTTTCATGATTTTATTTTACTGCTCCAACTAAATGTTCTAATATTTCCTTTCCCTTAAGTGTTTTTATTTTGATAAATTATCTAAAGTTAAAAATTAATAAAAGTACAAAACAATAAATAATCAATACAACAACCAATAAAATAATATTGATAATCATAAAATAAAATAAAAAGGTACGAAGTAAAAGAAACTAAAATTTATTTCTAGGAAGATGATCTACAATCTTTCAACGGACATAGAAGAGTATGATAGTTTTGTCTAATATAGTGAAAGAGAAGTTTGTGGTATGCATAATAGAAATTGAATCCTCTTTTTTAAGTTTTTACACAAATATTTTTTCACATTGATGAATTTTAATAGTAATTTAATGATATTTAACTTTTATAGTTCAGGTACATTTTAATATTAGCTAGTATGACATATAATTAGCATAAAATTGAATTATGGAGCCCCTGAAATGAAAATAAATATTTGATTATAATATTTGGGGGTTTCATAAAATATAAAATATAATACTAATCGGGACCTTTCAAAAATGTAGTATATTATAATATTTGGAGATCTTCAAACAATATAAGCTATTAAAAAAATTATTGGGCCTCAAAATTTCCCGAGCCCTAGTCAGCTGCCGCTCGGTTTTGGCATTTCTTGTCATCACCAATGTACGATTCCATTGTTATTCTTGAATGTCAACATGTTTTCGTTATTCGTTGAACAAAGTTTACAAGGTTTTGGCACGTTATTTGTGTGGTGGGATTTAGGGAATGCTGACTAAAATAAATAATAGAAATAGGACTTTGCATCTTCCCGATGCAAACATTAAAAATGTATATACACCAGCTGTCTAATTAATGATTCATGAAGAAGAAGAATAACTAAGCATCCACTAATGTGACTTCTCCTCCAATTTTAAAGCCAATGAAAATGAAACCTGTGAAAATTACAGCCAAACAATATTTTGAATGCGCGGACTCTCGGGAGCCGCTATATATATCTAACCACTTAGGACTTAATAATAATAATTAACATTTATTATCATTTAACTTGGATCACTTAAAAATACTTTTATTTTGTTTTTCATATATCTCAAGAAAAATGTCTTAAGGATACAATAATATTTGACATATTTACCTAACTAATTAAAAATACTTTATATTTATATTTTATATACTATATAATGAGAAAATTTAAGATGTGGCAAATTAAACAGAAATAATTTGTAATTATAATATAATAATTTTCTAACATTTTAATTTTATTGTAAAAGCCATATGTATATATACACATAGACTCTCATATGTGTGTGTATATATACATATGGCTTTCACCGGATACGTATTAGCCGACTGTGTATCCAAAGCAAGTGGCAAAATTTGGTTGAGCAACCAAATTTTATTGCATCCAGTAAAGTACCTAATTTTAGCTATTAAAGTATTGCTCCAATGATTCATTGGCATCAACCGAGACACACTTAATAGGGGGTTATTTGCAAAAAAAAAAAAAGATTTTCATGCTCGTCTTAGTAAATTCGCCTCTAAATACAATTTGATAAATTGAAATCTATTAATCTTATCTTCATAATTTTAGAAATAACCTAAAATGAGTTTGATAGTATAATCTTTGTTTTAAAAAAATATAATATGAATTAAAAAATAAAATTCATATATTACGTTTTTCTTTATTTTGTTTTTAATTAAACTAAGCATGATCTATGTAATTAATTGGGTTGGCTGGGTAGAGTTATTTGTGAAATTATGAATATTAATCAAATAGAAATTTAATAGTTTAAAATACTTATAGTGAGTGGATGCAAAGACAAAACTTTGCACATTGCTTGCTTGCTAGCTAGCTTTCGCTTTTTCTCTCTCCTCCCGTGTAATCTTAGGTTCACCAACGTAAAACCCAACTGGGTTTCTACTCATATAATTCCATTCTACTATGTTTCTACTTGCAAACCTTAATCTGAGGTAGCTACGTTTGTTGTTTGGGGATCAAGTGGCTCGTCAGTTTGTCTTTGTAGTCCAGATATGGCTAATGAAGTATTTATCTCTTTGAACTTTATGGGATTTGACGTATTTTATGTCCTTTCACTTTGATACAAAATCGATTTAGACACATGCTCTGTCTCCATTTGTGCAAAATGTTGCATCAATACCATGCATTAATTATTTTGGGTAAGCTAAAACCTAGCATGATAGGGATGGATAACCAAAGGCGGACCATTCCTTAAGCCTAACAGGGCTCGTGGCCCTATCAAGCTTTAAAAAAAATTATTAAATTCTTTTTAAAATATTACATGATATAAATCGTATGCATTTAGTTTTATTATTTTTTCTTCGTAGGTTTTTTATATAATTAAATCTATGTGAGAATATAATTGATATTTGAATTGATAGATCTACAAATTTTGTTTTTAGTATATCAAAGTAATTAAAATTTTTTTAGAAATAGGAAAGCAAAACTTCCTAATTAAAAATTTTTTTATACACAAATTTTCTATTAAGGAATAATTAATTATTATCTCATATATTAAATAAAATTTAAAGTAGTAAACATTCTCACTCTTATAATTTCTACATGAATATTTTAGTTACATATATTTAAAAAGAAATTGTAGAAAACTTTAGTATAAAATCGATTTTTGAAATATAAAAAAACATTGAGTTCTTTTTTAATATATGGCCACGTTCATACAATTTAATAGAATAATTATTATTCATATTTATATATTATTGATATTAATAATATTATTTTTGTTTTTTTATTATATGAATTTTTATAAGTGTATTTTTTAGACTTAATTTATTAATAATTTTTTTTGAAAACACGACTCCTTCAAAAATTTAATCCCGCAACGATCACGGGATAACATAAATGACATGACATAAATATTATAATTTATGTATAATTTTTCTATAGGTTGAATAAATATATTAGAGTGATGAAATAATGCTGCAATTCAATCGAAATAGGTAATAGTCTATCAAAATACTGGGATTATGAGAATTAGGTATTTGGAAAAGAGAGAATAGCGAGAGAAAAAAAAAAAAGAAAAAATAATAGAATAAGTGAGAGAAACATATAGGAACTTTTCAAATGTCAACTCAATGTAACCATAACATTGTATGAGCTCACAATCACAAGCCCATTTTTATAATTAAAATTGGCCTCAAAATTTGAAATAAAAAACAAAAAAAAATTTAAAGAGAGAGTTTTAGTGAAGTTACAAATTTCTGATAACAAATTTTGGGACCATCCAAATTTATTTCTTATTAATATTAATTATTACTTTTCTTTATTTTAGCTAGGGATGACAATGACAATCATTAGCGATGAGATCATTATCCCTATCCCCATCCCCATCCCCATCCCCAACTCAAAAAGAGCATCTCCATCCCCATCCTAATATACATTCTAAAACTACAACACATATATCAGGATTCCCCAAACCAAAGAAGAACTATCCATCCCTAACACGTGCCAAAAAAAATAACCATTATTTTTTTCTAGTTTGACATTATTAAATCTATTTCTTCTCATAACAAGTATTGTCATGCAATTATAATTAAAATATTTCAAAACAAACTATAAAAAGAATATTATAAAAAATATTTATATTGATAATCATATAGTATAAGTATCTAAAACGAAATAATGTAAGTACTAAGCACGAGAAAAAAAAAGATAAAACTAAATAAAGAGTGTTAAGTACAAATATTTACTAACCAAATTTTTTTAATAATTTACCATAAGCAAAAATATGTTTCAACATTTACAACTCCATTAATATTACTTACAAGTGTCAAAAAGGCTAGTTTTTTTTTATTTTTATGTTTTTATTTTCTAGCATCATGTAAGGATATGGGGAAGGGCTATTTTGATCTGGAGATAAGGTTTAGCCCCATCAGCACCCTACCCTACTCACAAATTTATATGCCTTATTCCCACCCGAAAGGGCATAAGATCCATGCATGGATCAATACTCATAGTTATTTAATGATATTTAACTTTTATAGTTCAGGTGTATTTGAATATTAGCTAGTATGACATATAATTAGAATAAATTTTAATTATGGAGCCCTCAAAATGAAAACAAATATTTGATTATAATATTTGCGTTTTCATAAAACATAAAATATTATAATAATTGGGACCTTCATATAATATAGTATATTATAATATTTAGAGATCTTCAAAAAATATAAGCTATTAAAAAACAATTATTTTGGGGCCTTAAAATATCCAGAGCCCTTGGCAGCTGCCACTGGGTGTTGGCATTTCTCGTCATCACTGATGTACGATTCCATTATTATTCTTGAATGTCAACATGTTACGTTATTGGTTGAAAAAAGGTCATAATAAGGGAAGATATGGAGCTAGCTCAGGTTTTGGCACGTTATTTGTGTGGTGGGATTTAGGCGATGCTGACTAAAATAAATAATAGGAATAGGACTTTGCATCTTTTGGATGCAGAAATTAAAAATGGATATACTACAGCTGTTTAATTAATGATTCATGAAGCAACAGAATAATTAAGCATCTACTAATGTGACTTCTCCTCCAATTTTAAAGCCAATGAAAATGAAACCCCTGTGAAAATTATAGCCGAACAATACTTTGAATGCGCGGACTCTCAGGGGCCGTTATTTATATATTTAACCACTTAGGACTTAATAATAATAATTAACATTTATTATCATTTAACTTGGATCATTTAAAAATACTTTTATATTGTTTTTCATATATCTCAAGAAAAATGTCTTAGGAATACAATAATATTTGACATATTTACCTAACTAATTAAAAATACTTTATATTTATATTTTATATACTATATAATGAGAAAATTAAAGATGTGACAAAATTAAACCGAAATAATTTATAATTATAATATAATAATTTTCTAACTAATTTAGTTTTACTCAAATTATTTACAATAAATAAATGATACTATATATTTAAATTATATTAACTTATTAATATTTCAATTATATCAAATTATTTATAATTTCATATAATTCAAATATAATTTAATAATTTACACTATCGAAAATGATGAACAAATATAAATTTGTGGTTTGAAATATAATTGAAATAACACTTTACTCTAAAAAGTTCAGAAATTAAAATGTGAAGTTGAGATTAATAAATACAATAAATTTTATTTTAATTAGTGTAATTTATTTCAATAATTTAAAAAATATAAGAAACACATTTTGTTGTTGCCGGTGATTGGTTAAATTCTAACGGTTGCCTTTGTTGTCCCCAATAGCCAAACTCAACAAGTGTCCAACAACTAGAAAAGCATCTAACTATCTTCAGAAGACGATCTACTGGGTCTTATATATAGATGGCTTTTACTGGATACATATTAACCGAGTATGTACACAAATCAAGTGATTAAATTAATTTGGTTGAGCATCCGAATTTCATTGTATCCAGTAAAGTACCTAATTGTAGCTGTTAAAGTATTGCTCCAATGATTCATTGGCATCAACCGAGACATGCTCAGGGGCGGTTATTTGCACGAAAAAAAAAAAGATTTTCATGCTCGTCTTAGTAAATTCACCTCTAAATACAATTTGATAGATTGAATTCTATTAACCTCATCTTCATAATTTTAGAAATAACCCTAAAATGAGTTTAATAGTCTAATCTTTGTTTAAAAAAATATAATATGAATTATAAAATAAAATTCATAAATTCCGTGAGATATTTAGAAAATCACACTATAGAAAAAAATCTAATTAACGTTTTTTTATAAGTTTTCCTTTATTGTATTTTTAATTAAACTAAGCATGATCTATGTACTTAATTGGGTCAGTTAGGTAGAGTTATTTGTGAAATTATGAATATTAATAAAATAGAAATTTAATAGTTTAAAATACTTATATTGAGTGTATGCAAGACAAACTTTGCCCATTGCTTGCTAGCTAGCTTCGACTTTTTCTCTCTCCTCCCGTATAATCTTAGGTTCACCAACATTTTGCACCACGGGCAGTCAAACTGTAATTCACTATGATGTTCACGTTTACAAAGACTAGGACTTTACAATCGATAAATGCCTCATTCACTCATAATCACTTAAAGAGATAATCAATCCCAATCGTTTACCACACTCATGATAGATATAAAGTCTTATCACCACTTAAGCATAATCAAAATAGCTTGCACATAAAAACACAACTAGACATAGACTGAAGACTTCTAGTTGTACATGTCCAACAAACTTTAGTTATTAAATAAGGATTCTTCAAGATCTTTCAATATATTCATTATCCTATAAATCTTGAAGATAGAAGAAAGCTAAATCACGTTACGATATTGAATAAATAATCAGAATATATATCTTTTCTTAAGATGAAATATAATCAACACTTTCCTAATGTAATTCCAAATCCTAGAGATAATATCCAGTTAAGTAACACATAACTGTATCAATTTAAAATAGAAAATTAATAATGTAAAATATTATAAGATTTGTTTTCTCTAAAATGTCAACACATCAATACCACATAGATTAATTAGGACACATGACATTCACATGGCATTGTCCTAACATAATATATAAAAATTATAATTCAAAAAACTATGAATAGATTTAGATGGTTTCTTATTTCTCGTTTGCTTGGAGTCTTGTTAAGTTTCCTAAATTTGATTATATATCCACGTAATCAATCAATTAAAAAAAGAAGAAAACGGAAACTTGCCGTCATTGGTGGTCTAAAATTCAAAATCAGCAAAATAATCATTACGATCGTTTTATTTATTTTTATTCTATCTCTTTTATTTATTTATTTATTTTGCAAAAAAGTATAACAAAGTTGGTCTGAGACAGCGTAAATACCATGCATTAATTATTTTGGGTAAGCTAAAGCCTAGCATGATAGCGATGGATAAGCAAATGCGGACCATTCCTTAAGCCTAACAGGGCCACGAGCCCCATCAAGCTTTGAAAAAAAATTATTAAATTCTTTTATAAATATTAAATGATATAAATAGTATGTATTTAGTTTTATTATTTTTTCTTCGTAGGTTTTTTTATATAATTAAATCTATGTGAGAGTATAATTGATATTTGAATTGATAGATCTACAAATTTTGTTTTTAGTATACCAAAGTAATTAAACATTCTTTAGAAATGGGAAAGCAATATTTCCTAATTAAATATTTTTTTATACACAAATTTTCTATTAAAGGAATAAATAATTATTATCTCATATATTAAATAAAATTTAAAGTAGTAAACATTCTCACTCTTGTAATTTCTGTATGAACATTTTAGTTACATATATTTAAAAAGAAATTGTAGAAATAGTATAAAATCGATTTTTGAAATATTAAAAAACATCGAGTTCTTTTTTAATATATGGCTACGTTGATACAATTTAATAAAATAATTATTATATATTATTGATATTAGTGATATTATTTCTGTTTTTTATTATATGAATTTTTATAAGTGTATTTTTTAGACTTAATTTATTAATAATTATTTTTATAACATGACTCCTTCAAAAATTTAATCATGCGACGGTCACGGGATAACATAAATGACATGACATTAATATTATAATATATGTATAATTTTTCTACAGGTTGAATAAATATATTAGAGTGCTGAAATAATGCTGCAATTCAATCGAACTAGGTAATAGGCTATCAGAATACTAGGATTGTGAGAAGTAAGTAATTGGAAAAGAGATAATAGAGAAAAAAAAAAGACAAATTAATAGAATACTTGAGAGAAACAGATAGGAGCTTTCCAAATGTCAACTCATTGCAATCATAACATTGAATGAGGTCACAATCACAAGCCCATTTTTATAATTAAAATTGGCCTCAAGGTTTGGAAAAAGAAAAAACAAATTTAAAGAGAGAGTTTTAGTGAAGTTATAAATTTTCGGTAACAAATTTTGGGACCATCCAAATTCATTTCTTATTAATATTAATTATTATTTTTCTTTATTTTAGCTAGGGATGGCAATGAGAATGATTAGGGATGAGATCATCATCCATATTCCCATCTTCGTACCCAACCCAAAAGGAGCATCTCCATCCCCACCCTAATCTACATTAATTGTAAAACTACAGCACAGGCATCGGGATTCTCCAAACCAAAGAAGAAATATCCATCCCTAACATGTGCCAAAGATTACAAGGATTGTCATGCAATTATAATTAAAATATTTCAAAACAAACTATAAAAAGAATAAAATAAAAAATATTTGTATTGATAATCATATAGTATAAGCATCTAAAACGAAATAATGTGAGTACTAAACCCGAGAAAAAAAAAGATAAAACTAAATAAAGAGTATTAAGTACAAATATTTACTAATCAAATTTTTTTTAATAATTTATCATAAGCAAAAATATGTTTCAACATTTACAGCTCCATTAATATTACTTACAAGTGTCAAAAAGGCTAGTTTTTTATTTTTATGTTTTTATTTTCTAATATCATGAAAGGATATGGGGAAGGGCTATTTTGATATGGAGATAAGGGTTTAAGCCCATCACCACCCTACCCTACTCACAAATTCATACCCCTTATTCCCACCCGAAAGGGCATGAGATCCATGCATGGATCAATACTCAGATTTTTTCTCATTCCTGCCAAAAACTATAGAAGTATACACCAATGGGAAGGTGGCTGACTAGGTAAGTCTAAAATAAACTGGGAAAGTGGTAAGCTTATAACTAGTATGCTATAGAAACTTTAGTAATCACTTTTTAGGATAAGTTAGGAACAAATTAGGATCTTTATTTAATTTTTAGAGATTTTGTTAACTTAGAGATTTTTATTTGAGACTTTGGCTTTGAAGAGGAAGTTTACTTCATTAATAGTTTTCTACATAGCATCAGTAAGCCAATACGTTTACAAAAAAGAAAAAAAATTATATATATATAGGCATGGGGGGAGTGGGCGTTGGAAGGAAGAGGCAATGCAAAATGAAACGGAAAGAAACACAAGGACAACGATAGCCGAAGATATCCAAGAAACGGCTCTTCGTAAACTTTTATAAAAGGTTAACTAAGGGAGTAGGCAGATGACATATCAATCCATGTAAAAGAGGTATGTACAGAATAGTCAGCACGTGCAGAACATGTGCAGTTAGTTTGTTTTAGAAGGATGAGATGGAATGATGAGCTGGAAAAGTATGTGGCTGGGATTGGTTAAAACTTTCTGTATAAATAACAACATTTCTGTAACAACTTGAGGGTTGATTGAATAAAAGTGTGAGAATACGTTTTCTTCTCCATTTTTCCTCTGTTTTCTGCTGAATTTTCTTTTACAGCAATTGTTCATGGTATCAGAGCAATCGATCTGTTTTCTCCCTACTTGTCTCAATTAAAGTCAAGATTAGTTACTTACTATGGCTGATTATCAAGAGCTGTCTACTAATCAAACAGGATAGATGTCAAATGGTGCAAATGGCGGAGCTGCAAGGGAGTTCAATGGCAACAACAATGGAGATCCTTTATATTTGCAGAGTTCAGATCATCCAGGAATGGTGTTAGTTTCAGCTCCATTAACCGGTAACAACTATCTTGCTTGGAGTAGATCAATGAAAATAGCTTTAGGAGCAAAAGTAAAATTAGGGTTTATAAATGGAAAATGTGAGATGCCAGATGAAAATTCTCCTAATTTTGAGCAGTGGACTAGAGTTGATTGTATGGTTACTTCTTGGATTCTTAATTCTATTTCAAGAGACATAGTAGAAGCATTCTTATATACTACGTCTGCAAGGGAATTGTGGAGTGAGCTAGAGGAAAGGTTTGGAGAGTGTAATGGTCCATTATTGTATCAATTACAAAGAGACATTAGTTCTATCTCACAAGGGAATATGCCAGTGGTAAAGTACTATACTAAATTGAAGAAATTGTGGGATGAATTAACTTGTCTCATGCCTATTCCTCAGTGTAGTTGTGGAGCTGCTAAATCAATCTCAGAGATTACTTCATCAAACAGATTAATGCAATTTCTCATGGGGCTTAATGAGAGTTTTGATCATATACGTAATCAGATTTTACTGATGGATCCACTGCCAACAGTTAATAAGGCATACTCAATGGTACTGAGAGTTGAGAAACAAAGAGAGGTTCATATGGCTTTTGCAGAAAGTGCCGAAAATGCTGCCTTATTCACCAAATCGCAAGATTTCAAGAAAGAAGGAGCAGGCAAAGGTAGTTTCAAGAAATCAGAAAGCAGTAAGAAGACTAATAGGCATTGTAATCATTGCAATATAGGTGGACATACAAAAGAAACTTGCTTCAAGTTACATGGATATCCAGATTGGTACAAAGACTTGAAGGAGCAAAAAGAGAAAAATTCTGGAAAAACAATGGCAAATTCAGTAGAGACACCACTTGATATGGATACTGACTTATCCAATACTAAAGGAGCTGTACAATCCACAAGTTTTTCAAATATGGTTCAGCAAGAACTAATGAAGTTCATGAGAGGCAAGATGATAGTTGATAACAATCATGTGAATTTTGCACACTTGGAGGATTTTGCAGGTACGAATCTAAATTGTGCATTAAATTTTGCCTTGAATACACTTGATCTGTTAGAACCTGGAGCTTGGATTGTTGATACTGGAGCCTCTAATCATATGTGCACTGACATAAGACTTATTGATAAACCCAGAGTTGTGAAAAATATCATACCTGTATATTTACCAGATGGAACAATTAAGTCTGTCCATCACATTGGTGATGTTTATATTCACCATACATTATGTTTAACAGACACACTACACATTCCCAGTTTCAAGTTTAATCTTCTTTCAGTTAGCAAACTTGCTAAAATAGCCAAAATCAAATTCATTTTTCACCCCACGCATTGTTTGCTGCAGGACCTGCAGACTGAGAAGGTGATAGCAGTTGGTCGATTAATTGGAACTTTGTATGTTTTAGACAAATCTTGTTTCTCAGTCGAAAAGTTACATGCTTATAATAAAGAAGTTGTACAAAATGTGTGTACTCAGAATTTCAATTCCTTCTGTACTGATAATTGTTACATAAATAATACTTCAACTTCTTCTTTGTTCCTTTGGCATAAGAGACTTGGACATGCTTCTGTTACAGCTTTGAAACACTTAAATTTTCTTCAAAATACATCTGATGAATCTATATCTATGTGTGATATATGTCCTAAATCCAAACAGCATAGGTTGCCATTTCCTATCAGTTCTATTCACACAGAAAATATCTTTGACTTGCTTCACATAGACCTTTGGGGACCATATAGTCAAGCATCCATTACTGGAGCACATTGTATAGTTACCATTGTAGATGATTTTAGTAGAGCCACATGGACTTTTTTGATTGCCCACAAGAGTCAAACAATTCATATCTTAACTATGTTTTTTAAAATGGTTGAGACTCAATTCAATAGGAAAGTAAAATCTATTAGATCAGATAATGGAAGTGAATTTACAAGTTTTGGTTTTCAAACTTTATTACATGAGCTAGGAATTTTACACCAAAAAAGTTGTGTTTATACTCCACAACAAAATGGAGTGGTGGAAAGAAAACATAAACAATTATTACAAATTGCAAGATCCCTCATGTTTCAAGCAAATTTACCAAAAAAATTTTGGGGTGAAGCCATTTTAATGGCCACTCACATTGTAAATAGGCTGCCTAGTTCTGTATTGCAATGGAAAACGCCTTTTGAAGTGCTATATGACAAATTTCCAGACTATAACAATTTAAAGTGTTTTGGTTGTTTATGTTTTATTACAAATACACAACCCCACAAAGATAAATTTGCACCTAGAGCATTTCAATGTATTTTTATAGGATATTGTCCAGGACAGAAAGCATACAAAGTTTATGATCCTTTTACTCATAAAATATATACTTCTAGGGATGTTGTTTTTCATGAGACTATTTTTCCTTATAATAATGCTCAATCTGATCACTTGCATGTTCCTTTGCCATTACCTCCTAATGAAATCACTGATTTTGATTCATCAAAAATTTCTACTTCCAAAAATCCTTTGTTAGCTCAAGATTCATCACCTTCCTCTAAAATGATACCTAATTCAAACTCTCCATTAATTCTTTCTCCTTCTACATCTTCAATTCCATTTGAACCTATCCCTCTTAGGCACAGTACTAGAGTTAAAACCAAACCTGCCTGGTTAAATGATTTTGTCACAAATTTTTCCTTTTCCAATTCTGTATCACATGCTACTACTTCTCAGTCTGTTGAAAGCAGCACTAGATCTCCTTATACACCACCTACTTACCCATACATTAAATCCCCTGCATTCACACATGCATATATGACTTTTTTGGGTAATGTATCAACAATCCAAGAGCCACAATCTTATAGACAGGCCTGTGTTCAAGAGGAGTGGGTTAAGGCTATGAAAAAAGAGCTTGCTGCTCTAGAAGAAAATGAAACCTGGGAATTGACATCTTTACCAGCTGGTAAGAAAGCAATCGGCTCTAGATGGGTTTATAAAATCAAACTTAATCCTGATGGGAGTGTGGAAAGATACAAAGCTAGACTTGTAGCCAAAGGGTATCATCAAGTTGCTGGTATTGATTATTCAGATAGTTTTTCGCCTGTAGCTAAGTTGGTTACTGTGAGAATATTCTTGGCTATTGCCACTGCCAAGTCTTGGCCTATTCACTAACTTGATATTAATAATGCTTTTTTACATGGATATTTAGATGAGGAGGTGTATATGTTACCACCAGAAGGTTATACAAAAGCCAGCAAAGGTGAAGTTTGTAAATTGAAGAGGTCACTTTATGGTCTTAAACAGGCTTCAAGACAATGGAATTCTGAATTTTGTTCTAAATTGAAGCAATTTGGATTCAGACAATCTGCCCATGACCATTGTTTGTTTATTCAGAGTACTTCTAACTCATTTTTGGCATTATTAGTATATGTTGATGATGTTTTGGTGACAGGAACTAATGAAAAAGATATCTTGTCTGTTAAAGAGTTCCTTGATTCAACTTTTACAATCAAAGATTTGGGTTATGCCAAATATTTTCTTGGTATTGAAATTGCAAGAAGTCCTATTGGTACCTATCTTAATCAGAGGAAATACATTCTTGATATCATCAAAGATGCTGGTTTATTGGGTGCTAAGCCAGCTCTCACTCCTTTACCCAAAGGTCAAAAATTTTCTGAAACAGCAGGCTCTCTTTTAGATGATCCAGACAAATATAGGCGGCTTGTTGGGAGGCTCCTATACTTAAATCTCACACGGCCAGATATTACTTATGGCGTACAACAATTAAGCCAGTTTGTTAATGCTCCTTGCCAAGATCATTGGAATGCAGCTTTGCATCTTTTACGATATCTTAAAGGTTGTCCATCGAAAGGATTATTTTTTTCTTCACAAAGTACTCTCATTCTAGAAGGATATTGTGATGCAAATTGGGCATCCTGCCACTACCACTGCACTTGAGATATTAATTGATTAATTAAAAAATGTGTGATGTGGTTATTTATATGGCTTGACATATCAACTACCACCTCACTTGAGATACAAAAATGGGATATAAAGTTAGGATATATGGCATAACTATCACTAAAACGTTGTAGAAAACCCAACTAGGAAGATTTACAAAGCGGAATCTTGTAACTGTTTTAACTGTTTAAATTGGTGTCCATTCGGGCAAAAAGGACGCGTGATCATGCAAAACTTTTAGGAGTTGGTCACATGGCATTCACCACAAAAGTTTGCTATCAGCACTAAAATCTTACATATGTATCGAACTAGAAAACAAACATGAACACTTGAAAATGATGATATAGCTCTAAGCTGAGGTAGAAGCTATCTCACTTGATGCACCTAATAAATACCCAACATAGTAATAATGTTTTACCATCACTTGAAACCATGGCTAACTCAAGTTGATCAGCTGCCAAATTCTGGCACGGGATGTAGTGTCCTGATCACTTTAAGTAGTCCAAAGATAGACCCAAATGCATCTCAATCTCAACTCATACTTGTCTAAATTCAGAGCCAATAACCCTTTCAAATAAAATAGCTAGTTATATGATTGTTTAGCAACATCCTTGGCAACCACGGTTCTCCCACTTTGTGGTGGGATAATGGAGTGATCTTCTTGATGATACCACCTGCTTGTGACCACATAAGAACATCAATCTTTAGACCATCAAATCCAAAGAAACCAAAGAGGAAATCCTTAAAATTAATATGTTGTGTGTTTTGTGAGTTACTAAATAGTAATCGCCATACAATCAGCTAATGATGTCAATTGAATCAGAGACACATCATAGAAGAGTTCTATAAGCATCTGAAAACTTCGAAGTCCTCGTATTAAATCAAAGAGTTAAGGAACAACCACGTGTTAGCAGGTATAAAAAATGACAATGGGCGTGACTTCCATGTAAAAAAAATTCTTCTCGTCTATAGAGCAGATCTGGGAATTCATTTCTTTGTTAAAGGCTTCCACCGAGCAGAAGTCCCATAAAGATTCACCCAACTTCTGCACAAACATACTCCCTTCCTTCAACAGCATTAGTTCTAACGTAGTAATCCAGCAAGCACACAAGATTTATGATGTTCTCACTTATAGTCAACAACTCTAACAAAGGCTACACATTTGTATATTAGCAAAAGCCTTGGCACCATGGTTTTCCCGGTTCCAAATGCGACCGTAGAGTAATCTTCTTGCCCTGATCGCATATAAAATCAACAATGACTAATAGAAAGTTATTATAAATATGATAATTAATAAAATTGTCCTTCCGTCAAAATGATCATAGTTTCAGCTTTCAAACTTGTGTACTGTGAAAGTCGATCACACTACTTGCTTAGTATGGAGATGATTTTATCATGCTAGTGAGTGCATTATATCATCCAATTCAGAGAAATGAAATCAAATAATTGTGATCAGGACTATGACTTTGCTTGCTTCCTCTGTTTGCCTCTACGTATTACTCCGCCAGAGAAATGAAATCAAATAATTGTGCCAGATAAAAGCAAATATCCGCAAAATCCTAACACCTACATTTTACTCCCGCATAAATTTTCTCAAAAAATTAGGCAATTATTGTGATTTAGCGTAAAATCTAATATTATTTATAAAAAATGAAAGTTATAATGTATAAATTGATAAAGAAACTTACACGAAAAGTCCAACAAGAGCGAGCAATAAGCCACTCATGATAGAAGCGCTCATTTGGTCTCTGAAATTTCTTTTAGGATGCAGTTCCACTTCTTCGTCACTCGATCCGCCATCTCCATGTCCAGAGGCGTTAAAGCTATCTACTGACATTGTCTCCTCTGCACCTCCGTTGGTTGAACTTGATGCAAATCTCTCAACACAAGAGCTAGACTGGGCCATGTTAGACTCTTCATTATTGGGCAAACTCCACGGCATTTCAACTTAAATAACTTCAGGATTTCCTCAGGGAACGCCATCATTCTGAACTTAAATGTGAGTGTTGCAGAGTGACCCTCAAGTAGTGTCATATCTATAGCAAGAACAAAACTTATTCCTATGTGATCTGATTCAAGTGAATAGTAAGCCAATCTGACAACATAAACAAAACTATTATGATTAGCGTAAGAGTATTCACAATCGACGCCAATATAAGTTTCAAAATGATCCTTCTTCCCAATAATTACAGCAGATAGAGCAAATCCGATGAGCCTTTTTTCTACTGCAATATTGTTGTGGCAATTCAATGGTTATCCAAGTCCAAAAGCTTTGGTTGAACCGCTCAGGAATTTCACTACCGGGTAAAAAATAGCTAAAATCAGGTATCTCTTATCGTTTACCTGCAACATGAAAGTGACGATATCTGATGTGAGATATGAGAGAATAAGGTGTGGGAGAAAGGAAGGTAAAGAGAAAGTGACACTTACCTTTTTATAGAAAAGCTCTAATGCAGTTGCCATATGCTCAGCCCTTCGTTGTGAAAGGGGCTCAATCAAATTCAGGCAATTTTCAAAATTGAAATGTATACTAGAAAAAATTAGGGTTTCGTATCCATCATATTGTTCTGTATTTGATGGAAGCTGTGGTAATGATCGGAGTTGCTTGCAAATATCCGCACATAAAACTTCAATTCTCAATGGAAGCTTTGGTATTGATTAGAGCATATTGCAAGCATTAACCAAATCTTAGCTTAGAAAGTTGCTTGATACTTGTAGGAAGACTCTCCAAATCGTGTCCACTTAGATCTAATGTTACCAAACTTATATTTAAATTCATTACCTTCCCAAACGCCACAGAGGATAGGAGTTGACTTACAGTAATTCTAGTTACTCTGAGATATTCTAAATATGATAAATTATTGATGCTGCTTGGGATGGACTCAAGATTAAGATTTTCACACGTTTCCAAGTCCAATGACGCAAGCTCAACTAGATGTTCAATCGAAAATGGTAGCTCTTTGATTGCTGTTCGAGCCAAAATAGACCTTTCTAGGTACTTCATTTCTTTCCATAATTTCTGGGAAAATCTCAAGTATGAAACAATTTTTAAGATTAAGCTTAGAAAGAGAGATCAATTTACAAATATTAGGTGAAATACTCTTGAGCCTCTCGCATCCACACATATCTAGCTAGGTGACCAACTCAGTTAGACACTTGATGGATGTAGGAACTTCTTATATTGCGGTACAACCTAAAGATAAATGTTTAACATTTCCTGAAACCTTCGAAAGCTCTGAGATCCTTGCAGCAGTCAAAATTAAAAGTGATAGGAGATTGAAATTGAATACTGCTTGGGAATCTCGTTAGAGTTCCCGACATATCTATGTTACTGAGGTTGGTGAAATATATATTGGATATATGAGGGAAGCTGAAGCAAACTTTTGCAACCCGCAAATCTCATAGTTTCAAGTTTTGGAGCATTTTGGAGGTTGGGGAATTCGATGAGGTGCTTAGAACAAACATCAGTCAAGTTTAATAGCTATAATGAAATAAAAATTATTAAAATAAATAACCGTGAACTGCACAGTTAATATTGCAAGAAACAAATAGTTCAAATAATAAAATGTTTATACCTTAACTCCTTCCCACAGCTTTTGAATTTTACTATTAGGTAATATAAGTTCAACAAGCTTCTCTGCACTAAATTTTGATGGCAATTCATCCTAATGATATCCATCCTAATAGCGATATCTCAATTCATTTGGTACATCTTCGAGAAATGAGGGAAGCACTAGTAGAAAAATAGGATACAGCAACATAGCCCTCGCAATGTGCATTGGTTGCACGTTGCAAAAACCCTTTTTTGGCAACGTGCGCTCCATGCACGTTGCAAAAAATGATTTTTAGCAACATGCAACATGCACGTTACTGAAAGGCTCTATCGCAACGTGCATTTTCTGCACGCTGCGAAAAGTGTTGAATGCGAAAAGTTTTGCTCTTATGAATTTAAACTTTTTTCTTATGAATTTATTTTTATAATTAAAAAAGAAAATATTAAAATAAATAAAATGCAATTTTATACTATTAAATTAAAAAATCATATTAAATTATTAAAAATTAAAATTACATTAAATTTGAAAATTTATAAAAAAATTATTTTACATGTTTTAGAAAATTACACTGATTTCGTATTTTGAATTTAAATAAAATAAAAAATTAAATAATATAAGAATATTAATTAAATAATATAATTTTATTTTTAAATGTAAAATAAAAAATATTTTTTAACAATCTTTAAATAAAAGATAATATTATTGTCTATATAAAAATAATAAATTTTTAAACGTAAAAATTGTATGAAATAAATAAAAATATTTCATAATAAAATCACATTATATAATTCTTTTCATAAAAAATTAAGGAATCAAAAATCTCAAATTACATTTTACTTAGAAATAATATAACCACTGCAAAAAAAAAAAAAAAAAACAATTTTCATAAACGTTTTGATAAAAAATTAGACCACTATTTATAATACTCAAAATTTCTAACCTCCCAGACCCTAGCTCACTCTCTCGCCTCTCGTCCCCAAAACGCAATGCTCAACTCTGGATCTCCTCTGTCGCCACTCCACCGTGACACCGTCTGTGAGCTGGTTCTAGTCCACCGTCATCTTCAAGCTCGGATGCGACCTCTTCAAGCTCGGATGCGACCTCTTCAAGCTCGGCCTTCGCCTTCCTCGGTCACTTGCAGCCACAAGTGCCTCTGTCGTCTCGAGTTGCCACCGCGGTCCACGACTGCGCTGCACCCTCCTCGTCGTCATAGGACTCGCCAACACGGTCCACAGCTGCACCCTCCCGTTGTCCATCTAGCTTCGCCAGGCCTGATTGGTCGTCTGTCACTCACTCAGGTTTGTCTCTCTTCCTCTCTTTTGATTTAATTTTTTATTTTTTTGTTTAATTTTTATGATTTTGTTGATATAAATGTTAACAGACTGAATTAGAATAATAATTATGTATACATATTAATAGATTTGGTTAATATCCATGTTTAATTTGTATGATGGATGATCAGAAATGCAATAAAATTTACTCAATTTTGATGGATTAATCGGATTAGATTACAAATATAATTATACTTATTTTGATTATCTTCTCTTATTGTGTTTTGATTAGATACATGCTTTTAGATTTAGTTTTCTTTCTTGTCTGTAATAGTTGAGATGTTCCACATGATAGGTGTTTGATAAATTGCCTCACTAGATTGTTGAAAGGAACAAATTGTCAATAGGCCTTCAATGCACGGATGCTAAGGTCTACACTTTCTGAGCAAGATTTTCGAAATCAGAAGGACCTATAGTATCATTTGAAAGACTACGTGGAGTTAATTGTGGGTAAATATAGATTCTGGAACAGAACTGGAGGAGCGGATCATTTTCTTGTTGCTTGTCATGATTGGGTATGTCATTAATGCATCATTATTCATGAATATTGTAATCATATTATTAAAGCTTAACCTCTTGGAGTACTGTTTTAGAGTGCTACTTCTTGTTAAATTACTAGTCTGGGGCTTATTTAATGACCTATGTACATTTATTGGGGAAATGTCGAGCAAGGACCTTGGGCACTTAGCATTAGTTAATTTATTTGCAGGTCATAAGCCAACACACCTAAATCATGAATTGTGATACACTCACCAAGCTATTAAATTAGAGTTTTTTTCCTTTTAAATCAAGTTATTAAATGATGATAAATCTTGAATGCTAGACAGATTAAAAGCTGAGGCCTAAAATTTTCCTAGAAGTAGTGGAATTTCTTCGACATAATGAAGAAGTTGGAGGTAAACCTTTTTTAGAAAGATCTATTCTAGCATTTTTTGCGGGAAGCATGCATGGTTATCTCAGATCTATCCTACTAAAGTTCTGGGAAAACAAAGAAGGGGACATGAAAATCTTTGGTCCAATGCCTCGTGATATCCAAGGCAAAAGGATTTATAAGGAATACATGAAAAGCAGCAAGTATTGCATTTGTGCCACAGGCTATCAAGTTCACACACCTCGAGTAGTTGAGGCCCTTTTTTATGAGTGTATGCTAGTCATCATATCAGATAACTATGTGCCTCGTTTCTTTGAGGTACTGAACTGGGAAGCATTCTTAGTGTTTGTCCAAGAGAAGGTTATCCCAAATTTGAGAAACATTTTGCTCTCAATCCGAGAAGATAGGTATATAGCAATGCAGTTAGGAGTCAAGATGGTACAAAACATTTCCTTTGGCACAAAAAACCTGAGAAGTATGACTTATTTCATATGATCCTTCAATTGGTTTGCTACAACTGAGTGTTCAATGTGAAAACCAAATGATGGTGAGCGAGGTTTTGGTTCTTGCCTTCTTAGGCACTACAATATGCTGACAAAACCTTTTTCATGTCAATGCAACCAAATTAAAGCTGATAAAAATGTGTTTAAATGACTGAAATGGGCAGCATCTTGGTTAACTGCACCTCTCTCTGATGGTTGCATTGCCACGATTTTACTGCAAGAACTTCCCTTCATCTTATTAACTTGAGGCATGTTTTCTCTATGTACAGTGTCACCATGAGCACCAGGTTAAATGAACATTAAGTTCGCAGCTCAAGGTCCTTGTGATTTCAGAAATCTTGTTCAGAAAGTGTAGACCTCGCTAGAACGGAAAGCCTCATGGGCAGTTTGATATCATTATTATTGCTCATAATGGTGATTTAGTGCTGCCATCCTTGCTTTTTTCCTTGAAGCTTAATTTAATTTTATGGTATTCCTGTTTTATGTTAAGAGTATGTGATTTAATGTTTATTACATTGATATAAATGTTACGATTCCTATCTTTTTTGTTATGGAGAAAACCGCCCTTCATGCTTATGTTAATATATAGAGAATAGATATTCTCAATATGATGTGTTTCTGGTCATGATTATTCTGATTGATTTCAGTATCATTTCTGTTATGTTTCCTATCTAAAAACACCTGGGTAATGTGAAAGATATTACGCATTCTTGAAGATTGAAATTGTCTGAATGAATTTTAGTAGCTGAGAGGGAGTTTCTGGATCTGGAAGACGAGGGGTGAAAGCCGCCTTTTTGTTCATTAATTAGTACACTATTTCTACTCACCTATGTTACTCTGTTTTAGTGTTTTGGAGTGCTATGTTCATGATCAAGTTATGGTATGTTACTTGATATTATACTGTACTTTCTCAGTATGCATAACATCAATGTTCACATCAGTTTGACTTGTAATATTATAATGTACTATATGTAGGATTTGTTGGTGTTTGCTTGAGAAAATATCTATGAAATCGCTTCAAGAAGATGAGAGTAGAAGATGAAATGATTGGAAGATTATGGAAGAGTTGTTTCAAGTGTATTGGCTCCAAAATATGTGATGCCCCAGAATTTAATTGTATAGTGCTTTTTATTTAGTTATTTCAAGTTATTTAGGATTATTCTTTGTAAACAAGTACTTATATTTTTTAAATTCTGTAATAATATTTTCGTTAATATGAATGCGCATTTTGACGTTATATTTAATATTGAATTTTTGTGAATATTTTTATATAGTAACTGGTAAAATTATGAATGCTATAGGTACTACAAATTAAAAAAATATAAATATAAATATTTCTTAAAAAAAATTAGTAAATGGGTTATGATTTTCGGCAACGTGCATTGCATGTTGTCTTTTAAGATATTGCAACGTGCATTGCACATTGCTAAAAGGTGTTCTACAGCATGCAATATATCCTTTCGCAACGTGCATTGCGTGTTGCAAAAAGTAAGGGGCTTTCAGCAATAGCTAGAACAGCAACGTGCGCCCGCACGTTGCGAAAGCCCTTTAGCAACGTGCAATGCACGTTGACGTAGGGCATTTTTCTACTAGTGAAGACATTAGAGATATTTGCGTTGTCTCTAGAATACCCGACCTATAGAGTTTAAGCACTCTAAGATTGACCATTTTGGCAAAGACTTCAGGACCTAAATATATCTATTTTCTTAATCTAGACATATCTAGAAATATGCCCTTAACTATAGCAGCCCCCTTAAAGCCAAAATAAAAGAATAAAATCAATAGAAGAGGCAAAAAATTCTCCAAGAAACTTATTGCAAGGTAATTGAAAATTGTATGGTTGATATTTTAATTCATATTTGACATATCTAGAAATAAAATCAAGTTAGTGATGCTCCTACCTTATTATGTTGCAGTACTTGATGGATATCACCCTCATCCCATAGCTACTACGTTTCTTGGATTATCCACACTTTCTTTGTGAATAATTTCTCTATCCATTTCTTGCAATAAATCATGCATATGCAAGTTCTTATCTGAAAGTTTTATCAGCACTTTATTGATAAGGACCTCCAAACAATGTTCCATAGGCTCATAACATTAAAGCCTTCAACATTTTTTTTTGCATCATCTTCGTCCTCCCAATTCAAGAAACATGCAATGTCGAGAAACATGTTTTTTTCTGTGCCATTTAATCCATCATAACTGATTTTTAATCCTTCAAGAATTTTGGAGCCAGCAATCACTTTAAGTTATTCATGACACTTTCCACACTTCTTTCCTCTTCCCATGAAGAAAAGAATCAAATGCTTGAAGGGCTAACAGATTCCCTTTAGCATATTGCATTATAATGTTCTAGAGTTGTCAAAGATGTTTAGAGGGATGGTTTATTTTAAAGGCACACTTAAAAAAAAAAAAAAGCAAAGAAGCTTCACTATAGTTTAATCCTTGAATTAACCTCATAGATCTGATTCCCTTCACAACAAGAAAGCATTTGTTTATCCCTAGTGATTATAATGATTCTACTTTTTGCATGCACTAGTTCAAGCCCTCTGATCAAATGTTTCAAGTGTTTGAGATAATTCATATCATCAAGA
Source organism: Boswellia sacra (assembly GCA_013180625.2). Taxonomy (NCBI): domain Eukaryota; kingdom Viridiplantae; phylum Streptophyta; class Magnoliopsida; order Sapindales; family Burseraceae; genus Boswellia; species Boswellia sacra. The sequence goes on along the minus strand of SNVD02011912.1, from coordinate 242,613 downwards.
ACAATCAAAATTTTCTTCAGTAGAAGCCTCTCTTTAGTTAATTGGCATATATCGTTGGCAATGTCAATAACGTGATTTCTTTCTCCCAATATTCTAGAGATAATTTGTAAATCAACTAATTGGTCATGATGCTTTTCTAATTGTTTCTCAACGTTAATGAAGCAGCAACTATCAAAATCTCTAGAAATTCTTTTGAAGAAGCCTTCAGCAACGGTTGTTTTCCCCATACTACCCATATCCCAAACTCCCACAACTTTAAAGTCTAACAACATTGAATTAATTTGTTCAATATGTGCATCTATTCCCACTATAGGTCTTCACAAATATCACTTGAGGGGGATTTGCCACTCAATTTCTTCAAAATATTTCTGCCAATTTTGTCAACAAGTTTGGCTTCAGACCTGTTAGATGTGAAGAAAAAGAATTGCAAGCTCAACATAATAATCACAACAAAAGTAAAGTAATATAACTAAGCAAGTAATAATAGAAGTTAGAGACCATTGGAGAAACATTATTCAAGCTTTTGGAGAATTAATAAAATCCTTGGTTCTATATTTAGGAGCTAACCAGTGTAATTAAGCAAGTAAAGCTAAAATTAATCAATAGAAAAGAGTCCCGTTCAATTACTTATTCTCCGTTGAATGATCTCCAGATATCTCAGCCCCTTTAGTCAAAGCAACTCTCCACTTCTGTACCCTTCCTGGCATCCTTTTAAAACGTTGATCGTGCTTTTTAAAACCCTTATTAAAACTTCATATCTGGTACCGTACTTCAGATGGGTTGATGCGGTAGAAAATGGGTAAAACTATTTGGCTTTTGGATTTCATGCATTCAATAATTTTTGCAGGTTCATCCGAGCACCGGCTGGAAGAAGCATAATTTTTTGAGAAAATGATAACCGAAATTTTCAAGTTTTCAGTTGCTATCAGAAGAACGGGTGAGATTTTATCTCCTCTCTTGAGTCCTTCGTCATCAATGAAGGTTCCAATATTTTCTCGTCATAAAGCGGCATATAGATGGCCAATGAAGTTATGACGGGAATCCGCCCCTCTGAAACTAAGGAAAACATCACAAGTTGATTCCAGGATAACAGAAGAAGAAGAAAATGATAATGATGATGATGAAGCGATAGAGAAAACTGTGAATTAAGCTGTTAGTGGCAAAACTAGTGGAGGAGAATCAGAGATGAAGATGTAGAAGTGGAGTTTGACAAATGCAATATTAGGTTTATATATGGAAGTGAGGTCTGCATTGGACTTTCTTCGAGGTTTCCTCCGGCTCACAGGTCACAACTCACAAGGAGTAGTTGTTCTGTATATAACTTTTTCTTCTTTTCTGACGCATTATTTAACTAGTAAATTTTTTTATGATTATCCAACGTGGAAGCTTCTGTGACGAAAGAGAGAAATGGAAAAGAAAAGAAAAATGAAAGTTGAAATGTTTTTTGTATTCGGCTTCTGTCAGCTGACCATCACCCAAGTAATATTAGTTTTAATTTAATAGTTATTATTAATATAAATGTAATACAAAAAGTATTTTATATATGATGATCTTATGCTTCTTTAATTTAATTAGTTAATATCTCAAATTTTATATTTCAGATAATATAGCATTGATTTGTAGTTATTTTATTGCTATTGATTATTTTTAATTTAAGTATGTATTTCTACCGAATAATAACGGATAAATTATCAAATACCAATATGTATTAAATTTTTAATGGTATTTTAAATTTTTATTAATGTAAAATACCTTTTAAAAATTATCAGCCAATTATTATAGAGTAGCAATTTAATAACATAAATTACTATATTAATAACATTAAAAACAAAAAAAGTGGTTTTAACAAATGAGTAATACTACGCTTCTTGAATTTTCATTCCAAATCATAAATACTAAAGAAGGTGATATTAATCTAAAGATATCACATTATTAATTATGCCATTATCCTATCCTTTGACAATCCTTCATGGGTAATCTTTAACATACTTCGATCTTTATGAAACAAAGCTTACATACTCACACAAAAATAATTATTGAATCATCTTAAAATTAATATTTTTAATTAATTACAAAATCATTGAAGAAATAATATTCAAGACAATTTAATTTCTAACGTGATTCAATGATTAATAATTTATGGAGAATAGACAAGTTTTTGATTCCGAAATGGCATATTTGAGACCAGTAGCGTAACTTAGTTTAGGCTTAGAGGGATCCGGGCCCCACCAAGTCTAAAAATATTTCCTAAATACAGTTTCATATAATATATTAAATAAGTAACATATATTGGATTTTACTATTTTGGTCTCTCCAAGGATTTTATACAACTAAATTCAAATAGAATATTATTGATATTTCAAATTGATGGGTTCATAACTTCTTTTGTTTTATTATATTTAATTAATTATATATTCTTTAAATTGGAAAGAAATAATACTTTCTTATTAAATAAGAACATATTTTATAAATAAATTTTTTAATAAAGTAATAATTACTATCTTATATTAAATAATAATTAAATTAGATTCTTAATTAAGGATTTCTTGCGCCAAGAGGTTTCCTCTTACTACCTTATATAAAGAAAGGGAGCACTTTTTTTCAATACATCAAATCCGATCTTTCTATTGGTCCATACGTATAAGATAAAAAGTGTGGTAGGTTCTCATCTTTCGAGTGCTTTTATTTTTATTTCTTTCTCTTTTACTCATGGTTACCAGTGCTATATTATTATAGAGTTAGCAATTTGTCAACCTCCAAAAACCAAACCTTCAATTGGCAATCCAACATAAGCCACTTCTACATAAGAATATTTGAATAATTTTAAATTATGTTAATTTTATAATTTTTATAGTTAATATTACAATTTTTATGGTGAATTTTAAAATATTATAATTGTAGAGTTAGTTATGGAATTAATTTTTTTTTTCTTGTATTTTTCCCATCAAAGTCTTTGAAACCCTTCAAAGGTTAATAAATTAGACGCAAGCGTGTAAAATGCAGATGTACAAAAGAGAAATAAAAATCTCACACTACCTAGCCTCCAACGTTTCCAGCATCTGCCTTCCTCTTCCTCTGCGATTGAGATCTTGCACTATGTAGCACCGCCTTTATCCGCGATCAAATCAAAGCTGTTGCTCGTCGGCATCAACTTCCTCTTCCTCTGCCACCGCCTCAAGGTATGAATTATAAGCCAGGTATTTTTTTTGTAATTAATTATGTCATTTTTTTAATAAATATTAGTTGTTTTTCTGAAAATAAGACTGAACTCATTGTCCTTGAATTCAAATGGTGTTGCATGTAGAGGATTCTGTGATTTTGGGATCAAAAGGCTCAGTGCTTAAGAGCTCAATTCAAGTCTGTTTTTAGAAATTTTTACGAAATAATTTTACGGTTTTTGTGATTGAGGTATTTGATCTGGTGACTCATGCATGTGGCAGAATAAAAATTGAAGAAATAATCTCATTAGGAGACCAACAACATTGAGAAATCATTAATATAAAGGAATTGCTCGAGTTTTGTTACCAAAGGATAAATCTATTGCAGAGAACTTGTAATAGATTTTAATCAATAGGTTTTGAAAATTAGTTAGTGAAATGGACTGTTGGAAGTTACAAAACTCTGTTGGAAATTTCTGTTTAATGAACTTGATACTATAGGTTACCATTTGAAAAATAAACACGAAGTGACATGGAAATTTATATCTTCTTTTTTATGTTTTTATCTTTGCAGGTCTTGAGCATCTTTGGTGTGTAATTGCGCAAGTTTTTTATTTTTTATTTTTTTTTTTAAATCCATGTTTGATTTTCAGCTTTCTCTTCTTTAGTGCTTATATCTCTATTAATGCTGAACCGGTATCATATTCTTTTAAAAACATTGATGCAGAGATTCTTGCAACTTACAATCAGACGTTTACTAAGAGTGAGCACTTGCTTCCAATAAATGAGTGAGTAAATGTCTAAAAACTTAATCTGAGGTTGATAAAATAAGTCAACAAGACAAACATGCCCATATAAGAATCAGCTTTTGACAGCGTAATTGCTTTTCTTTCAGTGGACTGATGTATCCAATTTTTTCTTTTCTTTTCTTTTCTTTTCTTTCCTTTTCTTTTCTTTTCTGTTTGCCAGTGTTGCTGTGTTTTTATCTTGAGCCGAGCTAAAGAAAAGTCCAATATCAGGTTGTGTGGCATTGTCTTGTTAAAGTTCGTTGTTGCTTGCAGTTCTATATCTTTGGTGTGTCACTATCTTGCCTCATGTTCCAATTTATTGTTTCCTTAAATGAGATTTTTGCAGTCCAGTGAATCCAATTGTGTTGGGTTGCATTGCTGCATCTGCTTGAGTGAGGAAGGCAGCATCGCTTGCTTTTTAATCATGTGACAAAAGCTCGTTGGGTTGTCTTTTTGTTCTCATGGAAATGAATTAGGCTAATTAAGGGTCGTGTAAGTTATTGTGCTTGACCATGTGGACATAACTTCAGTTTGTAATATATGTACTCTGTCTGCTTTCAGGTCTCTAAACAATTTTTCCCTCATGTAGCTGTTGGATTTGAGGATCCTTGTGTAAGTCTTCATATTGGCAAGGGCATAATCTGCTTCTTTTGATGTTTTCCATATTTTGTTGTCTCTTCCAAGAATTGATTAATCGGTGGTAATCTTGTAATTTTTACTGGAGTTGGCTTTTTGAAGGCTGTTCCTGAAGGAACTTATAATGCAATTATTGTGGATTCTTCTGATCCAATAGTTACTCCTTTGTAGATAGATCTTCAATCTGATAGCTCCTTGTGGTTCTTAATGGAAATCCTAGAAGATTCTTTCAAATTATCTGGTATATTGATTAAAAAAGAAAGGACAACTGTCTTTGAACTTAAAAGTATTGTGTTTCTTTACTCAGGTCCTGCAAAATAGCTCTTTGAGAAACCCCCTTTTCAGTCGGTAGTAAAGGCTCTTCGCACAGGAGGAGTTGTGAGTACTCAGGCAGAAAGCATCTGGCTCCACATGCACATCATTGAGGACATTGTTACAAATTGACACCAAATCTTTAAAGGCTCTCTCAACTATGCATGGACTGCAGTTCCTACATATCCAAGGCATGGTCCATTAGATTTAAGAAATTAGTCTTTTCTCCAGCTCATTTCTTTCTTTGAGAAATGTGCCTGAATTCAGGATTCTTTCAGAATTAGGGGTTGTATGTTGCTTTTTTTTAGTTTGTTGTTCATGATGGTTATTTGGATTTTTTATTTATTTTTTTCTACCTTTCAGTGGGGTGATTCGTTTCATGCTATGCTTTGCTGAGGGACCTTCTATCGATTTTAAGCATCCAGTAAATCCAATAGATGCTATTTTAGTTCCAGAATCCAGACCTTTGAGATTTTACAACTTAGAGGTATGATTCTGCTGCAACAAAATTTCATTTGTCATTGTTAGAAAATCATGGCGATCTATTTAGCTATTAGTTCATTTGTGGTACGACAAGTCAGGTTTTGTCAACAGAGTGAAAACTTGAATTTCAAAAGGTTTCAGATGTAAACAGTTAAATTTGTTATATTTACTTTTGTTTTCCGAGAGGGATGCCTACAAATATTGATTTTTGTTCCTCTTCTGTTTTAGTTGCTCTATTTATTCCTGAAATTTAGAAATCTTTAGTTAAGTTGTATTTTGACAGAAATCTTTAGCTTGGAGTAGCTTTTTCCTTATTTATTGATTTTTTTTTTAAATCAACTGCTTTGATAGTAAATTAACTTATAACAGGGGTGAAATAGTAATTTTTTGATATTTTAAAATTGGGGTTGTAATTATCTTTCTTTCCTAAATTTAAATACCAGGGGTTAAATAGTAATTTTTGTGTCAATATAGAATTTGGCAGAAATTATCTTTTTAATAAATATAAAAATCAAGGGCGTGAAATGTAATTTTTCATCATTTAAAAATCAGCGGTGAAATGTGATTTGCATACTAAAAAATCAGAGTTAAAATGTAATTTTTTGTCAATTCAAAATCAAGATGAATTATAATTTTCCTTCCGTTAAAATTAGGATAAAGTAGAGATTTTAATCAATTTTAAAACTAGGTGTAAAATGGTAATTTTTGAATATATATTTTTTTAAAATAGTCTTTTGTGTCAGCAATATATTTGAGGCAAATGAATGACGTAAAAGGACTTTTGAGTCAGCAAGCTTGTCAACGCAAAGCACTGTCCCCTCGATGTAAAAGACAATTTTAACCGTCTCATCAAATTTACGACCCTTTTTTCTTACATCCTCTGAAAATGGTCGCAACCCTGACCTTGACGCAAGCGGCCCTTTTTCTTGTAGCAAGAGTGAGACTTTCAAAAGCCTGCTCATGGCACGTTCATCATCTCTCTTGGTTTTGTTTCATTGTTTGAATTTTTTGAACAAGTAATACTAGTAATCATCGGTTTAATAATGTTATTGAACTGATATAAATAATTGATTTTAAATTTAATGATTTCGATTTTCCAAATTATTATAAATCTCATAGACTTGTAGGTGGACTTTGTCGAAATTCAACAATCATGCAGAATCATTTAGTACATTGAAAAGATAATAATATTCCTTTCCATGATATGAATTATTTTCTCCACTTTTTAAAGTTGTCAATTCGCCCATTATTTTCAAGTGAGTAAGTACTTTCTGTTTCTATCGCCAGCTTGCTGCCGGGCCGGCGTGAATACTTGAGGAACAATAATTGCATTATATCATTGATCACTTCAAAGAAACCAAAGAGAAAAGAATAAAATATCAGATACCAGTAGCTGTGACTCTGTTTGCTTCTAGAATGGCATTAACTACAAGATTAAAGGCTTAAAAAATAACTTACTGCAATATGAACTAACTTGTTTCAAATCATGTTTTTAATGCACTTTCTACAAACCCCCGTAATCATAATTTACACCATCATTTCTTAGTAATATTAATAAAAGTATTTCGTTGAATTCCTTAAAACCATACGAGTATATAACTTAAAACCTTAAAAGAACATCATTCTTTAGAACCTATACCAGCAAGCAGCAACTATGACTTCCCTTGCTTCTAGAATAATGGATTTTTTAGTGCCAATAACTTCATTTGTCACTCATTAAGAAAATACAAAACAACTCGATATTGTATAATCCAAGATACAATTTTGCATTCGCAATACACAACAAATTAACTTAAATTTACAGTTCTATACAACATACGATTGTCTTCACACTCCAGGTCTTTGCAAATTGGCATCTTCTTTCCGTAGATGCTGTACATTTTAGAACAAAACTGACAAAAAGCATATGCAATAGGCCAAACTGATATTTTAATTGGTTTACTGGTTTGTTTATAATTGATGATGTAGCAATACACTGGCAGAGAGCACAAAATGGTCCAACATTATCCTCCAAGGTTCCAACATAAGGCTGTAGGGTACGTATTGATGGATGATAAAACCAATCATTGCATTTGTCCCAGTAAACCTTTGCCTTTTGTGCTATACAAACCAGCTCAACAATGGAGAAAAGCAAGGCTATATAGGAAATCAACATAGCATATAGTGCATATTGAGGCTTATTTGGAGCTGAAAGTCGGTCGAAAGCAGTCGACGGAATCTCCAGGGAAAAGTTGATGATTGTAAACATCAACTCCCAAGAAACCTATACAAAAAGTGACAAGCCTCGTTAGTCGATACACATGCAAGGTAGAAAATTTAGCTCCACAACAGAATAATGTTGTTCAAATATTTTATTATTCTACTTTCAAACCTTCAGCTCCTGTCACCAGTCCTATAATCACATATTTCAGAATATTTATACTGAGTAGTTTCCCTTTCCAATATATAGTAGTATTTATTCATAGTAAGTGAAACGAAATTTGAATTATTGATTTCTTATTACATATTAGACGTATTAAGAAATAAAATCAAGTTAATAATTAATGCTCTTATCTTATTATTTTTGAGGTCTACCTGTGCAACAAATTCCTACAACTTTAGTCTCTTAACAATAATGAATTCATTTCCTCAATGCACTCTGAATCTATTCGAACTAATTCATCACAAATATCACTTATTGGGGTATATTTATTTTAAAACTGAATGCAACAAATCAAATGATAATAATGTTGTAAAAATAACAAAACATAAAATGAAAATAAACATATAGAGTAAAAGAGAAGGTATGAAAGAAATCCGGTTTGAGCAATTGGAAGGCACATAAATCCATACCTTTTTGTAGATAATAGCTCTTAAAGGGAATTTTTTCCCAGTCAATTTCTTCAAAATATCTTCGACAATTTTCTCAATGTATTCGTGCATAAGGCTAGCAGATATGAAGAACAAAAATTGGAAGTTAAACTTAATTATCAGAACAGAAGCAAAGTGATTAAGCAAGTAGTTATAATATAGGTTATACAGACTATTATTGGGGAAACCGCATTCATGCTAGTGTAATTAAGGCATTTGATGTATAATAATCATCAATAATGATAGGTCGAATCGTTAAATGGAAACTAGTGCCGTTTAGTTACCTATAATTTGTCAATTTATATTCAGATGATCAGCTGCTTCAGTCAAAGCAGCTCTCCATTTCTGTACTCTTTCTGGCATCAATTCGAAATATTTATATCAAGCTCATCGAAAGCCTTTTTGAAACTTCCTTCCTGGTGCCGTACTTCAGATGGATCGATGTGGAAGAAAATAGGCACCACTAGTTGGCCTTTGGATTTGCTACATTCAAGAATCTTTTCAAGTTTTTCCAAGCACGACCTGTAGCAAGCATAATTCTTTGAGAAAATGATGACTGAAATCTTATAGGCTTGAATTATTCCAGAAGCCAAGAGATGTCTCTGATCTTGATCGCATCATCTTCCATGTAGGCTCGAAGTAAAGCGGTATATAGATTGCCAGTAAAGCCACGGAGAGTGGTATCATCTGTTCTGAAACTAAAGAAAACATCAGATACCATGGAGGAAAACTGTGAGGCTAGCTATGACTGAGGATGGCAAAATCAAAGATCATCGAGACGTAGTAGTGTCGTATCGTACTAGAGTACGTGGCAGTGTCGTGTAGTACTGGACCACTGGAGTACTAATGAAAGATTTGGCTTACTTTCTCGGAATTTTCCTCCGACTCACCAAGACTTGTTTTACTTTTTTCTTCTTTTCTGACACATTCGTTTTTCAAATAGTAAATTTTTACATGATTATACGGCCTCCAATGGTTGACTTGGATTGGAAGCTTCCTTCTGTGAGGTTACTTGCCTTTTCTCCGTTAAAACAAAAAAATATTAAAAAAAAGGTTGAAATGATGTCTATAGATTTTTAGTTGACTTCGAAATTTCGTACGATATTGCAGCTGGCTTTTTCTGTTAAAAGTTAAATAAGACAAAAAAGAGAGAAGGTTAAATTATATTCTTAAATTCTTTGAGCTCAATGATTATTTACATGGTAATTAACATAGGACCTAAAAGTTTTGATAAAAATAATTGACATCTCATCCACATAAAAAATAGCATTGGTGATGCTGATTAACTTATCCCATTACAACATATTAAATACGGCTAATGCGCCTTTCTTTTATCAAATCTTAGAGATATGGTCTAATCATGAGAGTAGTATCCGGAGTCTTGATAATACTATAATTGTTAATTTTGTCTTTAAGGTTGTCTATTAACAAGTCTTCAATACTATAATATCATTTTAAAAGAATTACAATATTAATAATATTAGCTAGCAATTTAGCATACTTTATTAACGAGATCCATTATAGTGATTTGTGTTTTCTAATTTATTTTCTCAAGTTATATTAATATAAATATTGATCACTAATTTAGCATGTATCAACAAAGAAAAATAATTAAAAAAATGAAGAAAGGATGGACAAATAATTTCAAGGATTTAACAAAATAACCTTTTAGGTTATGAAAACCTATTCATTACAAATAACTTTTTAGAAGAAAACCCCAAAAAGAGTATCAAAATCCAATATCCAAGAAAAGACAGAAAATTATAACTTACATCGGTTAAAGAAACCTGCTCCACCCCTCCCCCCTTCACCTTGTCCATCCCACCATTTATTGGCAATATATAATTATTATTTCAATAATTTTATAATTTTAGTAAATGAAAAAGATATATCATGAAAAAGGCAGATATGTAAATAATTATTATTTTAATAAATTTATTATATCAATAGCGTAAAAGATCTCTCAATTAATAAATATTTTATTCTATTATAACCCGATACGTTAGATTCCATTTAGCTTTTGATCTTCATATAATTTTGTGTAATTAAAAAACTAAATAGATACACAGAGGAGTAACATGATAAATTTTTAAAAAGTAGTCAAACAGAGATTTGACTAACTTCTAATATGTTTAACAAAAGTTTTAGCAATTTTCATAGCTCTTAAAATATTTATAATCATTTAATTAAGGAGCTTGGAGACCTAGGAATGTTCTAAAACGAGCTTCTAGCACTTGAGTACTCTGTTGTTTCTCCATCTTATCCCCTCTCTAGAGACCTTGGAATGTTCTGAAAGGAGCTTCTAGCACTTAAGTACTCTGTTATGTCTACTTCCTTTCCCCTCTCTAGAGACCTTAGAACGATATGACAAGAGCTTTTTGGTATTTCACCTTCTAACATGGCAGTCAGCCTACTGAAGAGATGATTTCAAATTACTAACAAGGAGGCTTTGATGTAGAGGTTTAAATTTAGTCGGCTTGTGATATATATCTTCAATCTTTCAGCATAAATTATCTACAAAGAGAAAGGACCTGAGCTAATTATCAGCCCTATCTGCAAACAAGAAAACGCACATGAATGCGTTACATATACAGCTCTTTTATATATCGATAATATATATTTTTTCACATTGACCCCTTTTTCTTAAATTAAGCCCACCGCTAAAAGCTCGATTTGATATGTATCTACTGCTTTCATGAGTAAATAGGAAATGTTTGAGAGATAGCATATGTAATACAGTAACGAAAAATATTCAAATCAACTACCTTTTTAAGATTTTGTCCAATTTCAAGAGATAAATAATTTGGTTTCCAAATCATATATATATATGAACAAAAATCATTGTTCATTAAGATAATATATATATAAGAATTATTGCTAATTTGTCTTTATGGTTATATATTAACAAGTCTTCAATACTATAACATCCTTTTAAAAGAATTATAATATTAATAATATTGGTTAGCAATTTAGCATACTTCATTAACTAGATACATTAGGGAGATTTGTGTTTTCTAATTTATTTTCTCAAGCTATAGTAATATAGATATTGATCAATAATTTGGCATGTATCAACAAAGAAAAATAATTAAGAAACTGAAGAAAGGATGGACAAATAATTTTCAGGATTTAACAAAATAACATTTTAGGTCATAAAGACCTAGTCATTACAAATAACCTTTTAGAAGAAAACCTCAAACAGAGTATCAAAATCCAATATCCAAGAAAAGACAGAAAATTACAGCCTGCACCGGTTAAAGAAGCCTGCTCCACCCCCTCCCACCTTTTTCACCTTGTATATCCCACCATTTATTGACAATATATAATTATTATTTCAATAATTTTATAATTTTAGTAAATGAAAAAGATATATCATGAAAAAAATTGATAAGTTATAATTATTATTTTAATAAATTTATTATATCAGTAGCGTAAAAGATCTTTTCTTTAATAAATATTCTATTTTATCAGGTCCTAATGCGTCATATTCCATTTTGCTATTGATCTTCATATAATTACATATCCTTGCAATTGGTTAAAAAATATGACTTCAATTCCACTCTACTTCCTTTTGAAATTGGTTAAAAAAGATTCTAAAGATTCAAGGATAAGATAGTGGCGTTTAGTTCCCATAAAGTATATGTAATTGGACCGCTACACATTAGTTAATCCTTTCACAATTTTCATTGCTTCTCACACTGGTTGGTCTCCAAAACTAAAAGCTTGGATGAGAGACCTTCAATCTCAGTTATTCTTAGCAGTTCTTCCTTATCATATTCTATATTTAAAATTGATTATAATCTGCATCACCTATATCATCCATCAACTTATACGATTGCCCTTAAGTAATGAACTTGAGCCGCTCAAATACAACTTTATAAATCTAAGCGGTTGCTTGACTCATGGTTAAAAAGGCTATCCGAGTCCAGATCAAAAGCTCAATCAAAATTTTAAGATCACCACCAGGCTCATTTACTATACAAAAGAAGTTCAAACTATGACGAAACTAAAACTTTACACATAAAATGTCAAGCATAGAGTTAAAACCAAAGACATTATACATCAACCAATAGTTGAGTTAATTTGGTTACGAAGTTCCAATACTTTTTGTCGATTATTTGGAAGTAAAATTATCAAATTATTTAATAAAACACAAAATGTATGTTGTATATGAAATAAAATGTATCAACAAAGAAAAATAATTTTTAAAAAAATGAAGAAAGGATGGACCAATAATTCCAAGGATTTAATAAAATAACATTTTACGTTATGAAGACATAGTCATTACAAATAACCTTTTACAAATAAGCTTTTAAAATGATATTATTTTAAAAGAATTACAATATTAATAATATTGGTTAGTAATTTAGCATACTTCATTAACGAGATACATTAGAGAGATTTGTGTTTTCTAATTTATTTTTTCAAGTTATATTAATATAGATATCATGATATGATTAACTAATGTGTAGCGGCCTAGCTACACATCTTGTATGGAAATAAACGCCAATATCTTGTCCTTCAATCTTTAGAATCTTTTTTTTAACCAATTTCAAAAGGAAGTAGAGCAGAATTAAAGTGATATTTTTTAACTAATTGCAATGATATTTTAGAATATCAAAAATATATTTTCTTTTTAATATTTCAAAAGGAGAATTTAAAAAAAAGGAAAAACTGAAGATGAAGAATAGTATTGTAATTATTGAATACCATACTTACTAATACTAAATAAATTAGTGATGGATGGATTTTCTTGTTTTAAAAATTATTTTTATCACACATGCTAAATTGTTGATTAGTATCTATATCAATATAACTTAGAAAATAAATTAGAAAACACATATTTCTTTAATGTATCTCGTTAATGAAGTATGCTAAATTGCTAACCAATATTATTAACATTGTAATTCTTTTAAAATGATATTATAGTATTGAAAACTTGTTAATATATAACCTTAACTAAAATAACAATGAATCTCTTTATATATAATGGAAACCAAATTATTTATATCGTAAAATTAGACAAAATCTCATAAAGGTAGTTGATTTAATATTTCAAAAGAAGAATTTGAAAAAAGAAAAACTGAAGATGAAGAATAGTATTGTAATTATTGAATACCACACTTACTAATACTAAATAAATTAGTGATGGATGTATTTTCTTGTTTTAAATTTTTTTTTATCACAAATGCTAAATTATTGATCAGTATCCATATTAATATAACTTAGAAAATAAATTAGAAAACACATATTTCTTTAATGTATCTCGTTAATGAAGTATGTTAAATTACTCACCAATATTATTAACATTGTAATTCTTTTAAAATGATATTATAGTATTGAAAACTTGTTAATATATAACCTTAACTAAAAAAACAATGAATCTCTTTATATATAATGGAAACTAAATTATTTATATCGTAAAATTAGACAAAATCTCATAAAGGTAGTTGATTTAAGTATTACATATGCTATCTATCAAACATTTCCTACTTACTCATGAAGGAGGTAGATACATATCAAATCAACCTTTTAATGGTCGATTTCATTTAAGAAAAAGGGGAGAAAGTTTAACAGTGAATGTGAAAAAATATATATTATCGATATACAGAAGGGTTGTATATGACATGCACTCATGTGCATTTTCTTATTTGCAGGCAAGGTTGATATTGATAATTTATACTAAAAGACTGAAGATATATATCACAAACCTTTACATTAAAACCTCATTGTTAGTAAGCTAAAATAATCTCTTCAGTAGGCCAACTACCCATGGGGGATGGAGAATTCGCATAAAGCTCTTGGCATATCATTCCAAGGTCTCTAGAGAGGGGAAAGGAAGGAGACACAACAAAGTACCCAAGTGCCAAAAACTCCTTTCAGATGATTCTAAGGTCTCCTGAGAAGGGATAGGAGGGAGAAACAACAGAGTACTTAAGTGTTAGGAGCTCATTTTAAATTACTCCATGGTCTCTAGAGAGGGGGCAGGAAGGAGAAACACCAGAGTACTTAAGTGCCAAGACCTCCTTCCAAATTAATCTAGAGGGAGAAATAATACAAATAACAAAGTCAAGCGTCAATCTAGAGTCTCCTTGAACAAAGTCAAGTGCTAGAATTTCTTTTCAGAGTCTAGAATCTCCAAACCAAGAGGAAAAGCACGGCAGGACAAACCACAAAAACCCCTGGGATGCAACGGTATGCCATTCATCATTGGTAGTCTTCTCCCACATTGATATGAATAAATTAACACCCTTTTGGCTTTTTAATTTGTTACACAACTAAAAATCTATTTGAAAAAGTCAATTACTTGTCATTATCTCTACTTCTACTGTCTTGCCATTTCTAGTATTAAGAGTCTATATTTTTCTGCCAAGAAGATTAGTTTTGGCAGTTGACTAATGGTTCTTTATTTTCTTCCTTACATGTTCTTTGGCTTGTTTTTTAAATTTTCTCCTTTTTTAACTTCGTAATGCTCCAGTTTTGATGGTTGGTGCCATTCAATATTGGAATTCTCTTTAGATTCATCTTTTTATGATCAAATTAACGCCCATGTTGAAAATGGGTTTCTTACTGTAATTGTCCCAAAGGATTCAAGCCCAAAGCCCAATAAAGTTAGAAACATCAATATCACTAGCAAGCTCTAGGCCTTCGACACCTTAGCACTTTCAACATGGGTTATTGGGTTGAGAATAATATGTAATTTTATCAAGAGAGTGACCCTTGTTAACTACTTCCTTGGCTCCATACAACAAATTTTTTGTGAATTAGAGTTTTACGCTACGGGTGGATGGTATCAGTTAATCTATGGAGCTTTCAGCCGAATAACTCTCTAGGTTGATCGGCCCAGCCTCAGGCCTCGGAAGGAAGTAACATGCTGATATCAGTGTTGACAATCACCATTTTTCTTCAATTATTATTATTATTATTTTGAATGATAAAATTCCCAATGGCAGTGGCAGTGGAGTAAATGTTGGCCGGATGACTAGTGGGTCTGGACACCATAAAATTACCGATTTTTAAATATGTCTATTTATAAATACATTTTAATGCATATTTATATATGATTATGATTTATTTATATTTCATCAATTAATTATAGGCACTAACATTATATATGTTTTGTTTGTTTAGGTTCTTAAACAAAGTAACATTATTGATATCTATAGTAATATAACTTGAAAAAATAAATTAGAAAACACAAATCTCTCCAATGTATCTCGTTAATGAAGTATGCTAAATTGCTAACCAATATTATTAATATTATAATTCTTTTAAAATAATATTATTTTAAATGGTTATTTGTTTAAGGTTATTTGTAATGACTACGTCTTCATGACCTAAAAGGTTATTTTATTAAATCCTTGGAATTATTGGTCCATCCTTTATTCATTTTTTTAAAATTATTTTTCTTTGTTGATATATTTTATTTGATGTACTGTGCACATTTTGTGCTTTATTAAGTGATTTGATAATTTTACTTCCAAATAATTGACAAAAAGTATTGGAACTTCGTAACCAAATTTACTCAACTGTTGGTTGATGTATAACGTCTTTGGTTTTAACTTTATGCTTCACATTTTATGTATAAAGTTTTAGTTTCGTCTGAGTTTGAACCTCTTTTGTCATAGTGAGTGAGCCTGGTGGTGATCACATTTTATGACGTTGATGTTGTAGGAAATGAGATGTTCGAGAGACTAGCAACAGAGCAGATTTCGGTAATTTTTGCATTGTATTGTCTTCTGAGGTACAACATGAGTGAGGAGAAAGCCTTGTTCATGCTTAGCATGTGGTGTGGCATAGCCAATCTCTTCCCCTCGATATTTTCTTTTGCTCTGGATGCCTATTTTGAAAAATTTCGTACCATTATTTTGGGAAACTTTACATACATTCTGGTGTTATAAATTCCTTATCCTTTGGTTATTTATGTCTTTTTTTCTTCAATTTTTGATTTAACAATATGTCATAGAAGTCTTGATGAATTGATTTAAGTTCTGCTTGTCTCATGACTATTCTGACCAACAGGGTATGGGAATGTTAGCACTGACGGCAATCATACCACAGTTGTAGCCTCTTAGATGCACTAAGGAACTTAAAATCATTGGCCAATGCGTAGCTACCACAAGCTATCAAATGGCATTTCTTATTGTGGCAATGCTGTTGTTATCTATAGGCAGTGGTGCAATCAGGACATGCAATATTCCTTTTTGAGTGGATTAATTTGATTCAATCACTAAAAAAGGAAGGAAAGCAATAAATCGTTTCTTTAAGTATTGGTATGGTACTATTCTCAATGTTGTTTTCGTCATCAGTGCAATGGTCATGATTTATCTTAGAATTGTTCATTGGCCATGGACATTTGCAGTATTCACCATATGCATGTCCCTTTCAACAATCATTCTCTTCATGGAGAGTAAACTTTATGTACATGTTAAGGCAGATACCAAGTTATTTTCTAGCTTTGCTCCAGTGTTTATTACAGCTTATTAAAAGTAGGGGCTTTAGCTTCCAATTGATTATACTATAGATGGGATTTTCTATGATCCTTCATTGAAGAAAAATGCAGTTTCAAAACTCTCTCTATCGCCTCTCTTTAGGTTCCATTTTTTAACTTATTCTGTTATATTGAATTAAATTTTTTTTACCAATTTTTAAATATGTCTATTTATAAATATATTTTAATGCATATTTTTATATGATTATGATTTATTTATATTTCATCAATTAATTATAAGCACTAATATTATATATGTTTTGTTTGTTTAGGTTCTTAAACAAAGCAACATTATTGATATCTATAGTAATATAACTTTAAAAAATAAATTAGAAAACACAAATCTTTCCAATGTGTCTCGTTAATTAAGTATGCTAAATTGCTAACCAATATTATTAATATTGTAATTCTTTTCAAATAATATTATTTTAAAAGGTTATTTGTTTAAGGTTATTTGTAATGACTACGTCTTAATGACCTAAAAGGTTATTTTATTAAATCCTTAGAATTATTGGTCCATCCTTTATTCATTTTTTAAAAATTATTTTTCTTTGT
Organism: Boswellia sacra; assembly: GCA_013180625.2. NCBI lineage: Eukaryota > Viridiplantae > Streptophyta > Magnoliopsida > Sapindales > Burseraceae > Boswellia > Boswellia sacra. The sequence goes on along the minus strand of SNVD02011912.1, from coordinate 225,340 downwards.
TGATACATTTTATTTGATGTACTGTGCACATTTTGTGCTTTATTAAATGATTTGATAATTTTACTTCCAAATAATTGACAAAAATTATTAGAACTTCGTAACGAAATCAACTCAACTATTAGTTGATGTATAACGTCTTTGGTTTTGACTTTATGCTTCACATTTTATGTATAAAGTTTTAGTTTCGTCTGAGTTTGAACTTCTTTTGTCATAGTGAGTGAGCCTGGTGGTGATCACATTTTATGACGTTGATGTTGTAGGAAATGAGATGTTCGAGAGACTAGCAACAGAGCTGATTTCGACAATTTTTGCATTGTATTGTCTTCTGAGGTACAACATGAGTGAAGAGAAAGCCTTGTTCATGCTTAGCATGTGGTGTGGTATAGGTAATCTATTCCCCTCGATATTTTCTTTTGCTTCGATGCCTATCTCGACAAATTTCGTGCCATTATTTTGGGAAACTTTACATGCATTCTTGTGTTATAAATTCCTTATCTTTTGGTTATTTATGTCTTTTTTTCTACAATTTTTGATTTAACAATATGTCATAGAAGGCTTGATGAATTAATTTAAGTTCTGCTTGTCTTATGACTATTCTGACCAACAGGGTATGGGAATGTTAACACTGACAGCAATCATACCACAGTTGTAGCCTCTTAGATGCACTAAGGAACTTGAAATCATTGGCCAATCATGGCTACCACACGCTAACAAATGGCATTTTTTCATGTGGCAATGCTGTTATTATCTATAGGCAGTGGTGCAACCAGGAAATGCAATATTCCTTTTTGAGTGGATTAATTTGATTCAATCACTGAAAAATGAATGAAAGCAATAAATCGTTTCTTTAAGTATAGGTATTGTACTATTCTCAATGTTGTTTTCGTCATCAGTACAATGGTCGTGATTTCTCTTAGAATTGTTCATTGGCCATGGATATTTGCAGTATTTACCATATGCATGTCCCTTTCAATAATCATTCTCTTCATGGAGATTAAACTTTATGTACATGTTAAGGCAGATACCAAGTTATTTTCTAGCCTTGCTTCAATGTTTATTGCAGCTTATTAGAAGCGGGGGCTTTAGCTTCCAATTGATTATGCTATAGATGGGATTTTCTATGATCCTCCATCGAAGAAAAATGCAGTTTCAAAACTCTCTCTAACCCCTTTCTTTAGGTTCCATTTTTTAACTTATTCTGTTATACTGAATTAAATTTTTTTATCGATTTTTTAATATGTCTATTTATAAATACATTTTAATGCAAATTTATATATGATTATAATTTATTTATATTTCATCAATTAATTATAAGCACTATTATTATATATGTTTTGTTTGTTTAGGTTCTTAAACAAAGCAACATTGTTGATATCTATAGTAATATAACTTGAAAAAATAAATTAGAAAACACAAATCTCTCCAATGTATCTCGTTAATGAAGTATGCTAAATTGCTAACAAATATTATTAATATTGTAATTCTTTGAAAGTAATATTATTTTAAAAGGTTATTTATTTAAGGTTATTTGTAATGACTACATCTTCATGACCTGAAAGATTATTTTATTAAATCCTTGGTATTTTTGGTCCACCCTTTATTCATTTTTTAAAATTATTTTTCTTTGTTGATACATTTTATTCGATGTACTGTGCACATTTTGTGCTTTATTAAATGATTTGATAATTTTACTTCCAAATAATTGACAAAAAGTATTGAAACTTTGTAACGAAATCAACTCAACTATTGGTTGATGTATAACGTCTTGGGTTTTAACTTTATACTTCATATTTTATGTATAAAGTTTTAGTTTCGTCTGAGTTTGTACTTCTTTTGTCATAGTGAGTTAGTCTAGTGGTGATCACATTTTATGACATTGATGTTGTAGGAAACGAGATGTTCGAGAGACTAGCAACAGAGCAGATTTCGACAATTTTTGCGTTGTATTGTCTTCTGAGGTACAACATGAGTGAGGAGAAAGCCTTGTTCATGCTTAGCATGTGGTGTGGCATAGGCAATCTCTTCCCCTCGATATTTTCTTTTGCTCCAGATGCCTATCTCGAAAAATTTCACGCCATTGTTTTGGGAAATTTTACATACATTGTAGTGTTATAAATTCCTTATTCTTTGCGTATTTATGTCTTTTTTTCTTCAATTTTTGACTTAACAATATGTCATAGAAGTGTTGATGAATTAATTTTAAGTTTAGCCTGTCTCATGACTATTCTGATCAACAGGGTATGGGAATGTTAGCACTGACAGTAATCATACCACAGTTGTAGCCTCTTAGATGCACTAAGGAACTTGAAATCCTTGGCCAATGCATGACTACCACAAGCTATCAAATGGTATTTCTTATTGTGGCAATGCTGTTCTTATCTATAGGCAGTGGTGCAATCAGGACATGCAACATTCCTTTTTTAGTGGATTAATTTGATTCAACCACTGAAAAAGGAAGGAAAGCAATAAATCGTTTCTTTAAGTATTGGTATTATACTGTTTTCAACGTTGTTTTTCTCATTAGTACGATGGTTGAGATTTATCGTGCAATTGTTCATTGGCCATGGACCACTGCAGTATTTGCCATATGCATGTCCCTTTCAACAATGATTCTCTTTATAGAGAGTAAACTTTACGTACATGTTAAGGCAGATACCAAGCTATTTTCTAGCTTTGCTCCAGTGTTTATTACAGATTATTAGAAGCGAGGCTTTAGCTTCCAATTGATTATATTGTAGATGAGATTTTCTACAATCCTCCATTGAAGAAAAATGCAGTTTCAAGACTCTCTCTAACCCCTCATTTTAGGTTCCATTTTTTAACTTATTCTGTTATGCTGACTTAAATTTTTTTTACCGATTTTTAAATATGTCTATTTATAAATATATTTTAATACATATTTATATATGATTATGATTTATTTATATTTCATCAATTAATTATAAGCACTAATATTATATATGTTTTGTTTGTTAAGGTTCTTAAACAAAGCAACATTATTGATATCGATATTAATATAACTTGAAAAAATAAATTAAAAAACAAAAATCTCTCCAATGTATCTCGTTAATGAAGTATGCTAAATTGCTAACCAATATTATTGATATCATAATTCTTTTAAAATAATATTATTTTAAAAGGTTATTTGTTAAAGGTTATTTGCGATGACTACGTCTTCATGACCTAAAAGGTTATTTTATTAAATCCTTGGAATAGTTGGTCCGTCCTTTCTTCATTTTTTTTAAATTTTTTTCTTTGTTGATACATTTTATTTCATATACAGTGTACATTTTGTGTTTTATTAAATGATTTGTTAATTATACTTTCAAATAATTGACAAAAAGTATTAAAACTTGACAATCAAATCAAGTCAACTGTTGGTTGATGTATAACGTCTTTGGTTTTAACTTTATGCTTCACATTTTATGTATAAAGTTTTAGTTTCGTCTGAGTTTGAACTTCTTTTTTCATAATGAGTGAGCTTGGTGAAGATCTTAAAATTTTGATTTAGCTTCTGATCTAGACTCGGATAGCCTTTTTAAACTTAGTCAAGCAACTGCTTAGTTTATAAGGCTATATTTGAGCGGCTCAAGTTGATTACTTAAGGGCAATCATATAAGTTAATGGATGATATAGGTGATGCAAATTCGAATCAATTTTGATTATAGAACATGATAAGGAAGAATTGCTAAGAATAACTAAAATTGGTTAAAAAATATGACTTTAATTCCACTCTACTTCCTCGAGATAATTATCAGCCCTATCTGCAGATAAGAAAACGCACTTAAATGCATTATATATAAAACCCTTTTATATGTCGATAATTTATATTTTTTCATTTTCACCCGTTTTTCTTAAATTAAATTCACCAATAAAAGCTTGATTTGATATGTATCTACTGCCTTCATGAGTAAATAGGAAATGCTTGAGAGACAGCATATGTAATACAGTAACGAAAAATATTTAAATCAACTGCCTTTATGAGATTTTGTCCAATTTCAAGAGATAAATAATTTGGTTTCCTTTATATATATATAAGAATCGTTGTTAATTTGTCTTTAAGGTAGCATATTAACAAGTTTTCAATACTATAATATCCTTTTAAAAGAATTACAATATTAGTAGTATTGCTTAGCAAGTTAGCATACTTCATTAACGAGATACATTAGGGAGGTTTGTGTTTTCTAAAATATTTTCTCAAACTATATTAATATAGATATTGATCAGTAATTTAGCATGTATAAACGAAAAAAATTAAAAAAAAATGAAGAAATGATGGACAAATAATTCAAAAGATTTAACAAAATAACCTTTTAGGTCATGAAGACCTAGTCATTACAAATAACCTTTTAGAAAAAAACCCCAAATAGAGTATCAAAATCCAATATCTAAGAAAAGGCAGAAAATTTCAGCGTGCACCGACTAAAGAAACCTGCTCCACCCCCTCTTCACCCTATCCATCCCACCATTTATTGACAATATATAATTATTATTTCAGTAAATGAAAAAGATAAATCATAGAAAAGACGGATAAGTATATAATTATTATTTAAAAAATTTATTATATCAATACCCTAAAAGATTTCTTCATTAATAAATATTTTATTTTATGATAACCCGATACGTGAGATTTCATTTTGCTTTTGATCTTCATATAATTTTGTGTAATTAGAATAATAAATATATACATAGAGGAGTAACATGATGAATTTATAAAATGCCAAATTGGGATTTGAATGACTTCTAATATGTTTAACAAAAGTTTTGACAACATTCATACCTCTTAAAATATTTTTAATCATTTAATAAAGCTCATGCTATTTCTCCCTAAAATTTTATATTCAACACCCATTATTTTTAATATCCCAAATAATTGTATAATTTTACATTATATTTTTATCTTATTTTCAAAGTTCCAAAAGTATTATATGGAGCCAATAAAATATTCAACGAACTAAAACTTAATTAAACAAAAACGCGAATAAAATTAATATATATTTTACAAACTATGTGAGGGATTAGCACATATAAGTTTCGCAATTGATAATTTCTATAATCAAGTTTTAAAAAATAATAATGATTTTACTTGTAATTTTATTAAATTGAAATTTGATTTATTAAATTCCATTGGTTCGTTGATGTTATTCTTAAAATAATAGAGATATATTTGAGAAAAAATTATTTTTAAAATTTAAGAACATATTAACATAATGAAATAATGGATGCAAAAGTAACTCTTTTTTCTAATAATTCTGCCATTTAATTAAAAGATTTTGAATAATAAGTTATTATTTTTAATAAATTGAAAATTATTTAATTAAATCTAAAATAATTTTTTAATGAAATTATAGGGATTTTAGTTCTTTATATCTCTTTGAACATATATAAGTCAAAATATCTTACAATAAATAAAACTAATTGAAGGTGTAATTAATAGAACCAAAGTAAAAGTTGATGATATTTAATATGAGGAAGAGATTTTTTTACACAGATAGTAAATATGTGTGTGTGTGTGTGTGTATATATAAAAGAATCATTGTTAATTTTGTCTTTAAGGCTGTCTTTTAACAAGTCTTCAATACTATAATATCATTTTAAAAGAATTACAATATTAATAATATTGGTCAGTAATTTAGCATATTTCATTAACGAGATCCATTATAGTGATTTGTATTTTCTAATTTATTTTCTCAAGTTATATTAATATAAATATTGATCAACAATTTAGCATGTATCGACAAAGAAAAATAATTAAAAAAAATAAAGAAAGGATGGACAAATAATTTCAAGGATTTAACAAAATAACCTTTTAGGTCATGAAGACCTATTCATTATAAATAACCTTTTAGAAGAAAACCTCAAAAATAGTATCAAAAATCCAATATCCAAAAAAGGATAGAAAATTACAACTTACACCGGTTAAAGAAACCTGCTCCGCCCCCTGCCCCCTTCAACCTGTCCATCCCACCATTTATTGGAAATATATAATTATTATTTCAATAATTTTATAATTTTAGTAAATGAACAAGATATATCATGAAAAAGGCAGATATGTATATAATTATTATTTTAATAAATTTATTATATCAATAGCGTAAAAGATCTCTCCATTAATAAATATTTTATTATATTATGACCCGATACGTTAGATTCCATTTTGCTTTTGATCTTCATATAATTTTGTGTAATTAAAATAATAAATAGATCCATAGAGGAGTAACATGATAAATTTTTAAAAGGTAGTCAAACGGGGATTTGGCTGACTTCTAATATGTTTAACAAAAGTTTTAGCAATTTTTATAACTCTTAAAATATTTGTAATTATTTAATTAAGGAGCTTGGAGACCTTGGAATGTTCTAAAACAAGCTTCTAGCACTTGAGTACTCTATTGTTTCTCCTTCCTATCCCCTCTCTAGAGACCTTGGAATGTTCTGAAAAGAGCTTTTGGCACTTGAGTACTCTGTTGTGTCTACTTCCTTTCCCCTCTCTAGAGACATTCGAATGATATAACAAGAGCTTTTTGGTATTTCACCCTCTACCATGGGCAGTCAGCCTACTAAAGAGATGATTTCAAATTACCAACAAGGAGGCTCGATGTAGAGGTTTAAATTTAGTCAGCTTGTGATATATATCTTCAATCTTTTAGCATAAATTATCAATAAAGAGCAAGGACTTGAGCTAATTATTAGCCCTATCTGCAGACAAGAAAACACAAATGAATGTGTTACATATACAACACTTCTATATACGGATAACATATATTTTTTCACATTGACCCCTTCTTCTTAAATTAAGCCCACCACTAAAAGCTCGATTTGATATGTATCTATTGGTTTCATGAGTAAATAGGAAATGTTTGAGAGATAGCATATGTAATATAGTAACGAAAAATATTCAAATCAACTACCTTTTTGAGATTTTGTCCAATTTCAAGATATAAATAATTTGGTTTCCAAATTATATATATATGAACAAAAATCATTGTTCACTAACAAGTCTTTATATATTAAATCATTGTTCATTAAAATTATATATATAAGAATTATTGCTAATTTGTCTTTATGGTTATATATTAACAAGTCTTTAATACTATAACATCCTTTTAAAAGAATTATAATATTAATAATATTGGTTAACAATTTATCATACTTCATTAATGAGATACATTAGGGATATTTGTGTTTTCTTATTTATTTTCTCAAGCTATATTAATATAGATATTGATCAATAATTTGGCATGTATCAACAAAGAAAAATAATTAAGAAACTGAAGAAAGGATGGACAAATAATTTTCAGGATTTAACAAAATAACATTTTAGGTCATAAAGACCTAGTCATTACAAATAACCTTTTAGAAGAAAATCTCAAACAGAATATGAAAATCCAATATCCAAGAAAAGAGAAAAAATTATAGCCTACACCAGTTAAAGAAACCTGCTCCACCCCCTCCCACTATTTCACCCTGTCCATCCCACTATTTATTGACAATATATAATTATTATTTCAATAATTTTATAATTTCAGTAAATAAAAAAGATATATCATGAAAAAGATTGATAAGTTTATAATTATTATTTTAATAAATTTATTTTATCAATAGCGTAAAAGATCTTTTCTTTAATAAATAGTTCATTTTATTATGACCTGATGCGTCATATTCTATTTTGCTATTGATCTTCATATAATTTTGTATAATTAAAAAAATAAATAGATACATAGAGGGGTAACATGATGAATTTTTAAAAAGTCAAACGAGGATTTGACTAACTTCTACTATGCTTAACAAAAGTTTTGGCAATTTTCATAACTCTTAAAATATTTTTTAATCATTTAATTAAAGAGCTTGGAGACCTTGGCATGTTCTGAAAGGAGTTTCTAGCACTTGAGTACTCTATTGTGTCTCCTTCCTTTTCACCCTCTGGAGACCTTAGAATGATATGACAAGAGCTTTTTGCAATACCTCCCTCCGCCATGGGCAGTGAGCCTAACGAAGAGATGATTTCAAATTACTAACAAGAAGGTTTCGATGTAGAGGTTTCAACGTAGTCGGCTTGTGATATATATCTTTAATCTTTCAGTATAAATTATCAACAAAGAGCAAGGACTTGAGGTAATTATCAGCCCTATCTGCAGATAAGAAAACACACATGAATGCATGACTTATACAACTCTTCTATATGTCGATAATATATATTTTTTCATTTTCACCCCTTTTTCTTAAATTAAATTCACCATTAAAAGCTTGATTTGATATGTATCTACTGCCTTCATGAGTAAATAGGAAATGTTTGAGAGATAGCATATCTAATACAGTAACAAAAAATATTTAAATCAACTGCCTTTATGAGATTTTGTCCAATTTCAAGAGATAAATAATTTGGTTTCCATTATATATATAGGTATAAGTCATTGTTAATTTGTCTTTAAGATTGTATATTAACAAGTCTTCAATATTATAATATCATTTTAAAAGAATTACGATATTAGTAGTATTGCTTGCAAGTTAACATACTTCATTAACGAGATACATTAGGGAGGTTTGTGTTTTCTAAATTATTTTCTCAAGCTATATTAATATAGATATTGATCAATAATTTAGCATGTATCAACGAAGAAAAATAATTAAAAAAAATGAAGAAATGATGGACAAATAATTCTCAAGATTTAACAAAATAACCTTTTAGTCATGAAGACCTGGTCATTACAAATAACCTTTTAGAAGAAAACCCCAAATAGAGTATCAAAATCCAATATCTAACAAAAGACAAAAAATTACAGCCTATACCGGTTAAAGAAACTTGCTCCACCCCCTTCACCACCACCACACACCCCCCACCCCCCCACCCCACCCTGTCCATCTCACCATTTATTGATAATATATAATTATTCTTTCAATAATTTTAAAATTTTAGTAAATGAAAAAGATATATCATAGAACGGACGGATAAGTATATAATTATTATTTTAATAAATTTATTACATCAATAACGTAAAAGATCTCTTCACTAATAAATATTTTATTTTATTGTGACTCGATACGTCAGATTCTATTTTGCTTTTGACCTTCATATAACTTTGCGTAATTCGAATAATAAATAAATACTTAAAGGAGTAACATGATGAATTTATAAAAAGTCAAATGGGGATTTGACTGACTTCTAATATGTTTAACAAGAGTTTTGACAATTTTCATAACTCTTAAAATATTTTTAATCATTTAATTAAGCTCATGCTATTTCTACCTAAAGTTTTATATTCAACACCCACTATTTTTAGTATCCCAAATAATTTTATAATTTTATATTATATTTTTATCTTATTTTCATAATTCCAAAAGGATTATATAGAGCCAGTAAAATATTCAACGAATTGAAACTTAATTGAACAAAAACTCGAATAAAAATTAATATATGTTTTACAAACTATGTGAGGGATTAGCAAATATGAGTTTCGTAATTAATGATTTCTATAATCAAGCTTTTAAAAATAATAATGATTTTACTAGTAATTTTATTAAATTGAAAATTGATTTGTTAAATTCCCTTGGTTCGTTAATGTTATTCTTAAAATAATGGAGATATATCTGACAAAAAATTATTTTTAAAATTTAATAATGTATTAACATAATGAAATAATGGATGCTAAAAGTAATTCTTTTTTCTTATAACTCTGCCATTTAAGTAAAAGATTTTTAATAATAAGTTATTATTTTTAATAAATTTAAAATTATTTAATTAAATCTAAAATAATTTTTAACGAAATTATAGAGATTGTAGTTTTAATATCTCTTTGAACATATATAAGTCAAAATATCTTACAATGAATAAAATTAATTTAAGTGTAATTAATAGAACCAAAGCAAAAGTTGATGGTATTTAATATAGGGAAGAGATTTTTGACAGAAATTTTCTTATATAATTTATCGATTTCTAGCCTTTTATCTCACTAAATTTCAATCGTTAAAATTGAAAATAAAAAAAGATTGGATGTAATGTTGAACTTATCAATCATCTTGACCATTTGATTATTAAAATCAAGGATTAAAATTTTGTATTAAAAAATTCGTTTCAAAATATTTTTTTCCTTTATATATGTGTATATATATGCATAATTACTTTTTCCTATCTGTTTAAGAATGATGTTAGACTTTTAATCTCCGTATAACCTAAACTCTACAACTTGATGTAGCATTGTATGTAGTTGGTTTTATTTTTTAATTACAAATAAGATTTATGAGACTTAAATATCTCAAAAAATAAAATTTCCACGTTCATGTTTCATGAAATAATAATGCTTGAAAATTTAGAAGTATTCTAAGGTATGCTGAAATTGAGAAAATTCATATCAAATTATTGATCATAATTTTTATTAAAATGAATTTTTGCTAAATTACAATATTACTTTGAAAATTTTAAAAAAAAATTGATTCTTAAGCACACCATGTGAATCGAACAATGTGATAATAAATAAATCAGAAACTAGAGTTAAATGGGGTAAAATTTTATTCTTTATTTTCTTCTAGAGAGCGGATGAGTAAGTAGAGAGAGAAATTAAAATTAATCAAGTTAATACTTATATGGTATGTTCGTTACTGAAAAAGAAGAAAAGCTTATTGGGAAATCAAATGGATGTTATTAAATTTATTTACATTTTTAAATCAATAACATAATTAAAATTGTAGAGATTCATAAAGCCTAATTTATTTAGGAGTTGCCCTTACCGTGTAGTCGCATACATGCAAGCTACAGTTTACATTTACTTTATATTATTTTAAAAACTGATATTGTACAATAAAAAACATTTCTAGCATAAAAAGCACCAAAATTTGATCATTTTGTGCTAAGGTGGGTGCAGCCAGCCAAGGCTTGACACATAAGACAAAAAGATTTCCTACAAGGAGTTGCTAAAAGCAGGGCAGCAAAAGAGCTTGACCCCACCTGCACTTTTGTTGTCGTAAGCTAGGCTTGTAGCTTTATTTTCTATTGATATGCTTATTTTTTTTATATTAGTATTTGTTCGACTTAGGGTTGGCAAAAATCCGGGGCCGGGCCGAGGACCCGGCCCCGGCCCCGGCAAGGAATTCAATTTCCCGTCTTCAGAAATTTTCCCAAAAATTTCGGGGTCGGGGAATTACATTCCGGGGTCGGGAAATTGAATTCCCCAGGTTATTTTTCCGGGTTGTATTTTTTTTTAATTTTTCTGTGATAGATTAGTACTTTTATTTTTGTTTCATATTTTTTCATTAACAATGTGGCTGTGGCCCAGTGGTCGCTGGGTGTCTTTGTCTTGTTTCAATGCCCAGGTTCAAGCCATCCCACAAGCGGCTATTTTTTTCAGTTAATATTATTTTTATAAATTTTTTCTTATTCAGTTTAATACTTGACAAATGAGTGTAGCCTGTTGGTAAGTTGAGGATAAATCTTTTCTTGTACTAAGGTTTAAGCCGCCCCATTAACACATGTTTTTATTATTTTTCTTAATATTATATTTATAATTTTTTCTATTGAATTAGACATTGCTTTTGCATATATTAATTTTTCATTAAATTATTAAATGTAGCTTCATTATATTTATAAAGTGTAAATGCTTCTATAAATTTTTTTACTAAGTTAGTCAATTATTAATTAAAATATCAATGATGAAAATACATATAATAATTAAGAAATCATTAATTTAAATATGAATTTTTTTGCATAAATATTTTAATTGGGTTTTGTATTTGGGCTGGGCTTGTATTTTTGTGATTTGGACTTGATATGCTTATTATTGTTGGAAACTTAAGTTGTATTGGGCTTTTAAAGTATTGGGCTTTTAAATTTTATTAATTTATAAAAAAAATTATTATTCCGGGCCGGGGCCGGGCCGGGGAGCATGCTCCCCGAACCCTGCCCGGCCCCGGGTAATCCCCGAAAAATTCATCCCCGTCCCCGGCTTAGTTCCCCGAAATTTCGGGTAATTCCCCGGACATTTCCGGGTCGGGGAGCCAGGTACCCGACCCCGCCCGGGTACAATTGCCAACCCTAGTTCGACTTCTGCATCACATCTGCTAAAAGTTTTTATTGCAATGACATCATCACGCACACATGGCCCCAACCCTGGCCACCCCTTATCGGCTTCTGAGTATGTTTAGGTGAGAGTTTTACTTCTATGCTACTACCAATCCAAAAAAGACAAAACAAAACAAACAAAACAAAAAATGAATCTATGCAAATAGTCCTCGTAGGAGAAAAATAGACAAAAACAATAAGTCACTCAATGATGTTACTGCACTTAATACCAATCTACTATAAATAGGTCTACTATGTCCTTCAGTACGCATCTCAAATTTCCCATCTTAAATGAAGGAATTGTTATTTAGTTTCAACGCATTAATCTGCTCTTTGGTAATAAGAGTTTGACAAATAGCAGAGACATTTTGAAGCACAAATAAAATATCGTACAGTGGCAGACAATTTATACATTTTCAATAAGCAAGAGTTATATGGTTAAAAGAGATGGAATAAATTATAAGGTAATTAGTTGCTGCTCTGATCAAAGTTAGAAGATCAAAACACAACAACGGCAAGGATATAAACTACAAGTAAACATTTTCCTGCATAAATAAGTCTGTCGAATATGGCAAGAGATTCTCTTCAACATCCCCAATGTTTTTATTGTTTAGTAATACTCTAGCAATTGAAAAAATAACATTCCTACAGAGGTCGATAAGAAAGTTGAAGATAGTGAGAAGGAGGGTAACCGTAAACATTTTCTTTCAAACACTATGATACAGGAAGAAAGCAAAAAAAGCTTTGTGTTTATTTCAGTAAGACATTTCAACAAGTTCGGTAAGAGGAATTAAGTAGTCAACTACCTTCCTTTATGGTCACGTAGTATATCTGCTTTTTTACTAGATCTAAAAAGGCATCATTTCTTGGTTGCGCTTTCAAATCGAACTAGATCCAACACTGCAAAGGAAGCCGAAGTGTGGTTGTGTACAGTAAAGAAATTATAAATGTGGGTATGTTAGCTTAGTCAACAAACAAAAACAAGAATTCTATTTAAAAAAGGTAAAAATCTCTGCAGCATAAAGCACAAGCGTTTAAGTTACCGGCTTCTTATCTTCAAGGATGGAGAGAGCGATCACCTTGAAAAAATGTGAGGGTTTTTCTGCCTCTGGTTAGGGGGTCTTATTCTAGTCTAGTTCTGCTATTCTTTCTTTAAAAGACCTTGTTAAAGTTGATGGTTAAAGTTAGGAAAGACTTGTTAGTGCAGCTGAGGATCTCGCATGTAGGGGATTCAAGATTTCTCCTCAACTTCGCATGCAGACGGAGAAAACCAAATCAGGGATCTGAGCAGATAAGGGACTCCGAGATATAATCACACCAAGTGGTAATCTCTTGCAAGCACGTGATATCTGCCACAATGGCTTGAAAACCTTCTAAAATGGAACGTTTTTGGGTTGTTCAACGGCTTCTCTGCACGTCAACAGAAAATGTGGTAGAAACCTTCCATTAACAGACCCATGTAGTAGCCTTATGCATCTCTCCATTAATCACCCTTTTTAACAAAGATTTTCTATGATCTACTAATCTACTCTATAATGAAGTCAATGTTGTATCATTTTTTATTTATATCATGTATAAATGTTAAGAGTTTTAAAACTTGAAAAAATAAAACAAATAATACCAAAAATGTTATTTGGATCATTGCAATGTTGTTGGAACTTCTATAGATTTTCAATTGCAATCTCGAAAAATTCTATAAAATCTTTTTCCTGAGGACGAAATCAAGTTTTCAAATAACCCCAAGTTAGAGCCCGAGTTGTATAAATATTTTGATTACAGTACTTTTTGTAATTTACCAACTCTAGTAGTAAAATGGGTTGTAGCCTAGTGGTTGTAGTCACTTGTTTCTAAATTCAAACTAGGGAATGAGTTTGAACCTCTAGTGTAACTAGTTTAGTTTAAACTCATTTAAATTTTTTCAACTTTCAATAAGGCTAGGCTGTGGCAGCTGGGCTATCGACCTACTCAGAAAAGTAAATAATGGGCATAAATTTAATCAAGGGGTCATAGGTAAATGTTGAAAACTAAGGGACATGCTCAGTTTTAACATAATACTGATTTCAAATACTTACCCGAAGTTCAATTCCTACCCCTGACCCTCAATTTCGATCACTAACTGGACGAACACACCCTATGACAGAATTGAAAATTGCTCATTCCCCAAACAAATTCCCCAGTTTTGTGAGTTACCACTCAACCTTAGACGTTCAAGTTTTATGAGTCCTATTTTAAATTTTATATTCAATTAAACCAATATAACCTTAAACTCCGCCAGTTGCTCAAAAGCACAAAATAACAATCATAGTCCTAATATTTATACTTTTTATTTTTTTTTTAAATCCAAAAAAACTTGAGCTCCCTGCAAGATTAGGCAAGCAGACAAGATGAGTTGATGAGAAGAGACAAAAAAAAAAAAAAAAGAGGAAATTGGAGAGAAAAAACAGTCTTCTAATATGAGACCATTGTCAACAGATGGTCCACACCACTCTGTCCTATACTTTGGTTTGAGGAAAATAATACATTGTAAAGCAACCCTGCAGTCATCACATCTCCAAACAACAAATCTCCCGGGGAAAAGACTGAAAGATGAGTCTTTGCGCAATAAGTTTCGAATACCAAGGCAATTACACAGAGGCATAACAGGTTCAATAGTTGTTACTGTCTCTTCAAGGGCAAAACAGGGCATAGTTCTTCCCGTGAACCCTTGCATTCTTTAATCTAGAACAAATCTTTGAAAAGAAAATTTCAGACTCCTTACCTTTTGCTAAACATCTGCTACTAGATTGTAAAATCCTTGAATTAAAAAAAGAAAATGAGATACAGTGTTGCAACATGGGACATACATTCATAATCATCTTTTGGATTAGGAAGCTTAGATAGCAACAGCCCAGAAATTGGTCTGTTTGGACTAAAATAATATCCAGAAGGTCGGATGATTCAGTTAAAGGAAAGTGCATAAGATGCATACTATATTCTGAGCAAACTGAAGGGACTTTGAAGCTTTTAGCCTCCCTTTCACTCTGCTGGTTCACTCCCATTAAGTTTCAGTTTGGCTCTGTGAACCAACACCCCGGACAATGTGCACTTTTATAGGATCGTGCCTTTCCCCCTTTTTTTGTGGAAATTAAAAAATGCAAATGTCTGCATATAGTTAAACCGGTAGAAAGAACTCCACCCACTAATGAATGTCTGACCGTCCTTCCAGTGGGCAACCTTTCCTCTGAATTTCCTCTCGAACTCATAAAGAAAGAAAATATTTTCAGCCAATTCAATTCCAAAGCTTTTAAATACCACTGATGGAACATACTGCAATATGAACAAAGAGTTCAGTCTATCATAGGAAACTATATAGTGATATGAGACAACTAACTTTCATGGTGCTACACAGATTTTAATAAATGTGCAAAGTAGTGATGTAAGCTATTATCTATGAGCAATGGTAGAAGCAAATCGTTATATTGCCAGCAGTTTATGTAAAACTTAAACTGAAAGGTGCCATGAAGTCTCACCTATATACTGCTAGCAAGATCAGTTCTTTGAGTTTGTCTAGAAGATTTGAGAACTAATTATATTGAAAAAGAACACAAGATGTGAAATCATAAATAGTTGTGCCTTTAGTATCAGTTTCACATATGAGCTGAGATCATTACCACGTCATTCTTCCTGGATCCACTTGAATCGCTAACAAAGTGGGGATTTTCAGGTTGAATATGTTTTCTCACATCAACTCCTTTGTTAGACCCTCCATCCCCAACAGCAGCCTTTTTCTTGGATCGTCCTTATTAAAATCAAACAGTAAGTTATATCATCCATGCATACACGTAGGATAGCCATTAAATTAGGAAGAGAAAATAATTGGTCCATAATACTTACCATTGTTTCTGCTAAAGGTCTTGCCGCTGCACCTTTTGCTGGTTGTTACAGCTATTACCTCCTCCTTCTCTTCATAATCTTCATTATCATCATCATCATCATCATCATCAATAATGATGACATCGTCCTCATACTATTCACTCTCTTCTTTCCCCCTTTTTCCCTTGTTATAATCTGGCATCACATTCTCTATGTTAATGTGTATGCTGCCATTATTATCCTCCTTCAAACATCCAGAACTCTAACAGTGAATCGACCACCACCATCATATCCAAAAACTAAAATGTCTCTAAGCATGATTTCATTGTTGCTAACAAATTTTCCCCAACCATTCTTAAAAAAACAACCTTCATCGGTAGAACTCACCTCCACATGCCACACCTTTCCCATTCCAGTATCGAGCATGACCATGCGACGTATTCTATTCATCTTAGCAACAAAATCTACCAGAATTTTATGGAGAAGAAATTAGAGTTAGAAGAAGCCAATCATAAACATGCAAACTATTATCGAAAATTTGTTAACTACTGTTTCTTTTTTGTTTCAGTAACTTTAAGATTTCTCTTAGCTGCACTGTGCTCCAATAGTTCATATACGGTGACTATGACATTTCAAAAGTTAAACGAACAATACTCTAATACATCTCTACTTCAACATCTTCCATAATAGCTCTCAAAACCTCTAAAGGAAACAGAACAGAACACCTTAAAATGATTTAATGCATCTCAGTCTAATACTATCAAGAGAGGTAAACTTAACAAAGCTTCAAAAACGTCTAAACCTAAAAAGATAAGAACTTTATTCAGTTTTGTAGCTCACTTTTGGGACCCGTCAACCACACAAATGTAAAGATCCAACCTTTATCGTTCAAACAAAACATATGATAGAACAAACCGATTCCACAAAAATATCAGAAAAGTTCGTTAAAGAAAAACACAAAAAATAACCCAAACGCAAAAGCATGGAGCGAAGAGTTGTGTTGTACTACCAATCTATAATAGCAATGCTGTGCGGTGTAAACTTTGTGGAAGTGGGCGGACGTCACGTCGGCCTGAGAGAGGGCCATCTTCTTTTGGTGTTTGGGACGCAAAATGAAAGAGGTTCAAGAGTGTACAAGAAAAACGAAATAGGAAAACGAAGCGATTTTAGGAGCAAACTTGCGTTTGTTTTATCTACTTTTCATTCTTGCAGGATTCTCCGATAGACTGATCTTCTTCCTTTAGCTTTGTGTTATATAGCATTATAGGATGGCACGTAGCATTTTTTTAAATTGAATAGTTAGGATTTGTTTTATTGCTTAGAATCAATTAACACAGTTTTATTCACTTTTTTTAAGTTTTAGTTCGCACGTCATAATTGCAGAGATTCTCCAATGAATAATGCACTATGAATTATGAACCAGTTATAATTATAGATTTTTTAATTTAATATTCTTTGGTAAATCATAAGTGGTATGATTTCATTTTAGATGGCATTAAATATTTTGATTCTCGCGACATTATAATTATGTGTATTATGTAATTCATATAATCTGTAATACAATTCTTATTGTGGATAAAAGTTTATAAATTTAATTTCTTAATGATAATATTGTACACTTTTGATAATATAAATATAAATATTTCTCAATTTTTATTTATGTTTAGTAATCAAGTATATAGATACTGATTCATATTTAATTCAAATTTTGTAGATTAAATTAATTTCTGAAAGTAAACATATTGTATATAAGATACAAATTAATTCTTCAACTAATTTATCAAAGTAAACATATTGTCTATATGATACAAATTAATTATTCAACTCTATTTTAGATGGCAACGAATTCCTTATATTTAAGTTATATTTTACTGGTTTGATTATTAACTAATTAAACTACATATATAAATTTCAAATTAGATTGACATTAATTAAGATAATCATTTAAGTAAATTTCTAATATCATTTTGATTCACAGCTTATTCATTAATCAAATTAAATTGAAAATTTTTATTTGAATTGGATTTATTTTAGTTGAGATGATATGTAAATAACATAAATTAATTTGTTGACTTGCATATATGATAAAGAATTGATAAAACCAACTAAATATGAAAGTAATTACTTAATTTATTAGATACTTTTCATAATTCTATTAAAATAATTTGTAAACATTTATATAGAATGTTAATGGGGGATTTTTGTCATCAAGACGTCACACAAGCTATTTCATCCTTATTATAAATATATAGCATCTATTAAAATAATAATCATTCCAATATTTAAATTCGTAAAAATCATTATCTAATTAACATAATATTTAATAAATATTGTTTACGTATACCGTTCTTTATTGTATTTATATTATATTGTACACGTATTGACACATAAAAAGACACATTATAAAGCAATGATCTTTGTTAGATTCAATAAATTTATTTTTGTGGTAAAGTACCATGATTAAATATATGACTTTTAACATTTAATTAATATGTATGCATATTAATTATAACAAAATAATATTCACTAGGTTATTATATATTATTTGGAAGTAAATATTTTTTATTAAAAAATAAGGCAACCTACAAAAATTATAGAAGTTGTATTGTCTCTTTCATTGTTTTGAATATATAACCTATATGCTGAGATGAAGTTTAAAAATTTTAATAGTTGAAAGTCAATAAAATTTATATTAATTTGTTGTAGTGTTTTATAAATATATATTAACAAAATATATTTTACAAGTTTTAATTTTGATATTATATATATATATATATATATATATATATATTTTGAGAGTTGAAAGTCAATAAAATTCGTATTAAATTAATTAATTTAATTTGTAATTAATTTTGAAATTCATATTAGATAGTATACCATAAATATATTTGAAATTGAATATGATTAATTAATTAAGTTTACCATAAATATATTAGAAATTGAATATGGAGTGTAATAAAAGATTGTCTAAATTACAATTTTATTTCCATGAAAACATCTCTTAATAGTATATGATGTTCAATAATACTAAGTATCTTATTACAAATAGTAAAAACTTATAAAACACTATATTAGTCTTCTTTTTTTTTTTCAATCCGAGGAATAATTCATGATCCCAAGTCTAGTGCAAGGTAACTGCTTTATTATATAAATTTCAACATTTTCACATATATAATTGTTCTACAACCACTCTATGATCCTTAATTCAATCTACTCATTACTTTCAAGTTTCATTGAGCATCAATTTTTTGTGTGTGCGCGTCTATTGTGTTCATACAAATAAATTTACTTAAAAATTATATAATATATCATATATATATATGTGTGTGTGTGTGTGTGTGTGTGTCATCCAAAATGTATTTGATTATAAGTTATGTAGGCACCATTACTTATACAATACAAGTTAAAAAAAAAAAAACACTAATACTTGTATTGTATACTACACTCTATTAATTTGTACTAAAATATTATATTAATTAAAAAATAATTTAAAATCTTATAGTAAGGATGAGTTTATGGTATATCATATAATAATAAGAATGACATTTTGCCTATATCCATATTCCCATTAAAGTGTATTACAAATTTTTTATAAATGAAGTCAATATAATCTTGCACAATATCTAATAAACTGAGTAGATAACCTATAAACTTAGTATCATTAATTCCTATGTATACAAAAGTGAAGAAAATGTAACTATTTAATATCATTAAAAATCAAGATTAGAGTAACAGTTATAATAAAATGTAACAAATGAGCTATCCAGCAGGTGACAAGGATTCAACATTACAAGGCAGAATGTCACCTGTTACAATTTAGGTGACTCCAGTATAAAATTTGCCAGAAAATAATGTAATAATTACAATTTAGTGTATAGTCAAATATTAATAAACAAAAATGAACTTTAAGATAGATAAATCAATAGAAAAAAAATGAACTTACAGGAAAAGTACACCAAGCGCGAGCGATAAGCCACCCACGATAGAAGATTTGATTTGGTAAACGCAATTTCTTTGAGGATGGGGTTCCACTTCCTTGTCACTCGGCCTGCCATCTCCATTTCCACTGGCATTCAAGCTATCTATCTGACATGGTCTCCTCTATATCTTTGTTGACTGAAGCAAATCTCTCAATACTCTGGATTGGGCCATGTTAGGCGCTTCGTATATTGGATACACGCCACAATATTTCAACTTAACTAATAAATTCAGTATTTGCTCTGGGACTGCACCTATTCAGAACTTAAATGCGATTGTCATAGAATGACCCTCTAGTAGCATCATATCCATAGTAGGAAGAAAATTTTCTCCTATGTGATCAGATGCAATAGAATTGAAAGAGCAATAGCCGATAGGAAAAAGGTTTTAATCATTAGCATAAGAGCAAAAACAATTTATATTAGGATGAGTTGCAGAATTATCCTTCCCCCTGTAATTACAGCAGATAGAGAAAATCCGATGAGCCTTCTGCCGCAATATTGTTTAGGCAGTTCAATGGTTATCGAAGGCGCAAAGCGTTGATAGTTAAACGACTCAGGATTTTCACTCCTTGGCAAATAAAAGTGAAATCTAGGTATGTTATTAAGTACCTGAAACATGAAATTAATGATTTCTGATGTGATATATATATACATGAGCATACTGCAATTGTTAAATTTGGGTATCTTATCAAGTACCTCTAAGCTGAGAAAGTGTGCGTAGGAAAAAGATAAGGGAAGAGAGAAAGAGATACAATCCTTTCCACAGAAAAGCCCTAATGCAGTTGCCATATGCTCAACTGTTTTTCGTGAAATGGTCTCCATCAAATTTAGGCAGTTTTCAAAATTGACATATGTAAATGGAAATAATGGAGGTTCATCTCCGTCAAATTGTTTTATATTTGATGGAAGTTGTAGTAATGATTGGAGTTGCTTGCAATTCTTCACATCTGATTCTTTAATTATCAATGGAAGCTCAGGTATTGATTGTAGCATATTGCAACTGTTTAACCAAAAGTATTTCAGCGTAGAAATCTGCTTGGATACTGGTAGCAAGACTCTCAAAATCATGTCCACTTAGATCTTTTAATACCGAACTTAAACATAAATCATGCATTACCTTCCCACATTCCACAGACGTTGGGAGTTGACTTACAGCAGTTCCACTTGCACTGAGATAATCCAAATATAATAAATTACTGACGCTGCTTGAGATAGACATAAGATTTTCACACATAGACAAGTCCAAGGACGTAAGACCAACTAGATGTTCAATTGAAGACGGTAGCTCTTAATTGCTGATCTAGATAAACCAAGACTTTCTAAGTTCTTCATTTCTCCCATATTTTCTGGGAATTAAACTCTCAAGTTTAGGACATTTTTTAAATTAACTTCAAAGAGAGCTCAATTCACAAATATTAGGTGAAATACTCTTGAGCTTTTTGCAATAAAGCATATTTAAAGGAACTCAGTTAGACACTCGACCCATGTAGGAGCTTCTTCTATTGCCGTCCAACCTAAGAATAAATGTTTAACATATCCTGAAACCTTTGGAAATTCTGTGAGATTAATGCAGGGAGCCAAAAGTGAGAGTGATAAGGCATTGAAAGTGAAATTTCCTTCGTAAGCTCTTCAGATTTTTATAGCCCCTCAGTTTGAAGTAACTGAGTGTAATATCCTAAATTTTGTAGTGTACATTATATCATGTGTTATGGTTACATATGTATTAATGTATATATAATGTATTTGAATTGTAATGTAATAAATGAAAGAATGAGGGGCTTAATTAAAAGAGTGATGGGTTTAATAGTTATAAAAGAGGAGAGAAGGACTAATGAGAAATTTGCCTTAATATACTATAAAAATGGGAAGAATTCTAGAATTTCTTCCCTCTTGCTCTTAAGTGAACGGTTTCAGCTCTTCACACTCTCTCTAAGTTTTCAACACAAAAATTCATCAAGACCACAAAGAAGGGAAGGAGAAGGAAGAAAGAAAAGGGTAAGAACTCATCTTTTTCCTTTAGAATTCTTGTGCTATTGTGTATGTATTTGCAAGAATTCTTTTGGGTTGTGATGTGAGTATATGAATTGTTGTTTGTGCTGCTGGAAAATTGTATGGAGATGTGAAATTGAATGAGTTTTGAATGCATCTAAGTAAGCAGATGAAGATATAAGCTAGAATTGAGAGTTAGTTCAAATCCTGGAAATTTTGTTACACTGAACAGTGCATGTTCCGAAACTTACCAAAAATCAGGGGGACATTTTCTTGTTCTGAAATTTTTATGGATGAAAATAGACATGTCCAGGAGTGTATAGCAATTGGAATCACTTAAAAATTCATAGTGTGTAAACTGTAATGAATTTTGAAATTCTGGTTCGAAAATTGTGAATTCCCCTGTTTTAAAACAGGGCAGGGGGAGTGAACTCGATTTGAGGGGGCAAATCTTTGTAAAAGTGCCTGAATGTTTGTATGCACGTTCTTCTATGTGTCACATATAAGACTGTAAATTTTTAATGAGATTGAAGCTCTGTATAAAGTTCTATGAATTTTTAAAGTTGGCTTGATAAAACTGGAATTTTTCAGTTTCCAAAACAGGGCAGTTAGAATTAATTAGGTTTAAATGACTTAAAGCCCTTGAAAAGCCCTGGTTTTTGGTATGGAGGTATATACATATGTTATCTACCATCCTGTAAATTTTTGTAGCCATTTGAGTAGGATTGAAATTCCTACAAATTTTTAAGTTGATAGTGCTCAGTGAAGTGAATGCAGTGGCAGAATTGTTGAGATAATAAATTTGATTATTTTGAGTGGCCAAATGACCCCAAATTGGCTCTAAAAATTTTAAGAAAACATGAGGTATGTGTGTAAAAGATCTCTACCTACTTGTGTGAATTTTTGGAAGTAGATAATTATTGTTGTGAATTGTTTGTCAAAGTAAGTATGGAAATAGAGCCAAAAAGGGGGAAATATTTTACAAGTGTATGGTGACCTAAAAAGAGATTTTGTTTTATTTTTAGGTCAATCACAAGCATCGAAAAGCAGCTATACAAAGTAAGTAAGCTAACTATTCTGAGGCCACAATAAATTTTGTGTACTGTATGTATGTAATTTTGTGGATTGTAACACTATTAATTGTAAGCACCTTGATGCTTGAATGTGAGATATTGTGACTGTTTTAGAAGCCTGATATCGAGCTTCTTTAATGTGACTGATTGTGAATGAGGAAAAGTGATTTGCATGCCAAGACCTAGGAAGTTTAGCTCTCATGGCTTGAGGGGAGGTCTGACCCATGTGTTTCTCTAGATGAGATTCGGTAGCATGGGCCTGGTATCACCCGGATTGTCAGACTAGCCTCGAGCTATTTTAAGTGTAGGCATCTAAATGTATTTGTATTGTTCTGTACTGTTTCATGGCTTGAGGGGAGGTCTGGACCATGTGTTTCTCTAGATGAGATTTGGTAGCATGGGCCAAGTATCACCCGGATTGTCAGACTAGCCTTGAGCATTCCATACTCCCATGACTTGAGGGGAGGTTTGGACCATGTGTTTCTCTAGACGAGATTCGGTAGCATGGGCCCGGTATCACCCGGATTGTCAGACTAGCCTTGAGCTATTGTATGGGAACTGACTGTGAAATGAAAAGTCCTACCTTGATTAGAGAGCCTTTCCCTAGGTGACTGTAACTGATACTATGGAAGCTTCCTCATTCTGTGATTGTGATTGTACATGAAAAAGCGATGAGTAGAGAAATGTGAACTCACTTATGTGAGATTGAATCGACCTACAAAGGTCTAGAAAGAAAATTGGCGAAGGAGTACAAATGTAATCGAAGTGAGTTCAGAGCATTTCTTCTTTAACAAGTTAGCTAATGCCTATGTAGTTAGAAGTGGATAATTTCATACTGTAGATTGAATTCCAATGTTATTGTTTATTGTCGTATATTCACTTAGCTTACTTACTGAGTTTTACTCACTGAAGTTGTTGTGTGCCTCAGGTGAGCAGTAGAGTGAGTTTTTGGATGGAGGACTTTTGGCATATCGATAGAGTTCCCTTGGCAACCAAAGACCGCTGCTCTCTATTAGCATAGCCATACTGTAGAAACTCTTTTGATTTTTGAATGTATTTATATACAGTGAAATGGTGTGGTTGTGATTAGAAGCTCTGTTTTGTGTGATAATAATATTAATTTTTGAAAGAAATAATAGAGTTCATATTTAAATGACCGTAAAAATGCTATATTTTGTTTGTCTAGTATGGGTTATGACAGTAGTGGTATCAGAGCATAGGTTTAAGGTTCTGTAGACATTTTGTTGCAAGCGGTCAAGGGAACCAAGTCCATGCCAAATCCTCCATAGTAAGTAAGATTGATAATTGTTTGATTTCTATATTGAAATCTCTGAAATGGTTGTATATGATGAGGAGTGCTAATTATTATTATTAGTAGAATTATCGTTATTTATATGGTGCCTCATTCTGTTCTAATGATCAGAATTGATAGACATGTCTCGACCGAGATGACCCAGAAGGGCCGATAACCCCACCGTAGAGGAAATGAGAAGAGGTAGCACCACATCTAGAGTGAGACGAACCTCGAAGCTGGACGAACCTGCTTTGGTCAGAAATAGAAGATCGAAGAGGCAAATTGGGACTAGTAGCAGCTCACGGGCTCAGGACACTACAGTCCAGGAGTTAGTTTAGATTTTGACTGATGTGAGACGGGAGGCTGCACAACCTAGTTCCACCACCACTTCTGAAAATATACAAGTTGTGGAGCAGTTTAGAAGACTCAACCCTCCATCCTTTACAGGCTCGACAAACCCATTAGCTGCAGAAGAATGGGTTCGTAAAATGGAGAGAATATTCGAGCTTATGGGGTGTACTGATACACAACGGCTCGCATGTGCTACTTTTATGCTAGATGATAGTGCAAGTTACTGGTGGAAAATGACCAAGAGAGCTCACACTGGAGAAGATGGAGTGCTTACTTGGGCTCAGTTTAAAGAGTTGTTTTATGACAAGTACTTCCCTCAGTCATTGAAGAATGAGAAGATTGCTGAATTTTTACAGTTAACTCAGGGGTCCATGTCCCTCACAGAATACAAAAGGAAGTTCGAGGCTCTCTCCAGATTTGCTTCACACCTTATCAATACAGAAGAGGAGAAAGCCAAGCTCTTTGAGAGAGGCCTGAAACCAGAAATTCGAAGGCATGTGGCAGCTTTTGAATTGAAAAGCTATAGTGCAGTCCTAAGGAAGGCTCAGATATTGGACAGAGATGAAGAAATGAATGAAGCTGGTAAGTTTAAAGAAGAGGGTTCTGGTTCTCAACCAAGGAAGCCATGGAGGAATAATAGCAAACGGTTCGAGAAAGGCAAAGGAAAGAAGAAGCAGAATACGGGTAGGAAAGAATTTCCTGTATGTGACACATGCCACAGAACACATAAAGGAATGTGTCATTTCAAGACTAGAGCGTGTTTTCGATGTGGAAAAACTGGACACTTTATTGCATCATGTCCTGAAGCTAGTCAAGCTCCTATTACTCCTGGTAGAGTTCAGAATGCATCGGGTAGAGAACCACGAGCTCAAGGAAGAGTCTATGCCCTTACCACCACTGAAGCACGGGAGGCTCCATCGGTTGTTTCTGGTATTATCTCTGTTCTTGGTCATAATGCTCATGTATTGTTTGATTCGGGTGCCACTCATTCCTTTATGTCTTGTGCTTTTGCTCATAAAGTGGAGGTAAAGCCTTCAATTATGGAGGTTGAGATGTGTGTCTCTACTCCTTCGGGGATGGCATTGTGTGCTAAAGAAGAGTTGAAATCCTGCTCGATTAAAATAGATAGCCAAGAGTTAGAGGCCAATCTAATCATCTTGGAGATGCGTGATTTTGATGTGATTCTGGGTATGGATTGGCTGTCTAAATATCATGCAGATGTCAAGGGTTTTGAGAAGAAAGTGGTATTCCATACTCCATTTGGATTGAAGTGCAGCTTTGTCGGGGTGGATATAGTTTCATTGCCACGGATTGTTTCAGCTTTGAAAGCCCAAAAGTTCCTTCGGAAGGGATGTATGGGTTTTTTGGCTTGTGTTATGGAGACACCGAAGGACGAAAAGAGTATTCAGAACATTCCAGTGGTAAATGAATTTACAGATGTGTTCCCAGAAGAATTACCCGGACTCCCTCCCGATCGAGAAATTGAGTTCACTATCGATCTTTTACCGGGAACCACTCCTATATCCAAAGTTCCATATCGGATGTCACCAACAGAACTTAAAGAATTGAAGGAGCAGTTACAGGAGTTACTGGATAAGGGTTTCATCCGTCCCAGTGTCTCTCCTTGGGGAGCACCAGTTCTGTTTGTGAAGAAAAAGATGGGACAATGAGATTGTGCATTGATTATCGTGAGTTGAATCGGGTGACTATAAAGAACAAGTATCCACTTCCAAGGATTGATGATCTACTCGATCAGTTGCATGGGGCAAGTGTGTTTTCTAAGATTGATCTTCAATCCGGATACCATCAGTTAAAGATCAGAAAGGAAGACATTTCCAAGACTGCCTTTCGAATGAGGTATGGGCACTATGAATTCTTGGTGATGCCTTTCAGACTCACGAATGCTCCAGCTGCTTTTATGGATCTTATGAACCGTGTTTTTAAGGAATTCTTGGATAAATTCGTCATTGTGTTCATTGATGATATTTTGGTGTATTCTAAGAATTTTGAAGAACACGAAGAGCATTTGAGAAGGGTATTGCAGTTATTGAGAGAGAAGAAACTGTATGCCAAATTCAAGAAATGCGAGTTTTGGCTCAACCAGATTTCCTTCTTGGGTCACATTGTTTCAGGTGATGGGATCTCAGTAGACCCAAATAAAGTGGAAGCTATTGTGAAGTGGCCGAGACCGACTAATGTAACTGAAGTGCGTAGCTTTCTGGGATTGGCTGGATACTATAGGAGATTTGTTGAAGGCTTTTCCAAGATAGCCTCGCCCTTAACACAGTTGACTAGGAAGAATGTAGCTTTTGTATGCTCAGAAGACTATGAGAAAAGTTTTCAGGAACTCAAGAACCGATTGGTGACAGCTCCAGTACTGATTATCCCTTCTGGTTCAGAAGGATTTGTGATATACAGTGATGCTTCTAAGAACGGGTTAGGGTGTGTTTTGATGCAAAATGGCAAGGTTATAGCCTATGCATCTCGACAATTGAAGGACTATGAGAAGAATTACCCTACCCATGATCTAGAACTGGCAGCAGTGGTGTTTGCATTAAATATTTGGAGGCATTACTTATACGGAGCAAGATGTGAGATTTATACCGACCGTAAGAGCCTCAAATATTTCTTCACTTAGAAGGAATTAAATATGAGGCAAAGGCGATGGCTTGAATTGGTCAAGGATTATGATTGTATCATTAATTATCATCCTGGAAAAGCGAATGTGGTGGCGGATGCCTTGAGTAGAAAGTCTTCTGGACATATGGCTGCTTTAGTTACCACACAACGGTCAATAATGCAAGATCTGGAGAAACTTGCTATTGAGATTGTTCAGCTGAATAAATGCTTAAATTTGGCTTCATTGGTCGTGTAACCCACCATTATTGAGAAAATCAAAAAGAGTCAATGTGAAGATGCCTTTTTGAAGAAGGTGAGGGAAGAAGTTCCATTGGGGAAGAGGCCAGGTTTTGTTATCTCTTCCGACGGGGTATTTTACTTCGAAGGAAGATTATGTGTGCCAAATGTGATAGAGTTGAAACGAGAAATATTGAATGAAGCACATAGTTCTCCTTATTCGGTGCATCCTGGCTGTACAAAGATGTATAGGGATCTCCGAAATAACTACTGGTGGGTTGGTATGAAGAAGGAAATAGCTCAATTTGTTGAACAATGCTTAGTTTGTCAACAAGTTAAAGCTGAACATCAAAGGCCATCGGGATTACTAAATCCACTATCAATACCAGAATGGAAATGTGAACACATCACTATGGATTTTATTGTGGGTCTACCGAGGATTAGGAATGGATATGATGCAATTTGGGTGATTGTGGACCAGTTAACAAAATCAGCACATTTTCTTCCTGTGCGCACTACCTTCACTATGGACAGATGTGCTCAGCTCTATGTAGATGAGATTGTTAGACTACATGGAGTACCGGTATCTATTATTTCAGATCGGGACCCAAGATTCACCTCCCAATTCTGGAAAAGTTTACATAAGGCTTTGGGCATTAAATTAAAGTTCAGCACGGCTTTTCATCCTCAAACAGATGGTCAGTCGGAAAGGACCATCCAGATTCTGGAAGATATGCTTAGAACTTGTGTGTTGGACTTCAACGATAGCTGGGACAAGCACTTGACTTTGGTTGAATTTGCATATAACAACAGCTATCAATCCACAATAAGAATGGCCCCTTATGAAGCCTTGTATGGGAGGAAGTGTAGATCACCCATCCATTGGGATGAGGTTGGCGAAAGAAAGATACTTGGGCCCGAAATTGTACAACAAACATGTGATATCATTCGAAAAGTGAAGGACAGAATGAATGCAGCACAAAGTAGACAGAAGAGTTATGCTGATCAGCGAAGGAAGAAGTTGGAATTTGCAGCAGGAGATAAAGTTTTCCTTAAAGTTGCTCCTATGAAAGGAGTGATGCGATTTGGAAAGAAAGGGAAATTGAGTCCAAGATTTATTGGCCCTTATGAGATTCTGGAAAGGATTGGAGAGGCAGCATATAAACTTGCCTTACCACCTTCATTGTCTGGAGTGCATGATGTCTTTCATGTCTCCATGTTAAGGAAATATGTTTCGGATCCATCCCATGTGCTGAGTTCTGAACTTCCGGAGTTGAGAGCCGATCTTACATATGAGGAGAGACCGATCCGAATCATAGATCGCAAAGAACATGGACTTCGGAAGAGGAACATACCATTAGTGAAAGTACTTTGGGAAAATCACTCCATAGGAGAAGCAACTTGGGAATTAGAGGAAGAAATGCGTACCAAATACCCCTCTCTATTCGAATGATTGTACTGAATTTCGGGGACGAAATTCTTTTAAAGGGGGGGAGAGTTGTAATATCCTAAATTTTGTAGTGTACATTATATCATGTGTTATGGTTACATATGTATTAATGTATATATAATGTATTTGAATTGTAATGTAATAAATGAAAGAATGAGGGGCTTAATTAAAAGAGTGATGGGTTTAATAGTTATAAAAGAGGAAAGAAGGACTAATGAGAAATTTGCCTTAATATACTATAAAAATGGGAAGAATTCTAGAATTTCTTCCCTCTTGCTCTTAAGTGAACAGTTTCAGCTCTTCACACTCTCTCTAAGTTTTCAACACAAAAATTCATCAAGACCACAAAGAAGGGAAGGAGAAGGAAGAAAGAAAAGGGTAAGAACTCATCTTTTTCCTTTAGAATTCTTGTGCTATTGTGTATGTATTTGCAAGAATTCTTTTGGGTTGTGATGTGAGTATATGAATTGTTGTTTGTGCTGCTGGAAAATTGTATGGAGATGTGAAATTGAATGAGTTTTGAATGCATCTAAGTAAGCAGATGAAGATATAAGCTAGAATTGAGAGTTAGTTCAAATCCTGGAAATTTTGTTACACTGAACAATGCATGTTCCGAAAATTACCAAAAATCAGGGGGACATTTTCTTGTTCTGAAATTTTTATGGATGAAAATAGACATGTCCAAGAGTGTATAGCAATTGGAATCATTTAAAAATTCGTAGTGTGTAAACTGTAATGAATTTTGAAATTCTGGCTCGAAAATTGTGAATTCCCCTGTTTTAAAACAGGGCAGGGAGAGTGAACTCAATTTGAGGGGGCAAATCTTTGTAAAAGTGCCTGAATTTTTGTATGCACGTTCTTATATGTGTCAGATATAAGACTGTAAATTTTTAACGAGATTGAAGCTCTGTATAAATTTTTATGAATTTTTAAAGTTGGCTTGATAAAACTGAAAATTTTCAGTTTCCAAAACAGGGTAGTTAGAATTAATTGGGTTTAAATGACTTAAAGCCCTTGAAAAGCCCTGATTTTTGGAATAGAGGTATATACATATGTTATATACCAGCCGGTAAATTTTTGTAGCCATTTGAGTAGGATTGAAATTCCTACAAATTTTTAAGTTGATAGTGCTCAGTGAAGTGAATGCAGTGGCAGAATTGTTGAGATAATAAATTTGATTATTTTGAGTGGCCAAATGACCCCAAATTGGCTCTAAAAATTTTAAGGAAACATGAGGTCTGTGTGTAAAAGATCTCTACCTACTTGTGTGAATTTTTGGAAGTAGATAATTATTGTTGTGAATTGTTTGTCAAAGTAAGTATGGAAATAGAGCCAAAAAGGGGGAAATATTTTACAAGTGTATGGTGACCTAAAAAGAGATTTTGTTTTATTTTTAGGTCAATCACAAGCATCGAAAAGTAGCTATATAAAGTAAGTAAGCTAACTATTCTGAGGCCACAATAAATTTTGTGTACTGTATGTATGTAATTTTGTGGATTGTAACACTATTAATTGTAAGCACCTTGATGCTTGAATGTGAGATATTGTGACTGTTTTAGAAGCCTGATATCGAGCTTCTTTAATGTGACTGATTGTGAATGAGGAAAAGTGATTTGCATGCCAAGACCTAGGAAGTTTAGCTCTCATGGCTTGAGGGGAGGTCTGGACCATGTGTTTCTCTAGATGAGATTCGGTCGCATGGGCCCGGTATCACCCGGATTGTCATACTAGCCTCGAGCTATTTCAAGTGTAGGCATCTAAATGTATTTGTACTGTTCTGTACTGTTTCATGGCTTGAGGGGAGGTCTGGACTATGTGTTTCTCTAGATGAGATTTCGTAGCATGGGCCCGGTATAACCCGGATTGTCAGACTAGCCTTGAGCATTCCATACTCCCATGACTTGAGGGGAGGTTTGGACCATGTGTTTCTCTAGACGAGATTCGGTAGCATGGGTCCGGTATCACTCGGATTGTCAGACTAGCCTTGAGCTATTGTATGGGAACTGACTGTGAAATGAAAAGTCCTACCTTGATTAGAGAGCCTTTCCCTAGGTGACTGTAACTGATACTATGGAAGCTTCCTCATTCTGTGATTGTGATTGTACATGAAAAAGCGATGAGTAGAGAAATGTGAACTCACTTATGTGAGATTGAATCGACCTACAAAGGTCTAGAAAGAAAATTGGCGAAGGAGTACAAATGTAACCGAAGTGAGTTCAGAGCATTTCTTCTTTAACAAGTTAGCTAATGCCTATGTAGTTAGAAGTGGATAATTTCATACTGTAGATTGAATTCCAATGTTATTGTTTATTGTCGTATATTCACTTAGCTTACTTACTGAGTTTTACTCACTGAAGTTGTTGTGTGCCTCAGGTGAGCAGTAGAGTGAGTTTTTGGATGGAGGACTTTTGGCATATCGATAGACTTCCCTTGGCAACCAAAGACCGCTGCTCTATATTAGCATAGCCATACTGTAGAAACTCTTTTGATTTTTGAATGTATCTATATAGAGTGAAATGGTGTGGTTGTGATTAGAAGCTCTGTTTTGTGTGATAATAATATTAATTTTTGAAAGAAATAACAGAGTTCATATTTAAATGACCGTAAAAATGCTATATTTTGTTTGTCTAGTATGGGTTATGACACTGAGGTTGGTGAAACATTGGATATATGAAGGAACCTTAATGTAACGGCCCGCCTAATTTACTTGTTAGAGAGCCCATTTATTTGTAAGGACTTGGCCTGGCTTCTAGAAAATTGCAAGCCCAAGTCCATCTTCTAGAATTCTCTAGCAAGATAGAATAATATCGGAATATTCATAGGATAATATCAAGATATTCCTTTGTACTTGTATATATTTGGTAAGTGATTTAGGACCACTAGATACATTAGATCTAGGCCATTCATTTGAGAGGTGATTCCCTATATAAACCCCTCCAACCTCATTTGTAAATCATCCACAAACATTCTAGCATTCAAGCATTGTAAAGCTCTCTACTTTAATACAAAGCTCTTTTTGCTTAGAAATTCTTGCCTCCATCTCTTCTCTTCTTTGCCTACAGGCTCTTTGGCTCAACAGTCCTTCCTTCTCCTTGAGCGAGAAGACTAGCATCAAGGCTTACTTAGCAACTCTCGGAGTCAAGTTGCCTAAGTGCCGCACGAGCAGCTGCGCAAACCTCTAAGCTCGTGACAGTTAGTATCAGAGCACGGTTCGAGCACAAGAGCATGGTATCCGACCTTGAAGTGAACATGGAGGAGCAAGTTCGTGGACGAGAGGAGCAACCTCAACCACGGGCACAAGGAAAGCGAGGTAAGTCCAAAGCTCCACCCACGGAGTCTTTTGAGCCTCGTGTTGCTAGCTTGGAGCAAGCTATCTCGGGGATGGGCAATGCAATTGAGGGCCTCACCGATCATCTCGAAGGCCTAGAGACGGAGTATGGAGAGATAACCCAAGCAGTGAAGTCCAATATCCTTGAGTTCAGCACAGCTTATGAGAAGGAGCTTCACAACCTTTCACGAGAGATCGTGGGCTTACGGACTTTTGTAGAGCACGAGTTGCGAGCTATCCGTGACGAAGTGGAGGAATCTCGCACGGAATGGGAGAAGCATTAATGTGGCCATGGTAACCCTTCCTACCCAAGTGGACTTAGTTCCATGCATGTGCCTACTCCCGCCACTTATAATGGCACTCGCAACGCCACGGAAGTGGAGAACTTCCTATTTGGCTTGGAACAATACTTCGAAGCCAAATGTGTTCGTGATGATGCTTCGAGGATCGGCATTGCACCAACATTCCTTCGTGATGCAGCCCAATTGTGGTGGCGTCGCAAGCATAGCGACGTGGGCAAAGGTATCGTTTCCCTTCGCACATTGGAGGATTTCAAGAGAGAGCTTCGGAAGCATTTCTCTCCATGCAACGCCGATAAGGAGGCAAGGGGTCGCCTCCACCGTTTGAAGCAAGATGGCACAATTCGAGAATACATCGAAGAGTTTACCACCATCATCCTCGAAATCGAGGACATGTCCGAGAAGGATTCTCTCTTCTACTTCCTCGACGGACTCAAAGATTGGGCGAGGGTTGAGCTCGAGAGGCGCGGCGTTCAAAACCTTGATGACGCCATAGCCGTGACCGAGTCCCTCATTGACTACACATCCCAATCCAAGGAGAGGAAGACCAACCAAGGGAAAGGTGGGGGAGAACAGGATACCAAGAAGGAACATGTTCGAAAGGAAGGTGGTGCACGGAGGCCATCCGAGGGAGACAAGCGGGACACACTCAACAAAGGTAAGTTCGATACCCCCAAACCCAAAAATCCTTGCTTCATCTGTGATGGTCCTCATTGGGTTCGGGATTGCCCAAAGGGGAAGACCCTCAACGCACTAGCCGCTCAACATGAGGGCAGACAAGTTGAGGAGCCACAAGCGGAGATGGGTTCTCTCCGCACAATTGGCACACTCGAGAGACCCACACCTATGCAAAAGGGTCTCATGTATGTGAGTGCCACCATCAATGGCAAGGATGTGCGTGCGATGCTTGATACGGGAGCCACGCACAACTTCATCTCCGAAGACGAGGCCAAACAGTTAGGCCTCACATATGTCAATGGAGGAGGCACAGTCAAGGCGGTAAACTCACCCGCCAAGGCTATAATGGGAGTGTCCAAGGCAACGACAGTACAACTTGGCACATGGAGCGGTAAGCTCGATTTCTCCATCGTCCCCATGGACGATTTTCAAGTAGTGCTTGGCATGGAATTCTTTGACCAAGTGCATGCTTTCCCCATTCCTTCTTCTAACTCCCTCAACATACTCGATGGGAGTCATGCATGCATGGTCAAGGCGGAACGCATAGCAAAGGGTGAAGGTAAAACATTCTCCGCACTACAACTCAAATGGGGGACGAAGATGGATCCAAGTTCTCTTGCCACTATTCGTGAACAAAACATTAGTGAGGACATTGCCATTGCCGAGGACCCAATGTCGAGTAAGATTCAAGCCATCCTTGAGAAATATAAGGATGTGAAGCCTCGAGACTTCCCAAGGAAGTTGCCTCCACGACGGGAAGTGGAGCAACAAATCGAGGTAAAGCTCGATGCCAAGCCTCCATCCATAGCACCTCATTGTATGGCGCCACCCAAACTTGTGGAGTTAGGGAAACAACTCTATGACTCGCTCGAGTGCAAAGCGGGCAAGGCAAGTGTTGTAGCCAATGCCCCAAGTTGCAAGGCGAAACTCGCCACTTCGAGCATGAGTCCTTCACAAAGTGTGCTCAATGACGGCATCAAACAAGGCCTAGAGCACGACCCCATAACCAACCATTCATTGAAGTTGGCAAGTGAGGGAAAGAGTCCAGCGGCCTACAAGCTTGCAAGGGTATGGCATGAGCAAGCTGATACTACAAGAACATGCTTGGACAAGGCCGCAAAACGGACGAAGAAGTGGGCGGACACCAATAGACGGCACCTCACATTTCAAGAGGGGGACATGGTACTCGTCAAGCTCCTACCCCGACAGTTCAAATCACTTCGTAAAGTGCACAAGGGGTTGGTGCACAAATATGAAGGTCCCTTCCCAATTCTTAAGCAAGTGGGTGAAGTCTCCTAAAAGGTGCGATTGCCGCCCAACCTTAAAATCCATCCGGTCTTCCATATCAAATTCCTCAAGCCTTACCACGAGGACAAGGAAGACCCAAGTCGAAGCGAGTCCAAGAGGGCAACCACAGCCATTGTCACATCATTCGACAAGGATGTGCAATACATCCTTGCAGATCGAGTTATATGAATGAGGGGAGTTCCACCATACACCGAATACTTGGTAAGGTGGAAAAACCATCCGAATAGTGAGGCAAGTTGGGAACGCGAAGACACCTTGTGGTAATTTAGCCAGCACATCCAATGCTACAAGGACGAGAGCGCGCCGAGGACGTCGCGAAATTAGGTGGGGGAGGATGTAACGGCCCGCCTAATTTACTTGTTAGAGAGCCCATTTATTTGTAAGGACTTGGCCTGGCTTCTAGAAAATTGCAAGCCCAAGTCCATCTTCTAGAATTCTCTAACAAGATAGAATAATATCGGAATATTCATAGGATAATATCAGGATATTCCTTTGTACTTGTATATATTTGATAAGTGATTTAGGACCACTAGATGCATTAGATCTAGGCCATTCATTTGAGAGGTGGTTCCCTATATAAACCCCTCCAACCTCATTTGTAAATCATCCACAAACATTCTAGCATTCAAGCATTGTAAAGCTCTCTACTTTAATACAAAGCTCTTTTTGCTTAGCAATTCTTGCCTCCTTCTCTTCTCTTCTTTGCCTACAGGCTCTTCGGCTCAACAGTCCTTCCTTCTCTTTGAGCGAGAAGACTAGCATCAAGGCTTACTTAGCAACTCTCGGAGTCAAGTTGCCTAAGTGCCGCACGAGCAGCTGCGCAAACCTCTAAGCTCGTGACATTAAGCAACCTTTTGCAAACCTCAAAGTTTATAGTTTCAAGCTTTCAAGCATTTTTAGGGTTTGGGAATTCAATGAGTTGCTCAGGGTTAGAAACATCAATTGATTTTAAGTTGAGGACAGGCCGTAACAAAAAGAAAATTTTTAGAATAAATAAGTGACCATGAACTGGCAATTGGTCAAGAGAAAGTAAGTTTACAAAAATAAAATATTTATATCTTAGCACCTTCCGGGAGCTTCTAAATTTTGCTATAAGTTAATTTAAGTTCAACGTGCAAGCTTCTCTGTACTAAATTTTGATGGCAATTCATCCCAAGGATGTCCATCCTAATGGAGATATTTCCATTCATATAAAAGATCTTCTAAACCCCAAGGAAGGTATACTTTAGAGCTATTTGTACAGTCCCTTAAGTATGAACCTGATCTGCCCTCTAAGATTGACCATTTTCATAAAGGCTTTAGAACTTAATGTATATCTTTTTTTAATATAGACATATTCAGAAATATGCCCTTAACTTTATCAGTCCCCCTGAAAACCAAAAGAACGAATAAATCAATACAAAAGGATTAAAAGATTCATGAAACATATACAAAGTGAAATGAAATTTGTATAGCTGATTTCTTATTACCTATTTGATATATTAAGTAACAAAATAAAGTTAACAGTCCTCTTACCTTATTATTTTGCAATACATGCATGATAGACATCATCCTCATTCCATAACTTCATAAAATTTAACACGAAATGAAACCCGGCTAGCATAGTCCATTGCTAGGTCTAATATAAATTTAAAAAATGTAATTTTATGCATTTTTCTATTGTATTTAAATGAGGACAAATTATATTAAATATAGAATTTTGTTAACTAAAAATTGATTAGGCTAGAAATTTTGACCAATCTTTGTATGTAGTACTTGTTTATACGGCTGTGATTTAAATATTTGTTTAAATAATACTGCTACATTTTAGAAATTTGTAAAGTTGAAGTGGTTTCAATTGGATGGAAAGATAAATATAAGAAAGTTAATAAAATAAATGTTGATAATTAATGAGGTATTTAATAAGGGATGCTACATTAATTTTGTAAACAAACGTTACACAAACATTATAAGCATATCAAGTGGCGGATTGAGAACTTTATCTTAGAGGGGGTATCTTTAATATTTTAAAGTTAATACCTTTTTTAAAGACCTCAATAGTACATAAAAAATTATTTAAAAATATATATATAAATAGTAGACATAATAATTCTTATCTTTTAAAATTAAATAATCATAATACAATAAATCAAAGTATAAAATACTAATACTTAATAATTTATTTTATAAATACATATTAATTATTGTCATTGAAGAGTATTTATATTTAAAAAATGTTGCATAATTATCTCATTGTCATGTATGAAAAATCAAAATTATAATCCTAAATTAGCATTATAATCCAAAGTCTAAGTTCTATGTTTGAATTTATAAACAAATCTTTTACATTAATTTTAAGACAACTTTGTATTGAATTGTTAACATTTTTCTTAGATATGATGAGGTCAACTTAAAAATAAATTTTTTTTAAAATATCTCGATATCTTTTTTCTAAAAAATTATTATTTTACAATAACCATTACAATTTACCCAAAAAGGCTACAAATGCCATCTCAACATGTTAATTTGGTATTTGTATAAAATTTTTATGTATTGAAAAATATAAATTTTTATAACTAAATCTTACATGTTAAAATTAGTTCTTATTTTTTCTGTCATTTATTTATAATCAGAATTTAAATTTTAGTTATCTATTTTAGGATTAAATTTTTTGATGTCACATAATATTGAATTCCAAATGATACGTCCCACGTACGGAAAATTATAAGCACACCTTGACTTTTCCCTATAAATTAATTCCCTTCTCCGTGTGTTTGCAAAGCAAAACACACTTTGCTTGCTAGCCAGCTTTTGCTTTTTCTCTCGCCCATATAATCGTAGGTTCACATACGTGAAACCCAACTTGCTTTTTCTATAGCAAATACTACTCTTTGCTTTCACTTCTATACGTACATAATTCCATTCTACTCTATTTCTACTTGCAAACCTTATTTTGTGCTGGATATAAGTTTGTTTATTTGGCAATTAAGTTGCTCGTCAGTTTGCCTTTGTTAGTCTAGATCATATGGCTAATGAAAATAGGCAAGAGTTGCAAAGTGAACCAACTGTGAAGCTCGGTTATCACTATTTAATCTCCAACGCTTTATATCTCTTTCTCGTGCCAGTCCTTTGCATTGCTTTAACGCGTCTTTCCACATTAACAGCTGACGATTTCTTTAAGCTGTGGAAAGAACGTAGATTCAACTTCGTGACAGCAATTTTGTGCTCGGTTTTGCTAGTTTTTACTTCTACCATTTTCTTTTTGAGTCGCCAAAGAAAAGTTTACTTGGTGAAACCTCAACCAGATCGATTGTGCAGTAAAGAACTTCACCTGAAGATTTGTGCATAAATCGCCCACTTCACTAAAGAAAGTTTAGCGTTTAAAACGAAAATGTCAGAGAGATCAGGGATAGGAGAAATGAGTTATGCACCAGAAGCCTCGATGCATGGTCCCGCAAAAATTTGGTTCTTTGGCCGAGGCAAGGAAGGAGACAGAAGCAGTGATAATTGGAGCGATCGATGAGCTTTTGGCCAAAACTGGGGTGAAGCCTAGAGATATTGGCATCCTTGTTGTAACTAGGGCTTATTTAATCCAATACCAGCATCGTCTGCTATTACAAGCTCAAGGGTGAAATTTTGAGCTATAATCTGGGTGGTATGGGTTGCAGTGCTGGAATTATTTTTATTGACCTCGCCAACCAGCTTCTACAGGTGAAATTTTGAAAGCTTCTCTCTTTAGAAATATCGGTTTATAGTTTTGACTTGAATGTAGATAACATTTACACACTTGAACATTAATTCTCATTTGTCGTGAGTCTGATGACAATCTACCCTTAATATGGCGTCACCCACCTCTAGCGAGCAATTTCTTTATATTAACATATATGATCATTGATCATCGATATTATTCTTTAATGAAATAATGTTATACATGATTTCTGAATTTTTTATGTATAAAACATCCTTATGTGTCTCTAGAATCTTATATTATATAATAGCCTGTTCCGTGAAACAAATAAAACTGGTATCATGGCAAAATCAATATAAAATTATTACACCTAATTAACAAAAAAAAAAAAAAGAAATAGTCGTTAGAGGAAATTCCTTTTATACCTTTAATGGGAAATGCCATGTTGTAGTGGCCCAATCGATTCCAGCAAAACAATTATGAGACTAAATTATACGTTTTAAAAAATGATATTGTATTGGAAATCGTATTTCTATTCCAATTTTATAAGCATATAATATAACATTAAAAATTCTAGTATAATAAAATGGGTTGCTAGCTAAACCTTTTCATATCTATTATAATTGTGATTT
Source organism: Boswellia sacra (assembly GCA_013180625.2). Lineage (NCBI taxonomy): Eukaryota > Viridiplantae > Streptophyta > Magnoliopsida > Sapindales > Burseraceae > Boswellia > Boswellia sacra. The sequence continues at coordinate 186,534 of SNVD02011912.1, read as the reverse complement.
ATTAAATAAAGATAAATTCTTTGAATATGCCACTGTAATGGACAGATGATATTAATGCATGAATTTTATGAGTTATATTCTCATAAGGTATTGTCTGCTTTGGGTCAAAACCTACACAGTTTTATACTGAAAATGGCCCTCGTTGGGGAAGAGGGTAACCCCTCCTTTTATAAGTCAGAAGTCAATCCAATATCTAAGAGATATAAGACAAAGCCACAATCTCTAATTTGAATCCAACGTCATCACTAGATATTCATGCAATATTTACATTAGTGAAATCTTAATAATGGTAATAGAATTGTGGGATTCCAATACCACATTAAAAAAAAAATCTCCTTTTTTTTAATTTTTTAATTTTTTCTATTATGTGACATATATTAATTACAAAATGTGTTAACTTAGAGGAATGCTAATCCGAATAATTTTACCATAGACAAATCTTGATATCTTATTTGCCCTTTTTTTTCTTCTTCTTCTTTTCTCAATTTGTATGTCCACCGCTACTATCTTCATTTTCCAATGTGGACTGACTGACTGACTGAGCTAATTAATCTAGTATGTTTCGTTGTATACGTGCGAAATAGATAAATCCCAACTCCTGTGCTGTAGTTGATAGCGTAGAGTGCCGCACTATGAACTGGTATACTGGAAATGAGCTGATGATATTTGTTATAACTGTGTTTTTCAACAAGAAGATGAGACCGAAACAAGAGGAGTCACACTCTCAAAAGATCTTATGGCTGTTGCTGGGGAATCCCTGAAAACAAATATCATTACACTCGGACCTTTAGTCCTGCCAATGTCCGAGCAACTCTCAGCGAATTTTGTGGCAAGGAAATTCTTTAAGATGAAGATTGAGTCTTATATTCCTGATTTCAAACTGGCGTTCGAGCACTTTCGCATTCACGCAGGAGGGAGATCAGTGTTGGATGAGATAGAAAAAACCCTTCAACTCACTCCGTGGCACCCGGAGCCGTCACGAATGACTCTTTACAGGTTTGGGAATACTTCAAGTAGTTCCCTGTGGTATGAAAAGGCCTACTCTGAGGCCAAGGGAAGGATCTGTAAGGGTGATTGAACAACTCACATTGCGTTGAATGCAGGCTTCAAGTGCAACAGAGCTGTGTGGAAGGCATTGAGGAGCATCAATCCTGCCAAGGAGAAAAATCCTTGGATGGATTAGATTGATGATTTTCCTGTTCAAGTACCAAAAGTAGCATCAAGTGCTTTCTAAACTTTCTGATCTTCTGAAGGGAAGAGCATGATAATTAAGCAAAGATATTAATCTATAGTCATGATATAGAAAAATAAGCGCAATATCTCTTTCTTTAAGAGAAATGTCATAACTAAATTTCAAGCTTTAATATTGTGTAGTCCTGTAGTAGGATTCTTGTAGTCAATTAATGCTATGAATTTGTTATACTTTGTTTCCCAAGATATTAACTATTCATCAGGTCATTTAATTTTATGATAAATAATTTATCCATCTTTACTAGGAGCTTTACATCTTATATTAACTATTGTACTGTGTGAACTGATGTGGGAGGCAAAAGTCTAGATAAATTTGACAAAAAAAGATCTATTTTTATTGAATTGATATGATATGCCTGACTGACAAAGTAGGGTAAAATACAACCTTTTATAGACTAAAGAAACCTCCGACTGAAATTAATTCAAAATAAAAAATTCTAATATGATTTGAAAAGCAATTAAACACTTAAATGCAATCCCAAAACAAATAGGACTCAAAATAGAAAATAACAAATTTTCTAAACATAAAAGGACTCAAAACTTGAAGAAGGACAATTTCAACTACACAAAATGTACCGGACGTATGAAGGCATGTGCATATACTTGAAAACCACTGGAAAGATCAAGTTCAGCATTATGCCCTACATTATGAACTCTCCATATTTGTCAAAATGATTCTTATTTTCCTTTAGATTTCACCGTTTTAATGTTAAAAAATTATTATTATTATTTTCTGGAATAAATTGATTTTGGTTGAGAGCTTAGCTTTGTGAAATACATCTTAATCCATTTAATTTTAATTTTTTGTATAATTTTTTAACAGCACTAAAAAATAAAACATAATGTGGTTCACTAAATAAGATTATAGAAACTCCTCAGTGAAAATATATATTTATCAAAATCATTAGTTTAAGAAAGATGCAAAAACCTGCAATCGCTGCTTGACTCAGTAGGGAAAGGAGGCCACCCAAAACCTAATTTATAATCTCTGCATTATCTTGTAGTTGAAATCCAGAACAAATGATTTAGCCTTGCGCATTCTCCTAATAAACTTCTCTCTTTTCTTTATGGGTGGAGATTTTAAAGAAGATGTGTGTATTGAGCTGCCTTGTGAAGAACAACGGCAATCAAGTGGCTTATCAGAGGAGATACTGCAATGCAAATTATATGTTTAAGGCCCGTTTGTTTTAGGTTTTGAAGTCTCTGAAGTAAAAAAGTATTAGCCTGTTTGTTTTGAGTTCTAATAATTTATTTTCAAACATATATATACGAAGAAAAAGTGAAAAAATGTCACTTTTTTAATCTAAAACATCTGAATATGTTAAAATTTCTAAAGTACCCTTATACATAAAATAATAATAATTTTTTTCAGCCCCCTTTTTTGACCTAGCTGCCATCCTCACTCCTCATCCTATCATGACATAAAATTGCAAGACGGGCATCAAGATCCTCCAAACCAAAAAAGATCAATCCATCCCTATCATGTTGCAAAAAAACACAATTATTTTTTTTCTAGTTTGACATTATCAATTACTTTCTCATAACAATTATTGTTATGCAGTGACAATTAAAATATTTAAAAATAACTACAAAAAGAGTATTGATAAAAATATTTTACTTGATAATCACAAAGCATAAGCATTTGATTAAAATGAAAATAATGTAAGTACAAAATATTAGGAAAAAAAAGACAACTAAAAACTAAATAGAGTGTATTAAGTACAAATATCTACTAACTAAAATGTTTTCTCAATAATTTATTAAAAGCAAAAACATGTTTCAATATTTTCGACTTCATTAATATTAGTTACAAGTAAGTATTAAACATATTAGTTTTTTTTAATTTCATAAGCTAAAAAATGTTTCAACATTTTCAGCTCCATTAATATTAGTTACAGGTAAGCATCAAACAATTTTTTTTTCCTAATATCTTGCAAGATTATGGGGCAGGGGGCCGGCAGGGGTGGCATCCCCATCTCTACCTCGTTTTTTATTTGGAGATGAGGGATTAGCCCTATCATCAGCCTACTCACAAATTTATACACCTTATTGCCACCCCAAAATGGATGAGATCCATGGCCCATACCCATATATTTTTTTAATTCGTACTCAAAACCATAGAAGCATAGCCCAAAGAGAAGGTGGCTGCTATAAAGAGAAGTGGAGCTATCAAGAAGTAATCTAACCCATTGCTCCTTAACCTCTCCATGAAGACCATAAGATACATTAAGCGTAGCATCATTACCAGTAATTAGTGTAGTAGCCTTAAGTTGCTCTATTCCAGTAAGGCTACTCATCTTCCTCAACTCCTCACTAATTCCCACATGTTCGTTATGAATTTCTTGACCAATAGCATGATTCAGCCGACCAGATGATTCCCTCATCTCCTCTACAAGACAAGTTGTTGTCTCACTGACTTCCTCTTCAAGTGCTTCAATATCATAATTTGATCTCTTTCTTCTCTTCTTTGATGAGCTATATGAACTATATGGGTTCATTTGAGCATGTGAACACGAATGTTATCATCTAGATCTTGAGCCAAATCATCAATGTTGATGGTGTCACCTACCGTGTCATTATTATTTGCTTCCATCCTTTCAATTTTCTCCATTTTCCCGTTACCCGATCTTTGCCATAAATTAGACACAAATCATCATAAAATGGGAATGTTTTGTGCCTAAAATATATTGCCTCCCTATGAATCTGCAAATAGTTCCAATGAATAAATTATACTTTATAAACATATTATAATCAACAACTGTACTGTTGGGAAAGTGTTAAAGATAAACATACCCGGATATAAGCACCCCACACTGACTTCTCTGCCATCACAATCTTTTTTTCTGCATCCCACCCAAATCCGCTACAATTTGGCCCCGTTAACATGTCATGTACAACTCGAAAGTTTTTCTTTAAATTTCACCAACTCGAGAGTTAGTGAGGAGTTGAGGAAGATGAGTAGCTTACCGTAATGGAGCAACTTAAGGCTACTATACTTGTTACTCGTAACAATGCTACACTTAATGTATTTTATGGTCTTCATGAAGAGGTTAAGGAGCAATGGGTTAGATTACTTCTTGATGGCTCCATTTAGCTTGATATTATATAGGTTGATAGCCTAATTACACATTTTGTGGTATTTTAAATTTTTACTTATGATGTTAATTTGTATAAAGTTGTATACATTTCTAATGTTCATATAACAGAAATACCACGAAATTTTTAATGTTTCTAATTGATTATGGAATTTAATTTTTATGTGTTTGCTTTGCTTTATATAGTTAAAAGATGTTAATTTAAAAGGAGCCATGGAGCATTCTGCATTTTGTAGTTATTTTTTATTTGTTGCTTTGTTTAGTGTAAAAAATAAAAATAAAAGATAAGATGTTAACTTGTTTTTTTAATAGTATTATTTTGGATTTTATCCAATAAAAATTTTGATATTTCATATTAGTATTTTTAAATAATATTATTTTCATTTTTTATTCAATTAAATATTATTACCATTAAATATGAAATATTTAAATATATAAATTATATTAACTAAATTAATATATAATTTCATTAAGTAAGAATAAAGTCATTTAAAATATTTATTAGTTGATGTTCCATTATTAATTAAAATTCTAATTTGAATTTTAAATAAAAAATTTATTAAATAATGAATATTAAAAATTATAATATTAAAGGGTATTTTTGTCCACTTATTTATTAATGATTCCTTTCCCTAAAGATTACATATGTCAACTCAACATAGGAAACCTTTTCCTTCATCTTCTCCTTTCCTCATTCTTCTCTTTTCTTCCTTTTTTCCTTTTTCCCCTCTCCTTCCTTTCCTCAAACCTAACACGCCTTGAGGGTGTGTTCGGTTGCATTAATCTAAAGAAGAAGAGACTTAGGATTACTTAAGAATCCTAAATTTTTTGTTTGGTTGAAGTTTTTGACTAAGAAAAAAGTTTTCTTAGGAAAGAGGATTATTTAAGTTTTAACAATCAATTTTTTACTCCCTGCCTTAAAAAATCTTGACTTTCCTAGGAATACTATATTAAATTACTAAACTAACATTGTATATTTTTATGTCTCAAAACTAAACTTATTTAAGTATTGATTAATTTATTTTTTAAATAAATAACAAAATAATTATAAATATTATTAATTAATTTCTTTTTAGAAATTAAAAAATTATATTTTTAAAAAATAAGGCAAAAATTACAAAATTTTTTGGGTGATTAAAAATACCAAAATTGTGCCCCTAAATACTTTAAAATCAAAAAAATCCTTGAATAATAAAATTCTATATTTATTTATTTATTTAAATAATGTATTATAATAAATAAATATAAATTTATTTGAATTTATTTTTTAAAATTTATTTTCTAAAACATGAAAAGGGGCAATCGGAATTATATTTTTCAGAAATTCTATTTTTAAATAATTAAATTAATAAATATATTTAGTTATTTATTTAAAATTAATATAGTTAATGTAATATCTAGTTTTAAATTTTTTCAGATTTTTCTTATTTTAATATATATTTAATATATTAAATTATTTGTTTATTAATTCAATAACATTTCAAAATAATCTGGTAATTTTTTTGTAATTTTATTTAATTTTTAATAAATGATTATTTATTATTTATTTATCTATTTAATAATTCTACATAAGTTTAATAATATTTTTTACAATTTAAAATGTATTATTTATTTTTAAAGAAAAAGTGGAATTTAATTATATATATTAAAAAGTAAATTGTTTTACTATTAATTTAATAAATAATTAATTATTTTTATTCAATTTATATAAAAATTTAAATTTAATATGTGAGTTTAATAATAGATATTATATATTTCAATGTTGAGGGCATTTATGTCCAATTAATTTATAAACTATTTTTTTTCCATTCATTATTCCATTGGACAATCAAACATAAGAAAATATTTTCTAAACCCATTCTTTTCCCTCAAATTTTCCTTTTTATCCACTTTTCCTCTGCATTCACTTTTCCTTTCTTGCAACCGATATACAATGAGTGTCTATTTTATGTGAAGGGTATTTTTGGAAAAATAGTGTAAATATCTTTGGTAAATGCGTTTTCTCTACTTGAGGAGTGGAAATAGAAGCCCTTATGTTTGAGGAAACAAGATTGTAGACAATCCTTTTTCCTCACCCAATTCATGCAACTGAACACTGGACTTAGAATTCCTTAGAAATTCCATTAGGGAAGAGATTTTTTGTAGAATTCCCAATATTAAGGAAGAGCCTAACGATATGGAGTTCATCTTAAAACATTCATTATCCTGATAATCCAGGCCTTAAAACTGTTGCAGCATTCAAAACCTAAAATAATCCATTTCATCTCTTTGGTGTATCTCCCACATTAGATTGTTTAGAAAATTTACCAATGCGAAGCATATGCCAATAAATATAAATATAACTCAAACGCTTTTGCACTAGTATAACAGCATTAGCTAAACTTTTCAGCCACACCATATCCATTGAAGAAAACTAATTTATCTGGCTTGGATATCTCAAATTCCATCCCATAACTTGGATTTATTTCAAGAATCCAGACCTCTGCAGAAACAGACCGAGATAAAATGAATTAGACTAACAATTGCATCAGAGAGACACCTTAGGAAGAGTTTTATATGCAGTGACAAATTTATAAGTCCTCACTATTACACAAACAAGCCTCTTTTGTTGTCAATATATCAGAGCCAATTTATTTCTTTCAAAATCCGTGTCTGCCTGATAAGTAGCTAAATATGACCTTAATATCCATAACTTGATCTAACATATCCAACTAGATTAAAAGTTTAATTAAAAATAACTGACTACAATATGAACTAGCTAGTTTCAAATCATGTTTTTAATGGACTTTCTATAAACATGTAGTCATAATTTTGCACCACCAATTCTTAGAGCGCGTTTGTTTGAACTTCTCTAATGACCAAAAAAGCTTTTTTAATGCTAAACTTTTAAATTTTTTTATATCGTTTAGCTGTCACATGAAAAGAGCTTATGCATAATTAAAAAAGTTATTTTATGTTTATTAGGAGAAGCCCAAAATTGAAGCTTTTGAGGAAAGCTCTTTTTGAGTTTTTGTAAAAAATTCTAAAATGACTTTAATATCTCATGTTATTTACGAAATTCCATATTGCCCTTTTATTTAATAAAACCCTAATACAAAAGAATCAACTATAGCCTCTCTTTCAAAAAAAAAAAAAAAAGAACGTAAATCAACTGTTCAAACTTGCACTGGACTTCAAACTTGCATTGGACTTCTATTTAACTGTAAGTTTTTTAATGAGTTCTAATATGCAACGCCAAGCAGTTCCGCTCTCTCGGTCCGAGAAGTGCATTGTTGGAACTGGGTTGGAACGCCAAGTGTCTCTAGATTCAGGGGTTCCTGCTATAGCCGAACACGAGGGAAAGATCATTTATACCAATATTGACAAGATCGTTTTATCGGGCAATGGGGATACTCTAAGTATTCCATTAGTTGTGTATCAACGTTCCAATAAAAATACTTGTATGCATCAAAAAACCCAGGTTGGGCGGGGTAAATGCATTAAAAAAGGACAAGTTTTAGCGGATGGTGCCGCTACAGTTGGCGGCGAACTTGCTTTGGGGAAAAACATATTAGTAGCTTATATGCCATGGGAAGGTTACAATTTTGAGGATGCAGTACTTATTAGTGAACGTCTAATATATGGAGATATTTATACTTCTTTTCACATACGGAAATATGAAATTCAGACTCATGCGACAAGCCAAGGTCCTGAACGGATCACTAATGAAATCCCGCACCTAGAAGCCCGTTTACTCCGTAATTTAGACAAAAATGGAATTGTGATTACATTTATAATTTTCAGCATTAAATATACAAATTATTCCGTATTTTTATTATATTAAAATTCTTGTATTGAGTATAGGTTTGTATTAACGTATGTTTAAATCTTGTGTTAATTTTACAATTACTAAAATTCTTGTATTGCATATAATTTTTTTATTGGCGTATGTTAATTACACTTTATTCCGTATTTTAATTCAACTATTGTATTGCGTATTACGGTATGTTGTTATTTGTCTTTTATTGTTACTGAAATATTAGTAATTTGAAAACTTAGGACCCATTAGATTACATGCTTGCGTATGACTTGGGTGGATTGCATATAACATCATATCTTCGTTTCCTTTTTTTTTAATTCATTGTTTATGTTTTAAGACTAAGTTTTTACTATTTAATATTTATACATTTAAATAAAGCATTACGTATAACATTTAAGTCATTATTTAAATAAAGCATGCAGGCAGTCATGTGCATATACCCTCTTTTTAATTAACTTTATAATTTAATTTATGTTTATACCTTGCTAGGAAGATGAATAACCAACAAGTGAATCAATCACAACAACCTAGTATGGAAGAAAATGCAAAAAGGAATAAGGCTGAATAGAATGATTATTCTGTTGACTCATTTATTAAGATCTGTGCGTGTCAACGAAACTTTAGTTGGCAATCGACCAGATGGTCACTTCAATAAGCAAGGTTGGAAAAATATTATCGCAAAATTCTCAGGTATGACAGGTAAAACTTACGACTACAAGCAATTTAAGAACAAGTGGGATTCTCTAAAGAAAGAGTGGCAAATTTGGAGAAATCTTATAGGAAAAGAAACTGGTCTAGGATGAGATCCCATTAAGCAAACAATTGAAGCTGGCGACGAATGGTGGAATAGAAAATTAAAGGTACAAGTTTTAACTTTTGAAAAAAATTAGTTATTGTTTTCTTAATTTAACTAATTATTAAACATACATTTTATCTTCTCACATTATTGCAGGAGATTCCTGAAGCATTTAAATTTCGTACCAAGAGATTAAAATATGCTGATTAATTAGTTGGATATTTTATTCAAGGATGTTGCAGCTACAGGAGAGGGTTCTTGGGCACCTTCTATGCGATTTGTATCAAATAATGTTGAGGATGAGTCATATAGAGAGCAAGTGCATGGTGTTGAGGAGAACTTTATTAATGAATTGGATTTTATAGATGGGCTGGACAATATTGATAGTAATATAGAAAATACTCTTAAAACACAAGATAGTGGAAAAAAAACAAAAGAAAAAAAACATTTCGAACGAGAGACAGAGATGCAATAAAGTTGTCCGAGCAATCAGATCGCTTATGTGATGCGGTAAAGAATAGGCCACTAGTATCTAAAAAGATAGATAAACATGGTTGTAGGATTAAAGAAGTAATGGATATCTTAAGAAGTATGTCAGAAGTTGAGGGAGGAAGTGAGCTTTTTATGTTAGCCACTAAAGTGTTTTTGAAGAAGGAGAATAGGGAGATGTTCATTGCATTGAAAGATTCCGGTCTTGAAAATGAATGGTTGAAGCGAATGAAATAGCTTTTTTTTTTCCTTTTTTTTTTAATGTATTGACGTACAACTTTAGGTTCTCTTTTATGTAATTTTCTTATTTTAATACAGTGAAACTATGGCTTGGATCGTTATCTTATGGGATTTGTTTGCATTAAATCATCATGCCAATGTACATTTTGTGTTAAAATATATTTGGTTTTGGTCAAAATTATACTTTTTTTTTCATTTCTTACAGATATGGAATTTTTTGAAAATGATGATAGTACAAATGGTACAAACAGGGGTTGGTTCATATGTTAATCATTTCATTAAGTATAATTTCAAGGTATCATGTAGAACATCTTCTCATACCGAGTACAAATTTGTAATGGAGATATTTAATGGTCATGATAAGAGGTGCCATGAACAATTTAGGATGGAAAAAGAAGTCTTTATAAATTTATGCCAAGTCTTGAGTCAATCATATGGCCTAAGAAAGGTAAAGATATATCAATAGAAGAGGCTGCAGCAATGTTTTTTATTACATTAGGTTGGGCATTTGGGAATAGAATATTTCAAGAGAGATTTCAACATTCAGGTGAGACCATATCTAGGTGGTTTGGAATAGTGTTGGATGTTGTTTGTCTTATGGAAATTGATTTGATTAAACCATTTGATCCACAATTTATGGTAATTCCTAAAAAGATTAAAGATGATGATAGATATTGGCCATATTTTAAAGATTGCATAGGTGCAATTGATGGAACAAATATACCTTTAGTGTTACCTGCATCAAAGCAAATTCCATACATTGGTAGAAAAGGCATTTCCACCCAAAATGTGATGGCTGCATGTGATTTCAACATGTGTTTCACTTTTGCGTGGGCTGGATGGGAAGGTAGTGCACATGATACACGAATTTTTTTAGAAGCCTTGCAACGAGAGAATTTGCACTCTCCTCATCCACCACCAGGTAAGTATAGAAAATAATTTTAATTGCTTATATTAAATTATTTACATTTTTTATTGTAAAATATTTATTTGTGCAGGCAAGTATTATTTAGTGGATGCTGGATATCCTCATATGAAAGGGTATTTAGGACCGTATAAGGGCAGGTGGTATCATCTTCCTGATTTTCGACGTGGAAGTCAACCAAAAGGAAAGAAAGAAATTTTTTATCATACCCTTAACCCATTCTTCCTTGAAATGCAATATTGAGAGAACATTTGGTGTTTGAAAAAGTAGGTGGAAAATGTTAAAGTGCATGCTTAATTTTCCATTTGATAAGCAAGTGAAAATTGTGATTGCTTCAATGGCGCTTCACAATTTCATTAGAATTCATGCCAAAAAAAGATGAGGAGTTTAAGCCTTATGATGACAATGAGGAGCTACTACATGAGGAAGTGAATGAAATGGAAAGAATGGATGCTATAGAGAACAATAATAGCTTGTTACAAGACCATGAGATGGATGAAGAACGTGATCAAATTGCAACTTTTCTTATGCATCGATGATTTTTAAGTTATTCATATAGTTTGTTAATTTTTGTTGGAATTATTTATTCTTGGTGCTTTTTTGGAACTTTGAATATAAAATAAACAATAAAATTAATATTTTTTTATTACTATGGTATATGGTTATATATGTTTGTTTAGTTACATATTTATTTTATATTCTTAGACATTACAAATTATATAGGTTAGTTATAATCTGTTTGATTATATGGTTATTTTATATTCATTAAGAATTAAAAATAATATATAAGGGTACCATTCATAATTTATTTATATTCCTTAAGCATTAAAAAAATAATTTATTTGGTTATGTGGTTATTTTATATTTTTAAAGCATTAAAAATTATATATAATTATTTTGTTTGGTTATTTGATTATTATTATTATTATTATTATTATTATTATTATTTGATACAAAAGCATAATATCAAATTATAGGGAATTATAATGCATCAGTGCTCTTGGAACGAAATTATAATGCATCAATGCTCTTGGAACAAAATTAATTATAATGGAAAGCATTAGTCCAATTTTTGTTTGGTTATTTTATTATTTTATTTTTCAAATGCATTACAAATTTTATATATCATAGGATTATTCAGCATTTGTATACCCTTATAGTAATTTTGTCATTAGAATGTACTTTTTGATTATATACAAGCAAACCATCTATTGATTTAAAAAAACTTTTTTAATTGACAACCAAACAATAACTAGCTTATTAATATAAGCTCTTTTTTGTATAAGCTCTACTTCTAAAGGATCTACTTCAATAAACTCTATTTGAAGAAGTCCAAACAAACACACTCTTAGTAATATTGACAAAACTGTTTCATTGAATTCCTTACTGTCATTAATATCACCTGATAAGATCCACAAGAATTTGTTGAACTTCTATATTGATGTCAGCTCCAGTTTGAATGTCCCATGTGACAAACTTGTTTCCATCAACTGCATTAGTTTTAAAGTTATCCAGCAAGCACATAGTTCAAACATAGACACTTGTGCATCTCAATCTCAACCCGTACCTTGCCTTAATTCAGAACCAACAACAAAGGCAAATAACACATGATTAGCAACAGCCTTGGCAAATATGGTTTCCTCATTTTCTGTTTGAATCATTGTGTAATCTTCTTAATGATGCCATCTGTTTGAAGCACACATACAGAACATTTTATGACCATATAAGAACATCAATCTTTAGACCATCAAATCCAAAGACATCAACAGAAAATCCTACAAGATCAATATACCAGCGACATTAATGACTTTGCTTGCTTCTGATCCTAGATCTTTGATCGCTGTAACTTTCAACTCTGCCATTCAAAAGAATAATTAAATCAATATGTTGAATGGTTTGTGAATCACTTACTAGATAGCCATTATCAATACAGCCAAAATGATGCTTCTTCTCTGTGACAACAGCAGATAGAGCGAATTTGATGAGTCTTCTATTACTACAATATTGTCGAGGCAGTCCAATGTTTATCAAAGAACCAAAACTTCGATGGTTGAACCACTCAGGAATTTGACTCCCAGGTAAATAAATAAATTTAGGTATCTCATCACGTACCTCTAATATGAAATTGACAATATCTGTTGTGAGACATGGGAGAAAGCCCGTGGAAAGAGAGAGAAAGAGACACTAACCTTTCGATAGAAAGGCCCTAATGCGGTTGCCATACGCTCAACTCTTTGTTGTGAAAAGGTCTCGATCAAATTCAGGCAATTTTCCAAATTGAAATGTATGATAGGAGCAAAAAGAGATTTCATCTTCGCCAACTTGTTCTATAGCTGATGGAAGCTGTGGTAATGATTGGAGTTGCTTGCAATTCTTCACAGATAAACGTATAATTTCCCAATGGAAGCCCTGGTATTGATTGGAGCATATTGCAATTGTTAAATAAAAAGTATCTCAACTTCGAAATTTGCTTGATAGTTGTAGGAAGACTCAAAATCACGTCCACTTAGATTTAATGTTACCAAACTTAAACATAGTTCATGCATTACTTTCCCACGTCTCACAGAGGTCCTCGTTACACTGAGATATTCCAAATATAATAGATGACTAATGCTGCTTGGGGCGGACTCGAGATTTTTCACACATAAACGAGTTCAAAGACAGAAGCCCAATTAGACTCTCAACCGAACATTGTTGCCCTGAAATTGTCGCTCTAGCTAAATCAAGCTCTTTTCTGTAATTTATTTCCTCCATGATTTCTGACAAACTCTCAAGTTTGACACATTCTTCAAAATCAACCTCAGAAAGAGGGCTCAATTTACAAATACTAGGTGAAATACTCTTTAGCTCTTTGCAACAACGCATATTTAAAGTGACAAACTTAGTTAGACACTCAATGCACGTAGGAACTTATTCTATTGCAGTCCAATCTAAATATAAATGTTTACCATTTCCTGAAACCTGTCGAAACTCTATGAGATTAACACAAAAAGCCAAATTAAGAGTGATAGGAGCTTGAAATCCAACACTTGTTGGAAAGCTCCTCAGATTTTTACAGCCCCGAATTTTTAAGTAACTGAGGTTGGTGAAACATTGGATACATGAGGGAACCTCAAGCAACCTGTCGCAACCAGCAAATTTTATAGTTTCAAGCTTTTTAGCATTTTGGAGGTTTGGGAATTCAACAAGGTGCTCAGAGTTGGAAACATCAATCGATTTTAATTGCTGTAACAAAAGAGAAATTAATAGAACAAATAAGTAACCGGGAACTGCACACTTGGTATTGCAAGAAACAAATTAATGAGTCCTAATAATAAAAAATTTAGACCTTATCTCCCTCCCAGATCTTTTGAAATTTGCCATAGGGTACTCTAAGTACAACAAGATTCTCTGCACTAAATTTTGATGGCAATTCATCCCAAAGATATCCATGTCAATAGAGGTATCTCAATTCATTAATTTGGAAGATCTTCTAGAACCAAAGGAAAGCATACTTTAGAGATATTTGCGTTGTCTTCAAGATACGAACTCAAACCAATAGAGTTTAAGCACTCTTAAGATCAACCATTTTCACGAAGGCTCCAGAACTTAAATGTATCTGTCTTCTGAATCTAGACATATCTAGAAATATGCTCTTAACTGTTCCAGTCCCCTTGAAAACCAATAGAAAAGAATAAATCAATAGAAAATGAAAAAAAGCTACATAAAACTGATAGCAAGTGAAATGAAATTCATAAGGTTAATTTCTTCTTACATGTTTGATATATTAAGAAATAAAATCAAGTTAACAATGCTCTTACCTTGTAATTTTGTAGTACCTTATGGACATCATCCTCATCCCACAGCCTATAACGTTTCCCTGGATTGACTTGACATTCTACAATTTCCCTATCCATTTCTTGCGATAAATCATACATATATTTGTAGCATATTATGAAACTTATATCAGTGCTTTATTGATAATGTTCTAAAAATAATATCCCATAGCTTCGTAACAAGCCTTCAACACTTCTATTGCATCATTTTTGCTCTCCAATTCCAGAAACAAGTAATTTCAAGAAACATGCTCTTTTCTATGCCATTTAATCCATCATAACTGATTTTCAATACATCAAAAATTTTGGGGTCAGCAATCTCTTTTAAGTTATGCACAACACTTTCCCATGCTTCTTTGCTCTTCCCATGAAGGAAAGAACCTAGCACTTGAAGGGCTAATGGATTCCCTTTGGCATATGCTGTTATCATATTTGACAGTTGTTTCAGATGTTTAGAGGCATGGTTTTTTTTTTTTTTTTTTAAGGCATGCTTATAAAACAGCAAATGAGCTTCAACATAGTTTAATCCTTCAACCTCATATACGTGACTCGCTTCACAACAAGAAAGCACTTGCTTATCCCTGGAAGTTATAATGACTCTAATTCTTGCAAGCAGTTGTTCAAGCCCTCTAATTAAAAGTTCCAAGCGTTTGAAATCATTCACGTCATGAAGAACAATAAAGATTTCTTTTCGTTGAAGCCTCTCTTTAGTTAATTGAGGTATGGCGTTGGGAATGTCATTGACATGATTTACTTCTCCAAAAATTCTAGATAGAATTTCCCACTGTAAATCAACTAATTGGTCATGATGTTCTCGTAGTTGTTTCCCAACGCTCATGAAGCAGCCACTGTCAAAATGTTCATAAACTCATTTGAAAAGGTCTTCTGCAATGGTTGTTTTACTTATACCATCCATACCACAAATTCCTACAACTTTAGACTCTGACAATAAGTACCTATTTGCTCAATACGTATGTCTATTCCTACTTCCCACAAGGTAAGCAAAGGTATCGCTTAAGGGGGATACGTCAGTCGATTTCTTCAATATATCTCTGACAATTTCTTGGACAAGTTTTGATTCACACCTAGCAGATCTGAAGAACAAAAATTGTAAGTTGAACTAATTAACTATTACACCCGAAGCAATGTAATTAAGCAAGTAAAGGTAAAATTAATAAACAGAAAAGAGTCACGTTTAATTACTTGTTCTCCATTGAATGATGTCCCGATAGATTCGCGGCTTCAGTCAAAGCAGCTCTCCACTTCTGCAATCTTTTCCTGCATGATCTTTTTGAAAGGTTTATCATGCTTATCAAAAGCCTTCTTGAAACTTCCTTTTTGGTGCCGTAAATCAGATGGGTCGATGTGGTAGAAAACTGGCATAACCATTTGGCCTTTGGATTTCCTGCATTCAACAATTTTTTCAAGTTCTTCCAAGCACCATGTTATGCACAAGCAGAAGCGGTAACCAACAGAACAACCAATATGCACAACCACAACTATGCCAGATAATTGAATATAATAGCAACTAAAGAGGCAATCAATCAACTACAATGCAGAAATAGAAAAAACACCAAGATTTAACGAGGTTCGGTATAAATACCTACGTCCTCGGGCGCCGCTGAAGAAACTTTCCACTATCTTGAAAGAGAATACAAACTTTTGGGCCACAATACAAATACCACAACTATTGGGCCAAACTACAATTACCCAAATAGTTAGACCAAACTGTAGTTACGCAAACAATTGGGCAATAATATAAATACTCAAAACAAAGAGGGAAAAACAAATATTACAAACTTTAAGGTCCTTACTAAAAGACCCTTAAATTATGAGGTCTTATATGTGAGACCTTATAAATATAAGGGGGTGGAGGATATTACACTTAGGACACTTATATTTCTCCCATATGGCCTCTTTTATAAGGCCAATGTGAGACCCAACTTTGCTTCTCAAGCAATGTGGGATCTCTCCCACTTTGTTTTCATATGAGCCAAACACCAACAAATCTCCACCTTGGCGAATATGTCGACCCACCACAAAACTCTTCTTTTTCCCATATTCTCTATCACAACTGCAATGCCTCCAAATGCGCCCAATAGCGCAGTCAAACAGGCACAACGTTGATCAAGTCAAAACAATGACTGAACTTGATCGCTGTCACAACCTTAGACAACATATCTGCGGGATTCTCGGCAGTCTCAATCTTCTGAAGTAAGATTCTTCCTTCATCAATGATCTCCCGCACAAAATGATATCGAACATCAATATGCTTCGTGCGAACATGGAACACTGGATTCTTCGCTAAGTGGATAGTACTCTGACTGTCAAAATAAAGAGTAATCATCTTCTGTCCAATTCCCAATTCATCCAGTAATCCCTGTAACCAAATAGCTTCCTTCACAGCCTCTGTCAATGCCATATACTCTGCCTCTGTAGTACACAAAGCCACTGTAGACTGTAAAGTAGACTTCCAACTCACTAGTGCTCTAGCAAGAGTAAACACATAACCGGTTGTCAACCGACGTTTATCCAAATCACCAGCATAATCTGAATCAACATAACCAATAACATACTGACCATATGTATCATCTCTCTCAAAGACTAATCCAACATCCACGGTTTTCAACAAATACCGTAGAATCCATTTCACTGCTTGCCAATATCCTTTACCAGGATCATGCATGTACCTGCTCACAACTCCAACTGCATGTGAAATGTCGGGTCTTGTACACACCATAGCATACATCAGGCTACCAACTGCATTAGCATACGGAACTCGAGACATATACTCTCGTTCCTCATCTATACTAGGAGATAAAGATGCACTAAGCTTCATATGAGGAGCAAGTGGGGTACTTACAGGTTTTGACTACTCTGTAATGCCAAACCGCTGTAATACCTTCTTCAGATACTGTTTCTGAGTCAAACAAATCTTGCCTCTCCCTCTATCTCTGCTAATCTCCACCAAGAATCTTCTTAGCTTCACCCAAATCTTTCATCTCAAACTCTCGATTCAACTGAGTCTTCAACTTTACAATTTCTTCAACATTCGTCGAAGCTATCAACATATCATCATCATATAAGAGTAGATAAATGAAAGAACCATCATGTAGCCTCCGAAAATACACACAATTATCAAATTTACTTCTTGTGTACCTCTGACCCATCATAAACCGATCAAATCCCTTATACCATTGTCTGGGAGATTGCTTCAAACCATAAAGCGATCTTTTCAGTTTGCAAACCAAATTTTCCTTACCAGCAACTTTGAATCCCTCTGGCTGAGTCATATAGGTTTCCTCTTCCAAGTCACCATGTAAAAATGCAGTTTTTACATCTAATTGAACTAGTTCCATATTTATCTGAGCTACCAAGGCCAATAAAATTATAATGGAAGAATGTTTCACAACTGAAGAAAATACCTCATTGTAGTCAATTCCTACCCTCTGAGCGTAGCCTTTAGCCACCAACCTTGCCTTGTAGCGGACGTCATTCTTGTCAGGAAATCCATCTTTCTTTGCATATACCCATTTGCACCCAATTGCCTTTTTACCCTTCGGTAGTTGAGCTAGCTCCCAAGTTAAGTTTCATTCTTCTGAAGAGACTACATCTCTTCGCTCATAGCTGTCTTCCACTCATCAACTTCAGAACATCTGACTGTCTCTCTATAAGTGGAAAGAACATCAGCATCTACAATTGGAAGTGTATAGGCCACCATATTAGCAAATCGAGCAGGTCTGCGAATCTCACGTCATGGCCTATTAACTGTAATAGATTCTTGTTGCTGTTGGGGTTCCTGAGTAGAACCCTCACCATCATCTCTCAAATCCTCCTCTGTCACAGGAGTATCAACATCTGTCTCAACAGATCTAACTGGGTTCAATGTCGTTGTTTCAAACTTCACCTGCTGCTGAGTATGCTCCACCTGCTGTGGAGTACCATTCACTTTTGTCTGATTTTCTGATTTCTTCAACATTGAAGACTCATCAAATGTCACATCTCTGCTAGATACAATCTTCCTCGAACTAGGATACCAAAGACGATATCCTTTTACTCCTGAAGCAAATCCCAAGAAAATCTCTTTCTTGGCTCTAGGATCCAGCTTAGATTCTTTCACATGATAATATACAGTAAAACCAAAAACATGTAAAGAATCATAATCAAAAACAGGTTGTCCAGACCATACCTCCAATGGAGTTCTATCACCAATAGCAGCTGATGGTAGGCGATTAATGAGATGACACGCATAAGTCACAGCCTCAGCCCAAAACTCTTTGCCCAACCCAGCATTGGACAACATACACCGAACTTTCTCCAGCAATGTCCGGTTCATGCGTTCTGCCACCCCATTCTGCTGCGGTGTACCTCTAACAGTAAAATGACGTACAATACCTTCATCTTGACACAATTTCAAAAACTGATCACTGCAATACTCACCACCATTGTCTGTTCTGAGATGCTTGATCTTCTTACCAGTCTGTGTCTTAATCATCTTTTTCCATTTAAGGAAAGCACGAAGTACATCATCTTTTGATTTCAAATAGTACACCCAAGTTCTTCTGAAAAAGTCATCAACAAAAGTAACAAAGTAATGCCTACCTCTCATAGATGCGGTTTTAGTAAGTTCCCACACATCTGAGTGAACATAATCAAGAATACCCTTGGTATTATGAATAGCGGTGCCAAATTTCACTCTCTTCTGCTTTCCCAGAACACAATGCTCACAGAAATCCAGCTTGCAGGTCTTTGCACCTTTCAATAAGCCTCGTTTCACCAAACTGAATAAGGCTTTCTCACCTGCATGTCCCAAACGCATATGCCACAGTCTCGTGATCTCTGAATCTACATCATTATCAGAAACCGTGGCCGCTGATTCAGTAATCGTACTACCATTTTGTAATACAAGTTGTTTCTCCTAGTGCCTTTCAATACCACAAGAGCGCCTGAAGTGACCCTCAGAATACCATCTCAAATAGATATACCACAGCCTTTAGATTCTAAGGCTCCCAAAGAGATGAGATTCTTCTTCAACTTCAGTACATACCGAACATCTGTCAGAACTCTAGTCAGTCCATCATGATTCCTCAATCGGATCGAACCTATCCCAGCAGTATGGCAAATATCATCATTGCCCATATACACAACTCCACAATTAAGCTCTTCAAACTGAAAGAACCAATCCCGATGTGGACACATATGATAAGTACAACCCGAATCCATAATCCATTCATCAGAACCAGAAGTGGATGGATGATTAACTGGACTTATATCAAAATCACTATCATCCTCGTGCTCAATAACACATGCGTCAGAAATAGTCTTGCCCCTATATTTCTTTTTCAACTTAGGACAATCTTTCTTCCAATGCCCTTTCTCACGACAAAAGGCACACTCATCTTTTCTTAATCTACCCCTCGACCAAGATTTTCCCCTTTTGCCTGGTTTTCTACTATGACTACGCCCTCTTACTGTCAATGCATCTACTAACTCATCTCTATGTTCCCTTTGATCTTTCTTACGAATTTCATAATTCAACAAAGCAGAACGGACTTCTTCAAAAGACAGTTTATCTTTCCCATGGATAAGAGTAATGCACAAATGATCTAATTCATCCAGAAGTGAGCCAATCAATAGCATAGCCTTAATTTCATCTTTGAAAGTTTCATCTAAGTTTAACAAATCAGCAATTAACTTATTAAACTCATCAATATGAGAACTGATGCTCGTACCTGGTTTTAACTGGAGACGGAACAATCTCTTCAATAGATACAGCCGATTCTCATTGCTTTTCTTCATATATTTGTTTTCCAGCGCCTTCCACAATTTGCTTGCAGATGTCTCCTTCGTGAACGGATACTTTTGTTCTCTACACAAGCAAGAGCGAATCAACCCACAGGCTTTTATATTTAGCCTGTCCCAATCTCTTGTACTGATATCTTCTGGTTTTGTTTCTTCCAGAACAATATCCAAATCTTGCAGATACAACCCGTCCAACACCTCACTCTGCCATAAGCCGAAATTATTTTGGCTATCAAATTTTTCAACATCTATTTTTGTATTTGTCACAGTTACTGTCTTCTCAGAAACAGTTGACGATGAAGCCATTACTACCTCTCACAAATGAGCTCGATACACAAACACCAATAACCAAGCTCCAACAAACTATTATATTCAATAACTAGCAATCCAAAATCAACAGCCCAGAATAGTAGCAAGTGCTTCAGAGAAATAGCCACTAATTACCCAAAACCTTCAGCTCTGATACCAATTATTATGCACAATCAGAAGCGGTAACCAACAGAACAACCAATATGCACAACCACAACTATGCCAGATAATTGAATATAATAGCAACTAAAGAGGCAACCAATCAACCACAATGCAGAAATAGAAAGAACACCAAGATTTAACGAGGTTCGGTATAAATACCTACGTCCTCGGGCGCCACTGAAGAAACTTTCCACTATCTTCAAAAAGAATACAAACTTTTAGGTCACAATACAAATATCACAACTATTGGGCCAAACTGCAATTACCCAAATAGTTAGGCCAAACTGTAATTATCCAAATAATTGGGCAATACTATAAATACCCAAAACCAAGGGAAAAAAACAAATATTACAAACTTTAAGATCCTTACTGAAAGGCCATTAAACTATGAGGTCTTATATGTGAGACCTTACAAATATAGAGGGTGGAGGATATTACACTTGAAACACTTATATTTCTCCCATATGGCCTCTTTTATAAGGTCAATGTGAGACCCAACTTTACTTCTCAAACAATGTGGGATCTCTCCCACTTTGTTTTCATACGAGCCAAACACTAACACACCACCTGTAAGAAGCATAATCCTTTGAGAAAATGATGACCGAAATCTTTGAGTGTTCGATTGCTTTCAAAAGCTCAGGTGAGATTTCACCTCCTCGCTTGAGTCCATCTTCGTCAAAGAAGGCTGCAATCTTTTCTCGAAATCTTTGAGTGTTCATAGACTTACCTTCAACTCCTCCGTTTTGGGTTTTTATAGGAAGGAGGATGATTTGTGCCTAATTAGTGGTGCAAATGGCTTGCAACCGTCAACAGACTTTCACTGGGTGAGTAACTGTCACTGGGTTAAGTTTTCACTCGCTCATGTGGGCGAATAGCTTGATGCCTTGTTGGTTCATGGAAGTCATGAATGTTATGCTCTATGATCTGTATCTTTGCTTTTATGGAAATCGGCTCTTGCACGCAGGTGGCATTGCAAACATAATTTCTAAAATTGAATCAATGCTTTTAGAACCAAGTTGAGTTTTAAGATTGTTTTTGTTATGAATTTTTGAGTTTTAATTTGCATAATATTTTGAAAAAGGAATTTACTATTTTGAGATTTGGGTTTAATTAAAGAGTATGCAATCATTAAAGAATTTCAAAAATATATTAGCTAAATATAAATTTAAGAATATACATTTGGTAAGAATTATGAAAATGCTATTTTGAAAATGAAAACAGAATATACGTTCCACAGTGAATCCCTAAATAAATATAAAATTATTATTATTAATAAATTTTTTATCTAATGGGATCAAATTTCAAATTTTAAATTTAAGAACCTAATTTTCCGTCAACCATATGGCAGCGCGACTCGAGATTACTTGACGAAGCTTGTTTATGAGGTTTCACACTTGCACTTGCTTTGGGTTAGAATAAACTCCTCATAACTTTTTCACTAAAATGAATTGTAAGATGATCAGTAACTTGATTAAACATGGAGGAAAACTTTTACAAAATCCATAATCAGCATGAAAGCACACAAGTTTCAACTGGAACCATAAGACGTGTTGTTCAAGTGCATCAAAAGGCCATACGTTAGTTGTTGCATCGTGTAAGACCCATAACAAGGCTAACATGTAACAAAAGCAATTCAACAACCGTAAGCGATCCGATGTTCATGCTCATTTCCAGCCCCTTATTTCCTAAGGCTTCGTCATTTTGGTTCAATAACCTTTCTCAATGTTTCTTCGGGTAATATGATATTCCAATTCTTACATTCAGCTAGCATTCTTGCTTCTCGATAGATAGCCGTAATATGTAAAAAGAAATCTAGTTACAAACAGAGCAAGAGAATTTTGTAAAATTCTCAAGGCATTCATTACTCTGATAATCAACTCTTCAATAGTCTCTTTCATCTCCTTTTGTTTTATCTCCCACGTTAACCGTTTAGAAAACTGATCAAGTTTGAGCCTATATTAAGCAACTGAATAGAAATTAAATGTTTTTGCATTAGTACACCAGCATAAGCTAAAAGTTTCAGCCACACTACATCTGTTGTAAAACTGTTTTTTGTTTTAACATCCGATTATCCTAATTTAAGAAGATAAAAATCAGCTAATATGAAGAAAAATAATTTATTTGGCTTGGATAACTCGAATTCCATCTCATAACTTTGATTAATTTCAGAAGTGTAAAACCCTGCAGAAAAAGACCAACATAATATGCAATTGACTCACATTTGCATCAAAGAGACAACTTAGGAAGAAAAATAATTTAAGTCCTCACTGGAAATTAAAGTGTCGCACAAAGAAACCTCTTTTTGTTGTCAATACAGCAGAGGCAATTTATTTCTTCGGTCAAAGCCATTCACCATGCAGAAGTGCAGCGTCCATAATTTGATCAAACATATCCATCTAGAATATTTTGAGTTACAAGACTAAAAGTTCAAAAGATAACTGAATATGAACTAGCTAGTTTCAAATCATCTTTTTAATACACTTTCTATAAACCCATAATCATAATTTTGAACAACCAATTTTTAGTAATATTAATAAGACTATTTCATTGAATTCCTTATAGTTACTAGTGCCCTGATAAGTTCCACAAGGACTTCCTGAACTTCTCCACTGATATCAGCTCCAGTTTTAAAGTAATCCAGCAAGCACACACATATAAGTATAATACAAAAATCTGAGATCAAACATAAACACTTATGCATCTCAATCTCAACTCTTACCTTGTCTAAATTTAGAGCCAACAACTCAGGTAAATGAAACAGTTAAATGATTAGTTACAGCCTTGGCAACCATGGTTTTCCCATTTTCTGGTAGGATCATAGGGTAAACTTCTCGATGATACCACCTGCCTGACACAGATGTGTCCAATATGCTAGTGAGTGAGTGCATGCGACCACATATACTGCATACTTCATGCTACCATATAAGAACATCAATCATTACAGCATCAAATCCAAAGAAACCAAAGAGAAGAACCCTAAAAGATCACATACCACTGACTATGACTTTGCTCGCTTCTGCTTTCAGCTGTAACATTCAACTCTGGCCATCCAACAGAAATATAAAATCCATATGTTGAGTGGTTTTTGAATTACTAAATAGCAATCATCAATACAACCACTCAATTATGTCATTAGTAATGTCAGAGACAAAACCGGTTAAAAGAGTTAAAAAAAAAAAAAAAAAATTTATCGTGAGTGAAAACCGCCAAACCAAAATTTCTAGTAACATATAAAACCACTCAATTATGTAACAACGAAAGTATCCAGGCACCAGAGAGAGAGAACAATATAAGGCAGAATAACATTAATAACCTCAAATATCAATATATTTATACCCTTTGAGAAAGGAGTGGATGCATCATGCAGAACTTAATCCATCCAATCAAACACTAGATAATGCAAATTACATGTGCAAGTTTAAAAGAGGTTGATCTGCTCCTTTCATGTTCACTTCCAATCCCTTTCATTTTCTTAGGCTTCTCCAATTTGGTTCAATAACCTTTCTCAAAGTTCTTGGGATAGTATGATCTTCCAATTCTTGCATGCAGCAAGCACCCGTGCTTCTTGACAGATAGCTGTGATCTGTAAACAACAATCTAGTTACAAACAGTATGAGAGAATTTTTCTATTATTTCAATTCTTAGGGAAAAAATTGTTAATATTTAGTATTTTTTAAAACATTGATTACCCGGATAACTAGACATCAAAACTGTCACAGCCCTTAAACTCTCTGATGATCCTTTCCACTCTTTTGTTGTCTTCCAAAATAGAAATATAGAAATTTAACCGCCTGAAATGCTTTTTGTAGCACTATACCAGCATAATCCAAAAGTTTCAGCCACACTACATGTTTTGTAAAATGGTTTTTTGTTTTAAAATTTGTAGAAATTCTACATTTAATAATCTGATTTTTAGGAATAAGTATTCTGATTTTTAGGAATCAATGTTATGATTTTTAGGAATTAATGTTCTGATTTTTAGGAATTAATTTTCTGATTTTCAGGAATTAATTAACTAAAATAAACAGATTTAGTCAATAACTAAATCTGGTTGATTAGCTGTCTTTATTATATATCCCTTAATCAAAGGGATTATTATTTTCTTTCCTTATTTATGGGAGATTTTCTCCTATAAATTTCCTTGTTCCTTGTACTGGAAATTAATTCAGAAATAAAATTAATACATTTTCTTTTCCTTAATTATCTTTATGGTATCAAAGCGGGAAATCTGATTTCTTCTCCCAAAAATGGTGAAATATGGGGCTGCCATGACAGGAGATAATCCTGAATCTCCAACTTCTGGCCAGTCCCATGAAACACCTCACTCTCTCTCCACCACTCTTTCCGGTGGTGATCTTTCTTCTCTTCATATCACAGCCCACAAGTTGGATGGAAAAAACTATCTACAGTGGGCACAATCTGTCAAAATTGTTATCTGCGATCGGGGCAAGCTTGGTTACATCACAGGTGAGCTTGCTGCTCCCTCCCCAAATAGTCCCATCTACAATACTTGGATGGCTGAAAATTCTATTGTTCTCACATGGCTTATTAACTCCATGGAGCCCAAGATTAGTCGTCGCTATTTATTCTTTAAAACGGCTAAAGAAGTCTGGGATGCAGCCCGCAGAATGTATTCAAATCTTGGCAATGCTTCCCAAATATTTGAACTCCGATTAAAACTAAAAGCTTTAAAGCAAGGTACAAGTTCAGTTACTCAGTACTTTTCTGATCTTCAAGATTTATGGCAAGAACTTGACCTATTCAATGATGATGACTCATGTTGTGCTGAGTGTATTGTTAAACAACGGCGCAAGCTTGAAAATGAAGGGGTGTTTGATTTTCTGGCCGGGCTAAATCGGAATCTTGATGAAGTTCGTGGTCGTGTGGTAGCTCGAGATCCTTTTCCTTCAACAAAGGAGGCATTTGCTGAAGTACGACGTGAAGAGGAACGTCGTAAGGTGATGTTATCTGATGATCCTTCTCCTCTCACCTCTAACTCAGAAGGATCTGCCTTGGTGTCCAAGAATTTTACTTTGAATGGGAAATCCAATCATGATCCATGCATGAACAAGCGAGGTGAACAACCTTGGTGTGATCACTGCAATCGACCTGGTCATACCCGTGAGAAATGTTGGAAACTCCATGGCAAACCTCCAGATTGGAAGCCAAAGGGAGCAGCAGAAAGTCGTGGTTTTACCTCAACCGGAGAAACGCCACAACCGACGCCTGAGACAAATCTGTTTAGCAAAGAACAGTTAGAACTGCTTAAAAAAATCTTCAGTTCCTCTTCAATAGCACCACAGTCCTCTCAACATGATCTTATTGCGAGCACAAGTTTGGTGGCGCAAAGAGGTAATCCTGTAGTAGCTTTTAAATCACATATGGAAACCTCAACTTCTTGGATAATAGACTCTGGTGAGTCGGATCACATGACTGGTAATGCTTCACTTTTCCATACATACAAACCCTATTCAGGAGACTTTATGGTGAGAATAGCTGATGGGTCTCTATCCAAGGTGGAAGGAATGGGTTCAGTGGTTATTTCCAATAATCTAACCCTAAAATCTGTCTTGTTGGTTCCCAAATTATCTTGCAGCCTATTGTCTATTAGCAAACTTACAAGGGATATGAACTGTGTTACTAAATTTTTCTCTACTCATTGTGAATTTCAGGACTTGGAATCGGGGAGGACGATTGGCAATGCTAAGGAGTGTGGTGGAATCTATCTTCTCAAGACTCATAGTAATCCTGATGAACAAACTCTATCTGCTAGTAGTGTGTCATTTCCTGGTTTGTCCAATAACGAAAATGCTATTATGTTATGGCATTATAGATTAGGACATCCTAATTTTATTTATCTAAAAAAGCTGTTTCCCAGTTTATTCAATGATAAAACCATCAAACACTTTCAATGTGAGGCATGTCAAATTTCAAAACATGTGAGAAACAATTATCCAATCCAAGGTTATAAAACATCTCATCCTTTTTCAATCATTCATAGTGATATTTGGGGACCTTCTCGGGTTAATAACATTTCTGGATTTAAGTGGTTTATCTCTTTCATTGATGATCATACAAGAGTGACATGGGTGTATTTAATGAGACAAAAATCAGATGCAGGTATCATCTTGAAAAATTTCTTTAGTATGGTCCAAAATCAGTTTCAAGCTAAAATCAGTATCCTTAGGACTGACAATGCCACAGATTATTTCAATTCAATCCTGAAAGATTATTTTTCAACCCACGGAATAATCCACCAGAGTTCTTGCGTGAATACACCCCAACAAAATGGGGTTGCAGAACGAAAGAACAGACACCTCTTGGAGGTGGCCCGATCCATTATGTATACCATGAATGTCCCAAGTTATTTTTGGGGGGAGGCCGTCCTCACAGCTACATATCTCATCAATAGAATGCCATCTAGAGTTATTCATTTTCAAACACCATGGCAAACACTTTACCAATCCTATCCTCAGCTTCGAATATTCTCCTTCCTTCCACTAAAAATATTCGGGTGCACTGCTTTTGTCCATAACCACCAACCTAACCCTAGCAAACTTGATCCTAGAGCCATAAAATGTTTGTTTCTAGGATATTCCTCCACTCAAAAAGGGTATAAATGTTACTCTCCTGTTACCAAGAAAACCTATATCACTATGGATGTAACTTTCTTTGAGAATCAACCCTATTATCATAAAACCCACATTCAGGGGGAGAACTCAAACACAAATGAATGTGGTTTTTGGATGCCTAATGTCACAATACCCGAATCTGCCTTTACTCCTGCCACTAATGTTCCAACGGTTAATCCGAGCCTACAAAATGAGTTGGAAACTGAGTCTCCTTCATCTGAGCCTACCCTGCCTATTCTCACACCAGAAAATTTAGAAATGTTTCCCAATACACTCACTCCAGAAATTCACAATACTACCAACAAAGAGTTACGTGTTTATTCAAGGAGGGAAGAGGTCCTAGAAGAGGAGTCCCCAACATTTTCTGAGCAAACTCAAGAGTCCAATCCGACTAATCCAAGTTCAGAACTTCCAGGTAACACAACTCATAACTTTCACACTGATAATGACTTAGGCATCCCTATTGCATTAAGGAAAGGAGTAAGATCCTGCACTCAACATCCTATACATCGGTTTGTTTCATATAAGGGATTGTCCTCTCAATATCGTGCCTTTGTTACTAATATGTCTACTGTTGAAATACCTAGAAATGTTCAAGAAGCTCTAGGTAAGCTTGAGTGGAGGGCAGCTATTGAAGAAGAGATTAGAGCCCTTACGAAGAATGGCACATGGGAACTCTCTGAATTACCACAAGGAAAACGACCAGTGGGATGTAAACGGGTCTTCAACGTCAAATACAAACTAGATGGAAGTATAGATCGGTATAAAGCCAGATTGGTAGCAAAAGAATTTACTCAAACTTACGGTATTGACTACCAAGAAACCTTCTCCCCGGTTGCTAAGTTAAATACCGTTCGTGTTCTACTCTCACTAGCTGCTAATCTTGACTGGCCCCTGCATCAAATGGATGTCAAGAATGCATTTTTAAATGGAGACCTAGAGGAAGAAGTATATATGGAGATTCCACCTGGATTTAAGACCAAGAACAACGTCCACAAAGTGTGCAAACTTCAAAAATCACTTTATGGACTTAAACAATCACCAAGGGCTTGGTTTGACAGATTCACAAGAGCAGTTAAGCAACATGGGTACATACAGGCGCAAGCCGATCATACTATGTTTGTCAAACACTCGACAAATGGGAGGATTTCTATTCTTATTGTGTATGTGGATGATATAATTATCACCGGAGATTTTCATGAAGAAATTGAGAATCTAAAGAAGGGACTCGCTAAAGAATTTGAAATTAAAGACCTAGGATATCTCAAATATTTTCTAGGAATGGAGGTCGCTAGATCAAAAGCAGGGATTGTTGTTTCTCAACGAAAGTATGTCTTGGACCTACTCAAGGAGACAGGTATGTTAGGGTGTAAGCCAGCTGACACGCCTATGAAACCTGGTTACAAAGCATGCTTAGAAGAAGAGAGTCCACCCATTGACAAAGGAGGGTACCAACGCCTAGTGGGGAAACTCATTTACCTCTCCTATACTAGACCTGACATTGGGTTCGCCGTTAGCTTTGTAAGTCAGTTTATGAATGATCCGAAAGAAGTTCACCAAGAGGCAGTAAATAGAATTCTTAGGTATCTCAAAATGTCACCGGGAAAAGGGTTGTTTTTCAAGAAAAATACCACCAAAGAGATTGAGGTTTTCACTGATGCTGATTGGGCTGGAAGCATAACTGATAGAAGATCTACAACTGGCTATTGTACCTACGTTTGGGGAAATTTAGTCACATGGAGGAGTAAACAACAGACAGTGGTAGCAAGAAGTAGTGCTGAAGCAGAATTTCGAGCTTTAGCACCAGGAATCTGCGAAGGAATGTGGCTGAAGAGAATACTTGAAGAATTGAGAGTTACAAACACTTCAATGAAGGTATTTTGTGATAACATGGCTGCAATAAGTATTGCTAAAAATCCAGTCCATCACGACAGAACTAAGCATGTGGAGCTGGATCGGCATTTTATCAAGGAGAAGATTGAGGGTGGCATACTTAGTCTCAGCCATACTCCAACCAATCTTCAAATAGCTGATGTTCTTACAAAAGGCCTTCCAAGAATTAAATTCGAACTACTGATATCCAAGCTAAGAATGATTGACATTTACTCTCCAGCTTGAGGGGGAGTGTAGAAATTCTACATTTAATAATCTGATTTTTAGGAATAAGTATTCTGATTTTTAGGAATCAATGTTATGATTTTTAGGAATTAATGTTCTGATTTTTAGGAATTAATTTTCTGATTTTCAGGAATTAATTAGCTGAAATAAACAGATTTAGTCAATGACTAAATCTGGTTGATTAGCTGTCTTTATTATATATCCCTTGATCAAAGGGATTATTATTTTCTTTCCTTATTTATGGGAGATTTTCTCCTATAAATTTCCTTGTTCCTTGTACTGGAAATTAATTCAGAAATAAAGTTAATACATTTTCTTTTCCTTAATTATCTTTAAAATTAGATTAGTCTTATTATTTACTATAATTATTGTTGTTGTTGTTGTTCTGTTTAAAGAAATAGATACCTTAAAAAATTGAAAATAAATAAATTAAAGGCTGACTAATATATTGGGGCTGAAAAATATAACTTGAAGTTTATTCTATTACCTAGGATCATTTAAGCAGGGCAGAACTTTGCAGAAAGAGGCCAGCATTGAATGAATTAGACTTTCAACCTCATCACAGACTCACCTTTGAAGAGTTTTATAAGCAAAGAAAAACTTAGACCTCACAATAAATCAAAGAGTTAAAAAAACAACAACGTGCGACCGGGTATAAAAATGGGAATGTGCATGAGAACTGCATGTAAACAAACCTCTCCTTTAGTCCACTGAGTAGAGGGAACTTATTTCTTTGTTGAAGCCTTCCCACCGATCCATAAAGATTCACCCAACTTCAGCACAAAGATATTACTTTCCATCAACAGCATTTGTTTTAAAGTAATTATCCAGCAAGCTCACAGGATTTTTTATGTCCTCAATTAATTAAGCATATGATACAGATTTGATCCAAAGCCAACAAGTCCAATGAAGGCTGTAGTTGTTTGATTAGCAGAAAGCCTTCCTGGTTCCAGATACGACCACTGAGTTATCTTCTCGCTCTGATTTGTGCATAAAATCAATAATTAAATTGACTATTAATATAAATATGATAATTAATGATATTGTTCTGTCCATCAAAACGATCTCCACTTCAGCTTTCAAGTGGCATGGACTTAACTTTTGCTTCCTCAATTATTTCCAAAGTTTAAGTTTATTTACAAAAGGCTATCTAAGAATCCCTCCTAGGAGCTCTTTTCTACTTCCACTATCACAATGGTTTTTGGATCACTGTTTTCCTAGAACAAGTCTCATGCTTGTTTATTTTTTGGTTTTCCTAGAACATTTCGTCAAATTATTATGTCCAATAAAGCCATTCAAACTTTGTGGAAAGGAATTTCAAGCTTTCTTAAATAAGCAGTAGCAAAAACGACAACAATAAAAATTTTTTTGACATTATGTGATAATTACAATTCAGTGTGTGCTCAAATATAAATCAACAGAGAAAATATGTACTTACAGGAAATACCCGATAAGAGAAAGCAATGAGCAACCCTTTATAGAAGAGTTGATTTGGTTAATGCAATTTCTTTTAGAATACAGTTCCACTTCTTCATTACTCCATCCGCCATCTCCACTCCCACTAGCGTTGAAGCTATCTACTCATGGTTTCCTCTATTTCTTCATCAGTTGAAGCAAATCTTTCAATACAAGAGCTGGCTGGGCCACATTGTATCTCATTTTTTATTGAGTGAACCCAAAGTATCTCTCTACAGGATTTCATTAAGAGCACATATTTGAATTGTGGCAAGCATATGAGAATATATGAACTTTCGGCCATCTTTTTGTTGTCAAGTTTGAAGTCTTTAACAGGCCCTTTGCATTTGTATAATAACCCTCCATGGGGAGCATGACACATCTGTTCTTGCGTACTAAATGAAGTATTGCTGCTTGACATATTGCTAATATGTGGACATACACACAAATGTTGCCTGTGAATTTAGCAAACAATCACTCAAACTCAACACCATCATTGTGTGAAAGTGCAGGTATAAACACCAAACTTGCAGAAAACAGGGGAGAAAACAGAGCACCCCGTTCGTATCTCTTCGCTAGCTTTGCAAAATTTTCATTCTAAAGATTTTAATTACACTACAATTGTTGTAAAAATGCTTTCTGTTTTGGCATCAATTTATTAACTCAAATAAAAAGATTTGAACACAGAAAATAATTTTGTCTTAACAAAAAGTAAAGATTATGCAATCAATTCCCAAGAATATCTACAAACTGATTCATTGAATTCCATATAAGTAACTGATTCAATCATACCATTCATAAGATCGGAAAGGAATTACTGAACTTCTCCAACCGCTCCAGTTTGTGAGTCAAACCTAGCAGTTTTAACGCATCTAACTCGTAAATTAAGATGGAAAACGTCACCCAACCATCCATGGGCCTGATATAAGAAATGAAAAGTTATAAATACTTTAGTACTGTACAAATTAAGGAGAATAATCCTTTTGATTAACACCACCAGCTTTGCATTTATAGAGTATCAAAGTCATTTTAGCTGTACTGACAAATTTCATCCTAAGTGGTATACAACATGAATACTTACAAATTTTCAAGTCTAAGGAAGCTGAAAAAAATTATAACGTCTTGTACCTGGTCATTGCAATGATTGACGGACTACGCACAACCATGCAATAACAAAATCCAAGTGAACCTACATATTCAAATAATTCTCAAGCTCCTTGAGTTAGGAGCATATGATTTGATCATTGGAAAATATAAAACAGAAGAACACACAATTTTTCCTTTCTGATATCTTAGCATTTCTTTCTACAATATCGATATACCATTGATTGTGATGTCGTTTGATTCTCCTTGATTGTTGCTCCAACATTTGACCATGGCCATCCAATATAGAAATGAAATCAAGCATTTGTTGCTCTTATCATTTTCCTCCAACATTGAAGTTCCTTTCAGATTCACTGCTCTCAAAGTCAAGGATACAAAATTAAGCTCCTTAGAAATCATTAAAAAAACGTTGTGAACTAGTAGCTTCTAAAGCTACAAATAAAAGGTGACAAAGAAAATTTCTCAAAGGTACCACAAATAATTGCAATAGTAGAACACCTATATTTTGCTCAAGTATAAAATTTCTCAAACAATTTCCAAAGAACTCAACAGCCCATAAACCTAGACAATTTAATAATCGTCCATTTTCTTTTTTTAATTTCTTACATAAGAAAAAATTTCCATTTATTTACAAGGTCCTTAGAATAAGATAAGATAATTAGAAAAGAAAAACAAGACTTTTTCCTGAGAAAGCACTAAGCTTTTCCTTCTAAATTTTTTTCCAACGATACAAATACTAGGAAACGCTATTCACATATGCAAGTTTAAATGAAACTCATTTGCTTCAACTTAAGCTGTCATTCTAGCAAATAACAAGAGTGGAAAAAGACCTTCAGCTTTGGAAGCTCATAATGTGAAGTCATAAACACAGAACCAAGTTTTCCCCAAACCCAATTGCAGCAAGACAGACTGAAGTCATTAACACATCCTCTCAATTTGAAACCCTGTAAATGCAGCCAAGCCCTACAGAGTAACGAGAAAAATCAAATCAATAATCATGTGTTTAAGACTAATCAAGTCACATATCCAGAATTTGAAAGTTAATAATATATCATTCTACATTAACAAACAATAAACCATAAAAGTTATGACAGATAAATTACCATTAACTTTACAGAGAAGCCATTGGAAGCTCCAGCAGCCAACAAAAACAATTAAGTCTGCCGAAAGAGAGTCGATAAGCCACTTTTGATCGAAGAGAGGATCTTTTCTTTTAAAGACGGGTTGGTTTGGGTTTTGCAAATTCTCTTAGGGTGTGGTTCCACTTCCTCCTCATTACATTTGCCAATTTCACTTCCACTTGGGATAATTTCATGAAATTTTCTTTTAGAGGAATCTTCTATTGTTGTTTTCTCTAAATCTTCACTGCTCCCATCAAATAGCTCGTTAGAAGCACTAGGCCAGCTTACATTAGGGACTGCATCAAGTTGATGAACTCCACAATATTTCACCTTGCAACCTTCCGTTGGACTTCCATATGTACAGTTTCTTGGTCTGAACACAAATGAGATATTTGTATAATCACCCTCAAGTGGCAATAACTTACAAGGACTATACCCTATTACCATGTGATCTTACTCAATCACATTCAAAAAAACTCAGGATTGTTTCGGAGAAGGCATTCACAGTCGATTTTAATACGATCTTCACTATAACTCTTCTCAGAAGAAAATTTAGTAAATCCGATGAATGAAATAATGTTATATGAATGTGAATGTAGCGTAATGGTTATTGAAGGTCCTGAGCTTCAATGGCTTAAACAGTCAGGAATTTCATAAAAAATAAAAATAAAGCATAAACTTATACCTACTGGAAGCAAAAATCTCTAATAACATCTGAGCTCCCACAAATAAGACATATTAATTAAAATCATTACAAACCAAGAGTAATAATTAATAAAATGTAACAAAGAACTTATCCAGCAAGAACAGAAAGTCAACTTTACAAAGCAGAAACTCAATGTTAATCTTAAATATCCACAAAAGTATAACACCTAATTCCACCTCAACATAAAATTTCTCAAAAAGGAAAAAAAATAGGCTAATAATTGCAATTGAGTGTATATAGTGAAATATGGATTAAAAAAAAAATGAAAGTTGAGACAGATAAATCAACGGATTGAAACTATCAACTTACTTGAAAAGTCCAACAAAAGAGAGCAATAAGCCACCCATGATAGAAGAGTTGATTGGGTTAATGCAATTTCTTTTAGGATGCGGTTCGACTTCTTCCTCGTTCAATCTTTCACCTCCACTGCCCCTGGCATTAAAGCTGTCTACTGACATTCTATCCTCTATATCTTCGTCAATTGAAGCAAATCTCTCAATACAAGCGCTGGACTGGGAAATGTTAGGCTCTCCATATATTGGACACACCCCACAACATTTCAACTTAAATAACTTTTGGACTTCCTTAGGCATTGCAAAGATGCTGAACTCAAATGTGACTGTCGTAGAATGACCCTCAACTAGGATCA
The DNA here is from genome assembly GCA_013180625.2 of Boswellia sacra. NCBI lineage: Eukaryota > Viridiplantae > Streptophyta > Magnoliopsida > Sapindales > Burseraceae > Boswellia > Boswellia sacra. Next base: position 152,066 of record SNVD02011912.1, on the reverse strand, counting down.
TATCCATAACAGGAAAAAAACTTATTCCTATGTGATCAGATTCAATTGAATCAGAAGCGAAACTGCCAATACGAACATGTTCCTTACAATTGGCATAGGAGTAATCACAATGGAAATTAACATAATTTCCAAAATGATTCTTCTCCCCTGTAATTACAGCAGATAAAGCAAATCCAATGAGCCTTCTGTTAGCACAATATTGTTGAGGCAGTTCAACGGTTATCGAAGATCCAAAGCTTTGATGGTTGAACCACTCAGGAATTTCACTCCCAGGTAGAAAATAGTCAAAATCAGGTATCTTATCAAGTACCTGAGAAATTGATGTGATCAGATGTGAGATATGAAAATGCGTGTGGAAGAATGAGAGGAAGAGAGAAAGAGACACTAACCTTTTCATAGAAGAGGCCTAATGCAGTTGCCATATGCTCAACTCTTTGCTGTGAAACGGTATCAATCAAATTCAGGCAGTTATCGAAATTGAAATATATAATACGAACACATGGAGATTCATCTTCATCAAATTGTTCTATAGCTGACGGAAGCTGTGGTAATGATCGGAGTTGCATGCAATTCCTCACATATAAATGTTCAATTCTCAATGGAAGCTCTGGTATTGATTGGAGCATATTGCAATTGCTTAATCCTAAGTATCTCAGCTTAGAAAGTTGCTTCATACTTGAAGGAAGACTCTCAAAATCATGTCCACTTAGATCTAACGTTTCCAAACATAAACATAAATCATGCATTACCTTCCCACATGCCAAAGAGAATGGGAGTTGACATATGGCAGTTCTAGTTATACTTAGATATTCCAAATATAACAAATTACTAATGCTGCTTGGGATAGACTCGAGATTTTCACACTTTGACAAGTCCAAAGAGGTAAGGCCAACTAGATGGTCAATTGAAGATGGTAACTCTCTAACTGCTGTTCCAGTTAAATTAAGCATTTTTAAGTGCTTCATTTCTTCCTTGATTTCTGGGAAACTCTTGAGTTTGAAACATTGTTCAAGATCCAGCTTAGAAAGAGAGCTCAATTTGCAAATATTTGGTGAAATACTCTTGAGCTTTTCGCAATAATTCATTCTTAATGTGACCAACTCAGTTAGACACTCGATCGATGCAGGAACTTCTTCAATTGCAGTCCAACCTAAATATAAGTGTTTAACATTTCCTAAAACCTTTGGAAACTCTGTGAGATTAACGCAGGAGACGAAATTAAGAGTGATAGGAGATTGAAATTCAATATTCCTTGGAAAGCTCCTAAGATATTCACAACCCCACATATCTAAGTAACTGAGGTTGGTGAAATATTGGATATATGAGGGAACCTTAAGCAACCTTTTGCAACCCTCACATTTTATACTTTCAAGCTTTGAAGCATTTTGGAGATTTGGGAATTCGATGAGGTACTCAGAGTTAGAAACATCAATCGATTTTAAATTGATAACATGCTGCAACAAAAGAAAATTTATTAGAATAATAAGTAACCATTAAGTACAAAAATGATTTTGCAATAAACAAATAAGTTTAAATAATAAAATATTTATACCTTAGCTCCGTCCCAAAGCTTTTGAATTTTGCTATATGGTAATTTAAGGTCAACAAGCTTCTCTGCAATAAATTTTGATGGCAATTCATCCCAAGGATATCCATCCCAATGAAGATATCTCAATTCATTTGGAAGATCACCTAGACCCCAAGGAAGGCATACTTTAGAGATATTTGCATAATCTTCAAATTGTGACCCGTTACCTGACCTATAGAGTTTAAGCACTCTCAGATTGACCATATTCACAAAGGCTTCAGAACTTAAATGTATCTCCTTTCTCAATCTAGACATATCTAGAAATATGCCCTTAATTGTACCAGTGCCCTTGAAAACCAAAAGAAAAGAATTAATCAACAGAAAAGGAATAAAAGCTTCATAATACTTACAGCAAGTGAAATGAAATTTGTATGGTTGATATCTTATTAAATATTTGACATATAAAGAAACAAAATCAAGTTAAAAATGCATTTACCTCATGATTTTGCAGAACATGATAGACGTCATCTTCATCCCATAACCTACTACGTTTTCCTGGATTGTCCTCACATTCCTTGCGAACAATTTCCTTACCCATTTCTTGTAATAAATCATGCATTTGCAATTTCATGTTTGAAATTTTTATAAGTGCTTTATTGATAAGGACCTCTAAACAATATTCCATAGGTTCATAACAAGCCTTCAACATTTTTTTTGCATCATGTTCATTCTCCCAATTCAAGAAGCAAGCAATATCAAGGAACATATTCTTCTCTATGTAGTTTAATCCCTTATAACTGATTTTTAATACATCAAGCATTTCAGGGTCAGCAATCACTTTTAAGTCATGCATGACACTTTCCCACGCTTCTTTGCTCTTCCCACAAAGGAAAGAACCTAGCACTTGAAGGGCTAACGGACTTCCTTTGGCATATGATATTATCACCTTTGAGAGTTGCTCAAGATGTTCAGGGCCATGGTTTTTTTTAAAGGCACACTTACAAAAAAGCAAAGAAGCTTCCTTATAGTTTAATCCTGCAACCTCATATATGTGATTCACTTCACAACTAGATAGCACTTGTTTATCCCTAGTAGTTATGATGATTCTACTTTTTGCATGCAATGGTTCAAGCCCTCTGATTAAAAGTTTCAAGTGTTTAAAATCATTTGAATCATCAAGAATAACCAAGATTTTTTTCCGTTGAAGCCTCTCTTTAGTTAGTTGAGGTATAGCAGCAGGAATGTCAATGACGTGATTTCCTTCTCCTAAAATTCTAGAGATAATTTCCCTTTGTAAATCAACTAATTGGTCATGATGCTTTTCTAATTGTTTCCCAACATTAATGAAGCAGCAACAATCAAAATATCTAGAAATTCGTTTGAAAAGGGCTTCAGCAATGGTTGTTTTACCAATACCCCCCATACCCCAAATTCCTACAAGTTTAGACTCTAGCAATAATGAATTGATTTGCTCAATGCGTTCATCTATTCCAACTAAGTCATCACAATTATCACTTAAGGGAGATATCTCAATCAATTTCTTCAAAATATCTCTAACAATCTCCTCAACAAGTTTGGATTCAGACCTAGCAGATGCGAAGAAAAAGTTTTCAAGTTAAACATAATCATCACAACAGAAGCAAAGTAATACAGCAAGTCAAGAGTCCCGTTTAATTACCTGTTCTCGGTCAAATGATATCCAGATAGATTAGCTGCTTCAGTCAAAGCAGCTCTCCACATCTGCACTCTTTCTGGCATGTTCTTAAAACGTTTAGCATGCTCAATTAAAGCCTTCCTGTAACTTCCAGTTTGTTTCCTTATGTCAGATGGGTCGATGTGGTAGAAAACCGGTACAACTATTTGGCCTTTGGATGTTCTGCATTCAATAATTTTTGCAAGTTCATCCAAGCACCACCTGGAAGAAGCGTAATCCTTTGAGAAAATGATTACTGAAATCTTAGAGTCTTCAATTGCTTTCAAAAGCACAGGTGAGATTTCATCTCCTCTCTTGAGTCCATCGTCATCAATGAAGGCTGCAACTTTTTCTCGACACAAAGCAGCATATAGATGGCCAGTAAAGTTATGACGAGTATCCTCCCCTCTGAAACTAAGGAATACATCATTCTTTGATTCCAGGATAACAGATGAAGATGATGAAGAAGCCATCGAGCTGGAAAACCGTGAAGCTGTGAGTGGACACAAATCAAAGGTCAAGATGTGATAGTGCAGTGGACTACGAGTACGCCAGGAAGCGAGGTTTCTTGGAATTTTCCTCCTACTCACAGTGACTGGTACGCTGACTTCCCTACATACTTTTTTCTTCTTTTTCTGATAAGGTCAAGTTGTATACGATTATCTTCAGATTGTAGCATTACCAATATCTTGTTTCCTGTGACTTCCATGGTTCATGATCTATGAAGATTACGTCTGGTCATCTGATCAGTAACACGTGTAATGTATTAATTAGTTTTGTAATATTACGTCCTATGTTGGTCAATTATTGTTGGGAAAATTGAGAAAATAGATAAAATTAGGAGGACTCATGGAAAAATAGACACGTTCTCAAAAATTTTCATGTCATAGACATTTTTTTGATAAAAAGACTAAAATACTCTTTAAAATTACTTGCATGTGATTACTTGCATCCGACACTCTTTTTGAGGATGAAATTGTTAAATTACAAACTATGGGGACTAAAAAAAATTAAAAGTAAGGATATATTTAGAGCATTATATCACGCGGAGACAACACTCGACACAACTCGACACTCGATATTTCACCACTCGAAAACACTCGACACTCGACATTTCACCACTCGAAAACACTCGATACTCTATATTACATAACTCGACATGACTCGACAGGTTGTTTTCGAGTGTCGAGTGTCTTCTTCTTCGCGATGTAACGCTGGATTCACAACTCGTTTCATCAGTTTTCACACGCATTAACCTATAAAAATTACATTGTAAGACTCTATTTATCCTTAAATCAGATCACAAATCCTTCGGAAGCTCAAATCTCGAATTCAAATTTCCTAAAAATTAAATCAAATCTGAAGAGAGGGAGATGGGTTTCGGTCATCTGAAGACAGAAAAATAACACTGGATTCATAACTCGTTTCAATGGCTTTCACACACATTAAGCTACAAAAATCACATTAGTTTGCACCAGACATGCTTTCCACTTAGTTTAGCTGCTGCAGAGACTGTAAAAACAGACAGACATAAAAGGAACTAAGAGAGGAAGATGGGTTTCGGAAATGAGTCTTTGGAAAAAAATTGAAAAATAAGGGTAATTGGGTCTTTTTATCAAGAAAGTGTCTACGGTATAAAAATTTTTGAGAACGTGTCTAAATTTCAACAAGGGTTACTAATTTTGTCTATTTTTCCAATTTTTCCGTTATTGTTTACTCTGGTCATAGACAATACAAATGACATGCTATCCCACTAATAAGATTGAGAGAGAAAGAGAGAGAGAAATTAATTAGGTACTTTCGGCCAGTCCATTAACAAGCCGTTTCTCGGGATGTTAGGTGAGGCTTCGGTCCGTTGGCCATGGGTTCAACAGAATAAGCTCTTCCGAAACTAATCTTCACCGTCGACGACGATGTAACTCAATCCTTCAAAAATAAAATAAAAATTCAATAAAAAAAAACTCAATTCATGATGTATCCAATTTGATTTTTTAAAACTTGTTTTACCTAACTTAATTCCACTAGTATCCTCCTTTCTAATACAATCCTTGTAACAGTGTTTCCCTCTTTCACAATCTTCTTTCACTTACTTTCTATTTGAAAAAAGGGAAAAAAAATCTTTAATTGAATTTAAACTAGGTTATTAAATTTTCTTTTATAATAATTCATTTGTGTTATCGAGATATTCATATTCTCTAATGATCCATTAATGTTCTCAACCTTATTGCCAAATTTTGATGAATTTTTAAATTAGAATTTATATTTCTAAAATTGAATTAATTTTTTTACCAAATTGAATTTTAAGATTGTTTAGAATATAATATTTTTAGTTTATATTTTCATAATGATTTGAAAAGTAATTTTATTATTTTGAGTTTTGAGTTTTGGAAATGATATACACTTTATTTGTTAGCATTTTCAGAATCTTATTTTCTAAAAATGTGTATTTATCAATGCATTTAAATCAAGATCAGCTATATATCATTTTCAAAATTTAAAAAAATTTAAAATCAATCGCATATTATTTCTAAAGTTTGAAAATAAAAACTTAAAATATACATACACACACCAAATTTTCACATCCAAAGGGTTAACATATAAAAAAGGAGATGTAATCCATATCTCTTTCACACCTGTATTTGCTTTACGTTAAAATAAACTCCAATATCCGTGTATGCGGAGACGGAGCCAGAAATTATTTCTAGACAGGGCAAAATTGAACAATAATAAAAAAATAAATTAATATAAATAAAATATAGTTATAAATTTACAAAGTTTATAATATTTTTAGTCAACATTATTTGGGGTATAAATTAATATTTATCATATCAATTTTAAGTTCTAATTACAAGAGAAAAAGAAATGATAAAATAAAGTATTTAATAATATAATTAAAAAAAATTTTAAACTTATTAATTTAAAAGAATCTTATCTTTTTAAAAATAAAAATAATAAAGACGAAATAAATTAATAAGTGATAATGAAGAAAATATAAAAAAATTTATTTGATAAATAAGATGTAAAAATATATATACATATATATGTTTATAACAATATATATTTTTAATAATTGAAAAAAAATAATATTTTTTTTTCTTGGCCCGGAGGGGCAATTGCAATTGTCCTGCTGAGCCTACGGTAGCTCCGTCCCTACATATAAGTGACCCGATATTCATGTTTTTCACACAACAGATTAACTAAAATCGACAATTCTGCAGAACATCCGACCGTCTTCACACTTCGGGCCTTTGCACATTGGCATCTTCTTTCCGTAGATGCCGTACAATTTGCAACAAATTTGACAAAGAAGAAAGGCAATTGGCCAAACTGATAATTTAATAGGTTTACTAGTATGTGTATAATTGATTGCTGTAGCAATAGACTGACGGAGAGCACAAAACGGTTCAACATTATCCTCCCAGGTTCCATAGTAAGGCTGTAGGGTACGTCCTGATGGATGATAAAACCAACACTTGCGTTTGTCCCAATCCAACCCAAGAATGGTGGGTTGGCAATGGGCTATGCTCGTAAAAAGCCCTATTATGTTGAAGCAAAATTCTAGCAGCTGATGAGTGGTAGGCTTGAGTCAGGCTTCGCAAAACCTGATCCAACCCGACTCATGCCCAACACTAGTTTCAAAATCATGTTTTTAATACACTGTCTATAAACTCATAATCATAATTTTGCGCAATCACTTCTTTAAAATATTAATAAAACTATTTCATTGAATTCCTTATGTTGATTGATATTACCTGTTTAGTTCCACAAGGATTTGCTGCATTTGCAGAACTTCTCTGTCGATATCAGCTCCGGTTTGGGTGTCCTATGTTTTTTTTTTTTGGTTATCAATAAAATTAGTTTTAAAGTTATCCAGCAAGCGCGCAACTCAAATGTGATCAAAGGCATGCAAGTTCCATAAATCTGAGTCCAAAGGTAACGCTATGCATCTGAATCTCAACTTGTACCTTGTCTGAATTCAGAGACAACCGGAAACTGGAACAGTTATATGTTTATCAACATTTTATGTGACCATATTATAAGAACATCAATCTTTATAACCTAAGAAAAAACCTTAAAAGATCGACCACTAAACGAGCAACTGTGACTTTTCTAGAATAATAGATGTGAAGTAGAGGAATTTTTTTTTTTTGTAAATTACTTGAGTTGTCAATCATTTCATCAAGAAAATACAAAACAACTCGATATGGTATAAGCCAAGATATATATATATATATACACACACACAACAAATTAACTAAAATTGACATAGAACATCCGAGTCCCACTGTCTTCAGACTTCAGGTTTTCGCAAATTGGTATCTTCTCTCCGTAGATGCGGTACAATTTTAGAACAAAACTGACAAAAAGCATATGCAATAGGCCAAACCGATATTTTAATAGGTCTAATAGTATGTATACAATTGATTGTTGTGGCAATACACTGACAGAAAGCACAAAATGGTCCAACATTTTCCTCCAAGGTTCCATAATAAGGCTTCAGGGTACCACCTGATGGACCAGAAAATCAAAACTTGCTTCTCCTCCAGTAAACCTTTCCCTTTCGTGCTTTCCAAACAACTCAAGAATGGAGATAGCCAAGGCTAAGTTCGAAATCAACATAGCATATAGTGCATATTGAGGATGATTTGGAGATGACAGATTGTCTAAAGGAGCCGACCGAATCTCTAGGGAAAATTGATGACTGTAAACATTAACTCCAAAGGAACCTATACAGAAGTGACAAGCTTCATTAAACGATACACATGACAGGGTAGATAATTTAGCTCCATAGCATAATATTAATTGTTCAAACTTTCCATTATTCTACTTTCAAAACTTATGCTACTGTCACCTGCGTCCTATAATCATATATTTCAGAATACTTATACTGAGTAGTTCCCCATTCCAATATATAGGAGTATTTACTTATAACAAGTGAAACGCAATTTGTTTATATGGTTGATTTCTTTTTTCTTATTACATTATTTGATATATTAAGAAATATAATCAAGTTAACACTGTTTTTTCCTCGTTATCTTTTACGTACGTGACGGACATTGTCCTCATCCCATATCCTACTTTGTTCCTTTGGATTGCGCCCTCACATTCGCTAGAAAATGGCTTCAAAAAATAGTTATTATTTTAGTATATTAGATAAAATAATTATTATTCACTTGCACAGAGCAGTGAAAATTTATCATCCAGATCAGTAAATAAATTACCAGACCTGATTATTGCGCCGAATGGCCTCAGCTAAGCGACTTGCTATGAAACGGAACCTTTGTCTCAGATTTTGGACGATTCTCTAGAGCTTCCTTCATCTCTGAAGCGCCTCTTCTGATGAGGTCTTTGCTTTGAAACAAACGAAAACAGCATAATTGGCTTGACTGCTAACAAATGAACCCACAGAGCTAGGAATACTGTGAAGCTGGTGTTAAGCATAGTGACTCATATACAATGAGAGGAATCCCACATTGATTAGAGAATAAAAATTGAGTAGGGCTTATAAAAGGAGACCATATGGGAGAAGTTAAGTGTCCCATTTGAAATATTATTCCACCCCCCATAATTGTAAGGTCTCACTAAAAGACCTCATAGTTTAAGGGCCTTTTAGTAAGGACCTTAAAGTTTGTAATATTTGTTTTTTCTCCTTTGTTTTGGGTATTTGTAGTATTACCCAATTGTTTGGGTAATTACAGTTTGACCCAACTACTTGGGTAATTACAGTTTGACCTAATAGTTGTGGTATTTGTATTGTGACCCAAAAGTTGTAATTCTCTTTGACGATAGTGGAAAGTTTCTTCAGCGGCGTCCGAGGACGTAGGTACTAATATCAAATCTCGTTAAATCCTAGTGTGTTTTCTATTTCTGTATTGTGGTTGATTGGTTGCCTCTTTAGTTGCTATTATATTCAATTATCTAGCATAGTTTTTGGTTGTGCACTTTGGTTGTTCTGTTGGTTATCGCTTCCGCTTGTGCATAATAATTGATATCAGAGCCGAAGGTTTTGGGTAGTTAGTGGCTATTTCTCTGAAGCACTTGCTATTATTTTGGGCTGTTGATTTTGGATTGCTAGTTATTGAATATAATAGTTTGTTTGGAGCTTGGTTATTGGTGATTTGTGTATCGAGCTTATTTGTGAGAGGTAGTTATGGCTTCATCGTCAACTGTACCTGAGAAGACAGTGACTGTGACAAATATAAAAATAGATGTTGAAAAATTTGATAGCCGAAATAATTTCGGCTTATGGCAGAGTGAGGTGTTGGACGGGTTGTATCAGCAAGATTTCGATATTGTTCTGGAAGAAACAAAACCAGAAGATATCAGTACAAGAGATTGGGATAGGCTGAATATAAAAGCCTGTGGGTTGATTCGCTCTTGCTTGTGTAGAGAACAAAAGTATCCGTTCACTAAGGAGACATCTGCAAGCAAACTGTGGAAGGTGCTGGAGAACAAATATATGAAGAAAAGTAATGAGAATCGGCTGTATCTATTGAAGAGATTGTTCCGTCTCCAGTTGAAACCAGGTACGAGCATCATTTCTCATATTGATGAGTTTAATAAGTTAATTGCTGATTTGTTAAATTTAGATGAAACCTTTAAAGATGAAATTAAGGCTATGCTATTGATTGGCTCACTTCTGGATGAATTAGATCATTTGTGTATTACTCTTATCCATAGAAAAGATAAACTGTCTTTTGAAGAAGTCTGTTCTGCTTTGTTGAATTATGAAATTCGTAAGAAAGACCAAAGGGAACATAGGGATGAGTAAGTAGATGCATCGACAGTGAGAGGGCGTAGTCATAGTAGGAAACCAAGAAAAAGGGGAAAATCTTGGTCGAATGGTAGATTAGGAAAAGATGAGTGTGCCTTTTATCGTGACAAAGGGCATTGGAAGAAAGATTGTCCTAAGTTGAAAAAGAAAGAAAAGGGCAAGGCTATTTCTGATGCATATGTTGTTGAGCGTAAGGATGATAGTGAGTCAGATATATATCTAGCTGGTCATCCATCCACTTCCGTTTCTGATGAATGGATTATGGATTTGGGGTGTGCTTATCATATGTGTCCACATCGGGATTGGTTATTTCAGTTTGAAGAGCTTGATTGTGGAGTTGTGTATATGGGCAATGATGATATTTGCCATAATGCTGGGATAGGTTCGATCCGATTGAGGAATCATGATGGACTGACTAGAGTTCTGACAGTTGTTCGGTATGACCAAAGTTGAAGAAGAATCTCATCTCTTTGGGAGCCTTAGAATCTAAAGGCTGTGGTATATCTATTCGAGATGGTATTCTGAGGGTCACTTCAGGCGCTCTTCTGGTATTGAAAGGCACTAGGAGAAACAACTTGTATTACTATAATGGTGATATGGTTATTGGATCAGCTGCTATGGTTTCTGATAATGATGCAGATTCAGAGATCACGAGATTGTGGCATATGCGTTTGGGACATGCAGGTGAGAAAGCCTCATTCAGTTTGGTGAAATGAGGCTTATTGAAAGGTGCAAAGACCTGCAAGCTGGATTTTTGTGAGCATTGTGTTCTGGGAAAGCAGAAGAGAGTGAAATTTGGCACTACTATTCATAATACAAAGGGTATTCTTGATTATGTTGACTCAGATGTATGGAGACCTACTAAAACCACATCTATGGGAGGTAGGCACTACTTTGTTACTTTTGTTGATGACTTTTCCAGAAGAACTTGGGTGTACTGTTTGAAATCAAAAGATGATGTACTTGGTGTTTTCCTTAAATGAAAAAGATGATTGAGACACAAACTGGCAAGAAGATCAAGCATCTCAGAATAGACAATGGTGGTGAGTATTGCAGTGATCAGTTTTTGAAATTGTGTCAAGATGAAGGTATTGTGCGTCATTTTACTGTTAGAGGTATACCGCAGCAGAATGGGGTGGCAGAACGCATGAACCGGACATTGCTGGAGAAAGTTCGGTGTATGTTGTCTAATGCTGGGTTAGGCAAAGAATTTTGGGCTGAGGCTGTGACTTATGCGTGTCATCTCATTAATCGTCTACCTTCAGCTGCTATTGATGATAGAACTCCATTAGAGGTATGGTCTGGACAACCTGTTTCTGATTATGATTCTTTACATATTTTTGGTTCCACTGCATATTATCATGTGAAAGAATCTAAGTTGGATCCTAGAGCCAAGAAAGCGATTTTCTTGGGATTTGCTTCTGGAGTAAAAGATATCGTCTTTGGTGTCCTACTTCGAGGAAGATTGTATCCAGCAGAGATGTGACATTTGATGAGTCTTCAATATTGAAAAAATCAAAAAACCAGACAAAGGTGAATGGTACTCCACAGCAGGTGGAGCATACTCAGCAGCAGGTGGAGTTTGAAACGACGACATTAAACCCAGTTAGCTCTGTTGAGACAGATAATCGTACTCCTATGACAGAGGAGGATTTGGGAGATGATGGTGAGAGTTCTACTCAGAAACCTCAACAGCAACAAGAATCTATTGCAGTTAATAGGCCAAGACGTGAGATTCACAGACCTGCTCGATTTACTAATATGGTGGCCTATGCACTTCTAATTATAGATGCTGATGTTCCTTCTACTTATAGAGAGGCAGTCCGATGTTCTAAAGTTGATCAGTAAAAGACAGCTATGAGCGAAGAGATGCAATCTCTTCAAAAGAATGAAACTTGGGAGCTAGCTCAACTACCGAAGGGTAAAAAGGTAATTGGGTGCAAATGGGTATATGCAAAGAAAGATGGATTTCCTGACAAGAATGACATCCGCTACAAGGCAAGGTTGGTGGCTAAAGGCTACGCTCAGAAGGAAGGAATTGACTACAATGAGGTATTTTCTCCAGTTGTGAAACATTCTTCCATTAGAATTTTGTTGGCCTTGGTAGTTCAGATGAATATGGAACTAGTTCAACTTGATGTAAAAACTGCATTTTTACATGGTGACTTGGAAGAGGAAATCTATATGACTCAGCTAGACAGATTCAAAGTTGCTGGTAAGGAAAATTTGGTTTGCAAACTGAAAAGATCGCTTTATAGTTTGAAGCAATCTCCCAAACAGTGGTATAAGCGATTTGATCGGTTTATGATGGGTCAGAGGTACACAAGAAGCAAATTTGATAATTGTGTGTATTTTCGGAGGCTACATGATGGTTCTTTCATTTATCTACTCTTGTATGTTGATGATATGTTGATAGCTTTGACGAATGTCGAAGAAAATGCAAAGTTGAAGACTCAGTTGAATCGAGAGTTTGAGATGAAAGATTTGGGTGAAGCTAAGAAGATTCTAGGCATGGAGATTAGCAGAGATAGAGGGAGAAGCAAGATTTGTTTGACTCAGAAGCAGTATATGAAGAAGGTATTACAGCGATTTGGCATTACAGAGTAGTCAAAACCTGTAAGTACCCCACTTGCTCCTCATATGAAGCTGAGTGCATCTTTATTTCCTAGTACAGATGAGGAACGAGAGTATATGTCTCGAGTTCCATATGCTAATGCAGTTGGTAGCCTGATGTATGCTATGGTGTGTACGAGGCCCGACATTTCACATGCAGTTGGAGTTGTGAGCAGGTATATGCATGATCCTGATAAAGGACATTGGCAAGCAGTGAAATGGATTCTACGGTATTTGTTGAGAACCGTAGATGTTGGCTTAGTCTTTGAGAGGGATTATACATGTGGTCAGTATGCTATTGGTTATATTGATTCAGATTATGCTAGTGATTTGGATAAACGTCGATCGACAACCGGTTATATGTTTACTCTTGCAAGCGCACCAGTGAGTTGGAAGTCTACTTTACAGTCTACAGTGGCTTTATCTACTACGGAGGCAGAGTATATGGCTATGACAGAGGCTGTGAAGGAAGTTATTTGGTTATAGGGATTGCTAAATGAATTGGGAATTGGGCAGAAGAAGATCAGTCTTTATTCTGACAGTCAGAGTGCTATCCATTTAGCGAAGAATCCAGTGTTCCATGTTCGTACCAAGCATATTGATGCTCGATATCATTTTGTGCGGGAGATCATTGATGAAGGGAGAATCTTACTTCAGAAGATTGAGACTGCCGAGAATCCTACAGATATGTTGACTAAGGTTGTGACAGCGATCAAGTTTAGTCATTGTTTGGACTTGATCAATATTATACTAGTTTGACCGCACCATTAGGCGCATTTGGAGGCGTTACAGTTGTGATAGAGAATGTGGGAAAAAGAAGAAATTTGTGGTGGGTCGGCATATTCGCCAAGGTAGAGATTTGTTGAGCATAGTGGCTCATATGCAATGAGAGGAATCCCATATTGATTAGAGAACAAAAATTGAGTCTCATATGGGCTTATAAAAGGAGGCCATATGGGAGAAGTTAAGTGCCCCATTTGAAATATCGTTCCACCCCCCATAATTGTAAGGTCTCACTAAAAGACCTCATAGTTTAAGGGCCTTTCAGTAAGGAACTTAAATTTTATAATATTTGTTTTTTCCCCTTTGTTTTGGGTATTTGTAGTATTGCCCAATTGTTTGGCCCAACTATTTGAGTAATTACAGTTTGGCCTAATAGTTGTAGTATTTGTATTATGACCCAAAAGTTGTAATTCTCTTTGAAGATAGTGGAAAGTTTCTTCAGCGGCGCCCGAGGACGTAGGTACTAATACCGAACCTCGTTAAATCCTGGTGTGTTTTCTATTTCTGCATTGTGGTTGATTGGTTGTCTCTTTAGTTGCTATTATATTCAATTATCTAGCATAGTTTGTGGTTGTGTACTTTGATTGTTCTGTTGGTTATCGCTTCCGCTTGTGTATAACAGCTGGCTGTGTAGATGGACTTGACTAATGAAAGATGTGGCTGACTTTCTTGTAATTTTCCTCCAACTCACAAGGACTTGTTCTACTTCTTTCTTCTTTTGTGAGGTATTCATTGTTCAAACGGTAGATTTTTATATGATTATATGGTCTTCCAATGTTTGATCTGTAAGCCTCCTGTGAGGTTCCTGACGTTTTTCTGTTTACTTTTTATTTTTATCTTTTGAATAAAACTTACCTTAGTTAATTCTTGGTCAACTTTCAAGCTTCCTGTGAGGTTGCTGGCCTTTTTTTGTTAAAAATAAAATAAAATAAGGTTGAAATTACGTCCGTAAATTCTTGGTTGACTTCCGACCTTCCTGTGAGGTTACTGGCCTTCTTCTGTTAAAAGCATTGCAAAACCTGTGAGGAATTTTATCACACTTGCACTCTTTTCTTACCCCAATTCAATGCACCAAATTTCCATGGAAATATTGCCATCCTTGATGCCATTGTCCCTCAAGTCCATCGTCATCAATTGCTTTCAAAAGCTTAGGTGAGATTTCATATCCTCTCTTAAGTCCATCCTCATCAATGAAGGCTGCAATATACACTATTTATATTTTTAATCAAGGCAGAATAGAGATGGCTAGTGAAACTGTGACGGGTATCCTCCCCTGAAACTAAAAAACACATCATAGAGGCTTGAATGCTAACAGATGAAGCCATAGAGGAGAACTGTGAAGCTAACCGTGAGTGGCAAAGTCAAGATCAAGATGTAGAAGTGGAACTGGACTAATGCATGATTTGGCTCATCTATAGCAGTAAGGTTTCCATTGGTCCGCTGGTTCGCCCTCTTAGATAACTTTTTATTTTCTTGTACTATGCATTGTAATTTTTTATAATTTTTCTGATGAGTGTAAGTGATTTCTTGTTTTCTGTGACTTTCATGGTCCATCTCCAAGACTAAAACGAATATCTCGACTTGTGTAGCCAAGGTGATGAAGACAGTTATATTCATCTGATCAGTGAACACCACCTGTAAAGTAACCTTGTTGTTTATTTGATCAGTTTTGAAATAAGACTTTAATCATTCAATTGTTTAGTTCCTGATCATAAACAATATGATAACATGAACTTTTTTTCTTTTTCTTTTATTACAGAAAATTACAGGAGATCATCAATATAAGAAATTGTTTTAATTTTTAGGAGGTTAATATTTTCTTTAATCATCTAATCAAGTTCAACTGTAAACAACAAAAATACTCTTTTCAACAAACACTGCTAACAAGTCAGCACCTGGCTCCTCATGACTAGCTCATTAACCCATTACTAGTTAGATTTGAAAGCTGATAAGATAATTATAAAAAAAGAAAAAAAAAAAAAGGGATTTGGCTAAATTTTAAAATGTTACTCTAAATTTAGTTATATAGTTTATATCAATGTTATTACACTAATAAGAGAGATAGAAATAATTAGTGAGGTAGGACAAATTAGGAATAGATTAAAGATTTTAATTTTGATTTTAGGGATTTTAATAAATTAGGGATTTTGACTATTATTAGGGATTTTGACTTCCTAAATTGGGAGTAATCCTAATTAGAGTTATTTTCCTAATTAATAGTTTACTATTTTATTTAAGATTTAATTTTGGTATTTTCTAGTTTATTAGTATTATATTTCCTAATGGAAGTATATTTTCTAGTTAAGTTATGATTGTCGGCACTATAAATAAGTGTCTTTAGTTATTTTATTTCTTAGACTTGGTTGTTATTGGTTTTTGATCTTTTAGTAAAAAGATTGTCTCCTCCCTTAATTTCACTCTATTTCTCTCTAAATTTCTTCTATTGTTTCTCCCCTTTCCTCTGTCTACATCTCCCTCCCTTTCTGTTAACTTGAGAAACCCTGCTCCTCATCAATTGGTATCAGAACGTGGTTTTGATCCTCTTTTATACTATTTATCCTTTAGTTTTTGTTCAATCTATAAACCCTAAATCTCCCACCATCATTAACTTACTTTACCCCAATTTCATCTTCCACCAATCTTTCAATTAAAAAAAAAAAAACCACTGTTCACCGAAATTACTATTTGCCGGAGTTACTGTTCATAAGTTCGCCAGAATTACTGTTCACGAAGTTATTGTTCATCAGGATTACTGTTCACTGCAACAAATTATAAGAAGGCAAATAGATTAGGGATTTTAATTATTATTTGCCTTCTTATAATTAGAATTACATACAGATAACTGTTAGAGGCCACTCTAGGGTTTCATGAAGAGACAGTAATTGGGACTGGTAGCTGATGAGGAACGGGGTTTCTCAAGTTAACAAAAATGGAGGGAGATGTAGACAGAGAAAATGGGAGAAACAATAGAAGAAATTTAGGGAGAAATAGAGTGAAATTAAGGGAGGAGACAATCTTTTTACTAAAAGATCAAAAACCAATAACAACTAAGTCTAAGAAATAAAATAACTAAAGACACTTATTTATAGTGCCGACAATCATAACTTAACTAGAAAATATACTTCTATTAGGAAATATAATACTAATCCTAATTAAACTAGAAAATACCAAAATTAAATCTTAAATAAAATAGTAAACTATTAATTAGGAAAATAACTCCAATTAGGATTACTCCCAATTTAGGAAGTCAAAATCCCTAATAATAGTCAAAATCCTTAATTTTTTAAAATCCCTAAAATCAAAATTAAAATCCCTAATCTATTCCTAATTTGTCCTACATCAATTAGCTTCTGCCCTTTTAGACCAGTCCATTACCAATGCGTTACTGTTATCATAAAAGTGGTCCGTTATTGCTTTATGGACTCTGAACAATTAGAATCCTATGATGGTGCTTGTTGTTTGCCGTAATTGTGATTGAAATGGGAGACTGTGGTTGAATGGAAGGTTGAGGATATAGCACGACCAATCGTTTATTTGCGTGCGATACAACAATTTGGTGGCGTCGATTGTTTGTCTAGGTTTTATATAATTTTTTTGAAGACATTGGATCAATATGTTGTCGGATGCATTAGTTGTAATATGAAAAATAATTTAGATTGATTGTAGTTTCTTAACTTTTCGTTTTAATTTTTCAAAACTCAAAAGCGATGAGATTGCGGTTTATGATTTTATTTAAAAATGTGTTAGAATTATGGTAAGATTAGTATTAGAAATTTTGTTTGATTAGAAATAACTAAATATGTAAATTTAGTTATATAGCTTATATCAATGTTATTACACTAACGAGAGAGATAGAAATAATTACGTGGTATTTGTTTTCTTCCACTTATTACTTAACACTTAAAGTGTTTAGATTTAAATCTTAAAATTTTTGTTTATTTTTCCATTTAGCACTTATTTTAAATGATAAATCACTTAATTGAAAAAGTAAAAATGTATCACTTTTTCTAATCACTATTGTCTAAATGAGGTATTAAAAATGTTATACCATAAATATCCATACATATTAAAATAATATAAATTTTATCAAATTTTATAATCATTATTGTCTAAATAAGGTGTTAAAAATTTTATTCCATAAATATCCCTACATATTAAAATAATATAAATTTTATCAAATTTTTATTTATGAATATTATTTTAATTTATTAAAAGGTACAATTTTAGTATATTTTTAGTATTTATTATCAAATTGTTATATTATTTAATACTATATTTATAATTACCATATTAAAATATGATAAATATTTTTTATAATTGATAAATTTTTATTTATTTATATTAATATTTCAAATTAATTAGCTAATAATATGTTAAATAATAACTATTAAAAAATTTGATACCATTATAAAAAGTGAGTTTTAAAATAGACAATATATTTGATAGAATTTTATTTCATATTATAGAGACAGTTTTATTGAAACTTCAAAAGTTATTTATTAGATTGCTAAGGATATTTTATTTTATTTAATAGCGTAAATTTAAAGTAAAAAATTAATATTTAATTTTGTCAATTAAAAGATCATATTAGTTTTTTTTCTTTTTAAGTTTATGAAATGGAAAACACTTTAATTAATAGAATTATTCTTTTATGATTTAAAATATGGTCCTCAAAATGTAATAGATAAAATATTACTGTTATAAGTTTTTTTATACAAATTGATATGGCTTAAACTTGATCTAATTAGAAGAGTAAATTTTAAAAATTGATAATATTAATGATATAGTAGTTATACAATAGTATCATTTGAGTTTATATAATATAATATTAACTATTTAAATGAAAAAGAATTTTTAGTTAATTTTAGTTAATAATCATTTTTTAAAGGTTATAAGAAATATAATATTAATTATTTAAATAAAAAAACTTTGATATAATTTTATTAACTATTTAATTTTTAAATGATTGTATAAATATAAATATAAACATTTTACAAGAATAAGAAAGTCACATTAAAGGTAAAATATTCTCTTACCACTTTTTTTAAGTGGTATCTAAAAAAGTAAACAAATATCCTATTAAGTGGTGTAAATTAAGTTCTAAAAAGTATTTAGATCTAAAAAGTATTAAGTGATTTAAACAAACACCATCTTAATTTAGGCACTTTGAGACCAGTGCATTACCAATGCTTTACTATTATCATAAAAGTGGTCCGTTATTGCTTGACGGGGGGCTCTGAACCATTAGAATCCTTATGATGACGGTGCTTTTTGTTTGCCGTAATTGTGATTGAAATGGGAGACTATGGTTGAATGGAAGGTTGAGGATGTAGCATTGCCAATCGTTTATTTGTGAGCGGTACAACAATTTGGTGGCGTCGATTGTTTGTCTAGGTTTTATATAATTTTTTTGAAGACATTGGATCAATATGTTGTCGGATGCATTAGTTGTAATATGAAAAATAATTTAGATTAATTGTAGTTTCTTAACTTTTCGTTTTAATTTTTCAAAACTCAGAAGCGATGAGATTGCGGTTTATGATTTTATTTAAAAATGTGTTGGAATTATGATAAGATTAGTATTAGGAAGTCTTGTTTGATTAGAATGGGAAGATTTTGTGTCTGTTTAAGAGCTTTTTTTTTTAATCTTAAATTATTTACTGTTTAGTAATGCACTAATGATTGCAATTAGAATTGATTTTAGGATAGAATGGTATTAGAACTGTCTTCTTGATTTTAATCTTTAAATTTTTTTAATATTTAAAGTATAATTAAATTAATTCTTAAATTTTTAAATTAATATATAAGTGTAAATTGATATACAACCAATGGCAGTAAGTTCTATATATATATATACACGCACACAAATCACGTGGTGGAATAATACAATTTGGTTTTGGCTAGCCTTTCCCTACCTTGGTCTTCACTATCAAACAAATATTAGGTTGTGTTATTCAAAATCATATTTAAAAGTTTAAGAAAAAAGTTTGAGTTGGATTGAAAAAATACTACTTTAATTCATTAAAAAGTTGAAAATTAATCAAACATTTTTGTCGGTTCAACAATAGTCAAGGTTGGGGCAAACTTTGATTTATATGCTCTTGGTTGATTCCACCCTAGTCAAAGATGGGCCAAACTACGAATTGTCCACACAACTCGCAGGAAAAGAGAAATGAGTGTCTGTAGACTCTATTTCCGTTTCTTTCCTCAATAAACTCCACATATATTCAAGACGGGAATTATTTTATTTTATTTTATTTAGAAGAAAAGAAAAAGATAAAATGAAAAGTGGTGGAGGCCGTGGGGTTCAAATAGAATTATTATTCAGCGAAAACCAAAGACTTAAAAAATAAATAAATAAATTGTATCAAGTCTATCTTTAAAATTGAAGAAGATGTCATTAATCCCAATCCAGCCTCTCATTGTAAAAGAAGCAATAAATAAGGATGGGGTGATATGAACCCTAAAAAGTGCTCCTCACACTCAGGGACGGAGCCAGCATAGGCCCAGGGGCAATTGCCCCTGCTAGGCCAAAGAAAAAAATCAATATATTATTCTTTTAATTATTAAAAATATATATTGTTATAAATACATATATGGATGTATGCTTTTGTTTACATTTTATTTATCAGACAAAATTTTTTTATATTTTCTCTATCATCGTTCATTAATTTGTTTTGTCTATATTATTGTTATTTTTATTTTTAAAAAGATAAGATTCTTTTGAATTAATAAGTTTAAATTTTTATTTGATTATATTATTAATTAATTAATTTAATCATTTCTCTTATAATTAAAACTTAAAATTGATATGATAAATATTAATTTATATCCTAAATAATGTTGGCTAAAAATATTATAAACTTTTTAAATTTACAACATTATTTTATTTATATTAATTTATTTTTTTTATTACTGTCCAATTTTGCCCTCTCTAGAAATAATTTCTGGCTCCGTCCCTGCTCACACCCTCTTTTCTAAGTGTACCTACTATTTTAAAATTAAATAATTATCTTGTATTCAAAAAGTTGAAAAATTTATAAATAACTTCATAAAATCTCCAATAGTTTATTAATAGGAAATTACCATCAAAATAAAAATTTTATTTATGAAATACGTAATTTGTCAATTAAATAATTTTGTAATAAATGACTTGTTTCATTAATTTTTAATAAAATTTAAAATTTTAATTATATTTTTATGTAATAAATATTAATATTAATTTTGTATTTATTATATATGTTATTCTTAAAAATTATTCATTTATTTGGACAAAGTTTTATTTTTCTTTTTTTTTCAATTTTGTATATGGTGTACTTAGTAAAGGGGTCTGGAGACAGTTTTTAAGGGGTTGATATTGCCTAACACCATAAATAAACCCTGTTTTCCTCATGTACCCAACTAGAATTTTTGAAAATTATTTTACCTAATTTAATTCCTCAAATATCCTTTATGATTTTTCCTTCGTTTACAATTCTTGTAGTAGGGTTCTTTTCTGTCAAAATACTCAAATATCCTCAAAATATTTATATTAAAATTGTTTCAACTTAGTCATATATTAAAAGGAACTCAATGCTCTTTCATATTTTGGAAATTGATTTTATACTAATTTTTTTTGTAATTCCTCGTTAAATATATGTAACTAAAGTATCTGTTTAGAAATTAGAAGAGTGAGAATATTTACTTCTTTTCTTGTTATTCAATATATAAGAGCATAATTATTCCACTAATAAGAAATTTATTTATACAAAAAATTATTTAAATAGAAAGTATTATTCTCCTATTTAAACAATATTAAACTAATTAAATATAATAAAAAATTTGTGAACCCATGAATTCAAATATCAATTATATTCTTATATGGATTTAGTTACATAAAAGACCTTGGAGACCAAAATACTAAAATCTAATATATACTATTTATATTATATAATTTTTTTTTTGAGTTTGGTGGGGTTTGGATCCCTTAGGCCTAAGCTATGATCTGATTAAAATATTTGGATTTCTCTGACCTTCAAGTCTTGAAATGAGCCCAAAAATGAAATGGGCCCAATGACAAACCAAGTCCCCATTTCAAACACGAGCTGAATCAGCTTTCTGACCGACTCCAAGTGTCCAACCAATTGGACAAACAAAGTAAAAATTGAAATTATGTGGTCAAAGTCAAACTGTCAAAAGCAAGGGAAGAGGAGAGAATTAGCAGTAGAGTAGGAGGGCACAACAAAACCCAACAACCGCCGTCATAACGGCGTCAAATGCGTAATCCATATGAAATGCTTCGCTATCGAAGTAAGAGGCGCGTCATACTTTTTATTTGAAAGTCGCTTTCATTAACCTTATCATGCTCTTCAAGGAATCTTCACTTAATTTGGTGGATTGTGATATGTGACAAATGAGAGTTTGGTTGTCCATTGAGAAAGTAATAGAAAATTATGTTTAAAGAATAAATAAATAAATAAGTCTAGAGAATTCTATGCAAATTTATAGCAACATGATTGGATATAGAATCTTTATAAGATGTGGATTTTGGTATTTATTATTATTAATTTTGAGGATGAGTCATTTTATTGGTCTTAAAAGTCCATATATGTAAAAGTTTGAATTGTTGATTTGGTAACCCATGTGCCCTAATTAACTTCTATGGTTATAGTTATATATATGTCAATTTAACCATTGAAATTATTTTATTAAGATTATACCCTTTTAATTATAAGAAAAATCCAAGCATATGTAGGGATTGGGGTAAGAATGGAGTAGTGGGTTTGGATAGATTAATATTATCAAAGCCAATGACGAATATGTACCCAAATCTATCTCATACTATAATTTTGATAAACTTCATTAAAGGTAATGGTACAAAGATAAAATAGTCAAGTGACATTAAAATTTCAAGCAATTATAAGGAGATAGAGTAGTCAAACAATTAGATAAAAACTCAACGAAGGATTAAAATTTAAGAATTTATGAGGATTAGGGATTGTCCAAGGGAGGGTTTTACTTGATGAATATAAAACCAAATCCATCTCAATCTCAAATCCTAATTTCATTAAACAATTGTTGAAAATAATTGTAAAACGATAAAATAGTCCAATAATTGAATCAAATTTGACAACATAAGTTAAATGTAACAAATAACGTATATTACCCGCATATTGCGTAATAATGCACACTTTTAAAGTATAACAAGCAACTTGCAAAGTAAAGGGTATTTATATGTTTAGAAATCTAGCTATTAAGTTATCACTTAGTAAAGCAAATTTCAATTATGTCATGTTAACAGCAACGTATATTTACTGAATTTTCAAAATGTCAAACATGCAAAATAAGATTTTGACAAATTTTATCAAAGCCCGGCTATAACATTTATCACTATTTTGTAAGATCAAATTATGTTTAACTTCGAAATCAAATATTTGTGTTAATTCGATAACATTATTCGACTAATTAATCATAGTGATATAACTTGTTTTGAGATATAACAAAAGAAAATGGAAATTTCAATGATGTCATTACATTATAAAAATCGTGCATATTTATTGAATTTCCAAAATGTCAAATATGCAAAGTAAGATTTTAACAAACTTTATTAAAAGTCTGACATTTATCTTATTATTTTGTAAAATCTAAATATTTAACTTTGAAATCAAATATTTATATCATTTCCGTAACGATATTAGACCGATAAGTAATAGTGAGATAACTTTTGAAAAAAAAATTTTCAATGATGTCATTATAACATGCTAACAACAACGAGCGGCTGAGGTGGGGGATGTCTGGGCTGAGCTACAACCGAGTCAAGAACTTGAAAAAATTATAGTTATGTACACACACACACACAATTAAATATTATTACATGTTTTTGGATAATGTAGCCCAAATTTTATGAAAATATAATATGTTTATAAACTTATTTAGCTATTTTATTACGCTTTCTCCCTTTTATCAAACTAAATATACTTAGAAATAAATAAAGTGCAATTAATCAGTATCGTTTTATAAAGAAAAACTTACTTACAAATTATGATACCTAAATTCATCTGACAAAACACAATTCTATCGCCAATTTTCTTAATCTTAGTAAACAATTTTAAGTCTAACCCTTCAAACGCCTATATCAATTTGGTAACGTTATTTGACGGATGAGTAATAGGTATATAACTCGTTTTGAAAAATAAAAACAACAAAACAAAATACAAATTTTAATGATGATATTATAACATGCTTACAACAATGTACATTCATTAAAATTTTGAAACTGTCAAATATGTAAAATAAATTTTGACAAACCTTATCGGCTATGACATTCATAACTATCTTGTAAAATCAAATTATTTAACTTCAAAATCAACTATTTATATCAATTCGATAATGTTATCAAATGGATAAATAGTAGTAATATAACTTGTTTTGAAAAATATAAACAACAAAACGAAATGCAAATTTCAATGATGATATTATATATAACATTCTAATAACAATACATATCTATTAAAATTTTGAAACTGTCCTATATGTTAAATAAGATTTTGACAAACCTCATAAAAAAGTTTATGACATTAATCCTCATTGTTTTGTGCAATCAAAACATTTAAGTTCGAAATTCAATATTTATGTCAATTCGATAACGTTATTAGACGGATAAGTAGTGACAGTGATATAACTTGTTTTGAAAAATTAAAAAAAAAAAAAAAAAAAAGCAAACAAAACGTAACCAAGAGTGATGAGAGGAACCGCTTTTTAGGAGTCTCACCAACCCCCAAGCGTAGCTCGAAAGTTGGATTCGTGAATGTAGATGTCAGACTGATATGGATGTTCTCCTCTAGTAAAACTTTGCCTTTCGTGCTTTTCAAACCAGCTCAAGAATGAGGATAGCCAAGTTCGAAACCAACGTAGCACATAGTGCATATTGAGGATGATTTGGAGATGAAAGATGATCTAAAGCAGCCGACGGAATCGCTAGGGAAAAATTGATGACTGTAAACATTAACTCCAAAGGAACCTATACAGAAGTGACAAGCTTCATTAAACGATACACATGACAGGGTAGATAATTTAGCTCCATAGCATAATATTAATTGTTCAAACTTTCCATTATTCTACTTTCAAAACTTATGCTACTGTCACCTGTGTCCTATAATCATATATTTCAGAATACTTATACTGAGTAGTTCCCCATTCCAATATATAGGAGTATTTACTTATAACAAGTGAAACGCAATTTGTTTATATGGTTGATTTCTTTTTTCTTATTACATATTTGATATATTAAGAAATATAATCAAGTTAACACTGCTTTTTCCTTGTTATTTTTTACGTGCATGACGGACATTGTCCTCATCCCATATCCTACTTTGTTCCTTCGGATTGCGCCCTCACATTCGCCAGAAAATGGCTTCAAAAAATAGCTATTATTTTAGTATATTAGATAATTATTATTATCTTACTCAGAGCAGTGAAAATTTATCATCCAAATCAGTAAATAAATTACCAAACCTGATTATTGCACCGAATGGTCTCAGCTAAGGGACTGACTATGAAACGGAACCTTTGTCTCAGATTTTTGACGATTCCCTAGAGCTTCCTTCATCTCTGAAGCGCCTCTTCTGATGAGTTCTTTGCTTTGAAACAAACGAAAACAGCATAATTGGCTTGACTGCTAACAAATGAACCCATAGAGCTAGGAATACTGCGAAGCAAGCTGTGTAGATGGACTGGACTAATGAAAGATTTGGCCAACTTTCTTGGAATTTTCCTCCAACTCACAAGGACTTGTTCTACTTCTTACTTCTTTTCTGAGGTATTCATTGTTCAAAACGGTAGATTTTTATATGATTATATGGTCTTCCAATGTTTGATCTGTAAGCCTCCTGTGAGGTTCCTGACGTTTTTCTGTTTACTTTTTATTTTTATCTTTTGAATAAAACTTACCTTAGTTAATTCTTGGTCAACTTTGAAGCTTCCTGTGAGGTTACTGGCCTTTTTCTGTTAAAAATAAAATAAAATAAGGTTGAAATTACGTCCGTACGTAAATTCTTGGTTGACTTCCGAGCTTCCTGTGAGGTTACTGGCCTTCTTCTGTTGAAAGTATTGCAAAACCTGTGAGGAATTTTATCACACTTGCACTCTTTTGTTACCCCAGTTCAATGCACCAAATTTCCATGGAAATATTGCCATCTTTGATGGCATTGTCCCTCAAGTCCATCGTCATCAATTGCTTTCAAAAGCTTAGGTGAGATTTCATCTCCTCTCTTAAGTCCATCCTCATCAATGAAGGCTGCAATATACACTATTTATATTTTTAATCAAGGCAGAATAGAGATGGCTAGTGAAATTGTGACGGGTATCCTCCCCTCTGAAACTAAGAAACAAATCATAGTTGGCTTGAATGCTAACAGATGAAGCCATAGAGGAGAACTGTGAAGCTAGCTGTGAGTGGCAAAGTCAAGATCAAGATGTAGAAGTGGAACTGGACTAATGCATGATTTGTCTCATATATAGCAGTAAGGTTTCCATTGGTCTGCTGGTTCGCTCTCTTAGATACTTTTTTTTGCTTTTACTATGCATTGTAAATTTTTATAAATTTATCTTCAGACAAGACTCTGGTTGAATTGGAGGTTGAGGATGTAGCATGGCCAATCGTTTGTTTGTGAGTGGTACAACAATTTGGCGGCGTCGATTGTTTGTCTAGGTTTTATATAATTTTTCAAAGACATTGGATCAATATGTTGTCGGATGCATTAGTTGTAATATGAAAAATAGTTTAGATTGGTTGTAGTTTCTTAACTTTTCGTTTTAATTTTTCAAAACTCAGAAGCGATGAGATTGCGGCTTATGATTTTATTTAAAAATGTGTTAGAATTATGATAAGATTAGTATTAGGAAGTTTTGTTTGATTAGAATGGGAAGATTTTGTGTTTGTTTAAGAGCTTTTTTTTTCTTAATCTTAAATTATTTACTGTTTATTAATGCACTAATGATTGCAATTAGAATTGATTTTAGGATAGAATGGTATTAGAATTGTCTTCTTGATTTTAATCTTTAAATATTTTTAATATTTACAATATAATTAAATTAATTTTTAAATTTTTAAATTAATATATAAGTGTAAATTGATATACAACCCATGGCAGTAAGTTCTAGGAGGTGAATGTTAATTTTTTATTAGTAGGATGTTGATTCTTAACCAAACCTTTTGGGCTTCAGAAATATCCCATTCTTTATATATATACACGCACACAAATCACGTGGTGGAATGGTACAATTTGGATTTAGCTAGCCTTTCCCTACCTTGGTCTTCACTATCAAACAAATATTAGGTTGTGTTATTCAAAATAAAAAGTTTGAGTTGGATTGAAAAAATACTACTTTAATTCATTAAAAAGTTGAAAATTAATCAAACATTTTTGTCGGTTCAACAATAGTCAAAGTTGGGCCAAACTTTGATTTGTATGCTTTCGGTTGATTCAACCCTACTCAAAGATGGGCCAAACTTCGAATTGCGTGCTTGTTTTGTCCCCACAACCCTCAAGAAAAGAGAAATGAGTGTTTGTAGACTCCCTTTTCGTTTCTTTCCTCGATAAACTCCACGTGTATTCAAAATGGGAATTATTTTATTTTATTTTATTTTATTTTATTTAGAAGACAAGAAAAAGATAAAATGAAAAGTGGTGGAGGCCGTGGGGTTCAAATAGAATTATTATTCAGCGAAAACCAAAGAATCAACCAAAAAAAAAAAATGTATCAAGTCTATCTTTAAAATTGAAGATGATGTTATTAATTCCTATCCAGCCTCTCATTGTAAAAGAAAAAATAAATAAGAATGGGGTTATATGAACCCTAAAAAATGCTCTTCACACCCTCTTTTCTAAGTGTACCTACTATTTTAAAATTAAAATAATTATCTTGTATTCAAAAAATTGAAAAATTTATAAATAACTTCATAAGATCTCCAATAGTTTATTAATAGGAAATTACCATCAAAATAAAAATTTTATTTATGAAATACATGATTTATCAATTAAATAATTTTTTAATAAATGACTTGTTTCATTAATTTTTAATAAAATTAAAAATTTTTATTTTTATTTTTACGTAATAAATATTAATATTAATTTTATATTGATTGTATATGTTATTCTTAAAAATTATTCATTTATTTAGGCAAAGTTTTATTTTTCCTTTTTTTTTAATTTTGTATATGGTGTACTTAGTAAAGGGGTGTGGAGACAGT
Source organism: Boswellia sacra (assembly GCA_013180625.2). Lineage (NCBI taxonomy): Eukaryota > Viridiplantae > Streptophyta > Magnoliopsida > Sapindales > Burseraceae > Boswellia > Boswellia sacra. Next base: position 124,444 of record SNVD02011912.1, on the reverse strand, counting down.
TTTTGAGGGGTTTATGTCGCCTAACCCAATAAATAAAACCTGTTTCCTCATGTACCCAACTAGAATTTTTGAAAAATATTTTACCTAATTTAATTCCTCAAATATCCTTTATGATTTTTCCTTCTTTTACAATTCATGTAGTAGGGTTCTTTTCTGTCAAAATTCTCAAATATCCTCAAAATAATTATATTAAAATTGTATCAACTTATTCATATATTAAAAGGAACTCGATGCTCTTTCATATTTTGGAAATTGATTTTATACTAATTTTTTTTTGTAATTCCTCGTTAAATATATGTAACTAAAGTATCTATTTAGAAATTAGAAGAGTGAGAATATTTACTTCTTTTCTTGTTATTTAATATATAAGAGCGTTATTATTCTTCTAATAGGAAATTTGTTTATACGAAAAATTATTTAAATAGAAAGTATTATTCTCCTTTTTAAACAATATTAGATTAATTAAATATAATAAAAAATTTGTGTACCCATGAATTCAAATATCAATTATATTCTTATATGGATTTAGTTATAACCAAAATACTAAAATCTAATATATACTATTTTATTATATAATATTTTAAAAAATTTTAATATATATATATTTTTTTTTTTGGAGTTTGGTGGGGTTTGGATCCCTTAGGCCTAAGCTATGATCTGATTAAAATATTTGGATTTCTCTCACCGTCAAATCTTGAAATCAGCCCAAAAATGAAATGGGCCCAATGATAAATCAAGTCCCTATTTCAAACACGAGCTGAATCAGCTTTCTGACCGAGTCCAAGTGTCCAACCAATTGGACAAACAAAGTAAAAATTGAAATTATCCGGTCAAAGTCAAAGTGTCAAAAGCAAGGGAAGAGGAGAGAATTACCAGTAGAGTGGGAGGACACAACAAAACCCAACAACCGCCGTTATAACGGCGTCAAATGCGTAATCCATATGAAATGCTTCGCTATCGAAGTGAGAGGCGCCTCGTACTATTTGAAAGTCGCTTTCATTAACCTTATCATGCTCTTCAAGGAATCTTCACTTAATTTGGTGGATTGTGATTTGTGACAAATGAGAGTTTGGTTGTCCATTGAGAAAGTAATAGAAAATTATTTTTAATAAATAAATAAATAAGCCTGGAGAATTCCACGCAAATTTATAGCAATATGATTGGATTTAGAATTTTTATAATGAGAGAGTCTGTCTTACTCCCGTGGTAGCACGTTACTGAGTGGTATAACTGACCAATGAAAGAGGAGAAAAATGACGTAAATAGTAATGTTTTTAGTTTTTGTTCCTCATTTTTCTTCCCTCTTATTGACCCAATGGTATCACGGAGGGAGGACATACTCTCTCGTTTATAAGTTGTGAATTTTGGTATTTTTTATTATTAATTTAGAGGATAAGTCATTTTATTGGTTCCTCTAAAAGTCCATATATGTAAAGTATGATTTGTTGATTTGGTAACCCATGTACCCTAATTAACTTTTATAGTTATAGTTCTATATGTTAATTTAACCATTAATTATTTTAATAAGATTTTACACTTCTAGTTATAAGAAAAATCCAAGCATTTATAAGGATTGGGGTAGAGTAGAGCAGTGGGTTTGGATAGATTAATATAATCAAAGCCAATGATGAAAATGTACCCAAATCTATCTCATACTATAATTTTGTTAAACTTCATTAAAGGTAACGATATAAAGATAAAGTAGACAAGTAACATTTAAATTTCAAGCAATTATAAGGTTAGGGATTGTTAAGAAGATGAAGTAGTCAAACAACAATTAGGTCAAAACTCAATGAAGGATTAAAATTTAAGAATTTAGGGAGGTTTTGGTAATAGGTTACTCGATGAATAGAAAACCGAATCCATCTCAATCTCAACTTCTAATTTCATAAAACATTTGTTAAGAAAAAAATAATTAAACGATAAAATAGTCAATTAATTAAACCAAATTTGACAAAATAAGTTAAAATATAACAAAACATATATTAATCACATTACATAGTGGGTAGTAGCTCACTCTTGAAAAAGAACAACCAACTTACATGGTGAAGGGTCTTTATATATTTAAATGTTTGGCTATATGGTCATCACTCAGTCAGTATACCAAATTTCAAAATATTTATTATTAAAAGTCTGACATTTATCATATTATTTTGTAAAATCAAAATATTTAACTTTGAAATCAAATATTTATATCATTTCCATAACGATATTAGACCGATAAGGTAATGGTGACATAACTTGTTTTGGAAAATAACAACTACAATACAAAATACAAATTTGAACGATGTCATTGTAACATGCTAACAACAATCAGCCGCCGAGGTAAGAGGTCTCTGGGCTGAGCTACAAGATAGTCAAGAAGTTGGAAAAAGAAAAAAATTATATAATAGACTATTAAATTTTATCAGATATTTGTATATAATTTAGCCCAAAATTTATTAAAATATAATATTTTTATAAACTTATTTATCTATTTTCTTCTGCTTTGACCCTTTTGTAAATATATTTAGAAATAAATAAAGTGCAATTAATTAGTATCATTTTATAAAGAAAAACTTGCTTACAAATTATGATGCCTAAGTTCATCTAACAAAACACAATTCTATCACCAATTTTCTTAATCTTTGCAAACAATTTTAAGTCTAACCCCTCAAACACTTACTTTTGGGAGAGAGAGCAAATTGTCTAAATTTTTTTATTAAAAAAATGTTATTGTTAAAATCATCATGCATAATCTTTTTGTTGGTCTTGTTCTACACATCTTTTTTTATTTTCCAATCTTTTAAACTAGTCCATCCAAGAAAAAAGTTTCTAGTTCGCCCCTAACAACAATGTAAATTTGTTAAATTTTTAGAATATCAAATATGCAAAATAAGATTTTGACAAACTTTGTCAAAAGTCCATGATATTTATCACTATTTTGTGAAAGCAAAATATTTAACTTTGAAATTGAATATCTATATCAATTTGGTAACGTTATTCGACGGATAAGTAATAGTTATATAACTTGTTTTGAAAAATAAAAACAACAAAACAAAATACAAATTTCAACGATGATATTATAACATGCTTACAACAATGTATATTTATTAAATTTTTGAAACTGTCAAATTTATAAAATAAATTTTGACAAACTTTATCGGCTGTGACATTCATCTATTTATATCAATTCGATAACGTTATTAGACCGATAAATAGTAATAGTGATATAGCTTGTTTTGAAAAATAAAAACAAGCAAACAAAACGTAACCAAGAGTGATGAGAGGAACCGGTTTTTAGAAGTCCCACCAACCCCCGAGCGTAGCTCGAAAGTTGGATTCATGAATGTAGACGTCAGACTGATAACAAGAACAAGAAGCTTTATTGAACTCGTGGGTCCTACGGGAGGCAATATGTTGTTTATAATTCATCACAGCTCCCCAACAAACATAATAAGAGGATAAGAGTTGGTCTGAAAATAAAAAAAATAAAAAAAAATTCTTTTGTGACAAGATTTGGGCAACTCGGTCCGCATTGCAATCTTTGGTCACCGTCTCACCAACTTCCCTCAACATTTTTTATTTCTCTTTGGATTTTACTTGCTTGCATTTGTTGTGTATCAAATTGACTTTTCTTTCTTTCTTTTTTTTTTAATTATCATGCGCCCACTTTCAAGAGGAAAAGAAAAAAAAATTAAAGGCTATTTTTTGTTTTATATTTTTGATGATTGATAAAAAAAAACTTTAGACCTGCTTTAGATATAAAATTTTCGAAAATATTTCTTTAAACAATAGTGTTACGTATGCGAAATTTATATACAAACAGATAGCATAATTATTGTTTTCTTAATATATAATCGATATCCGCTTAACTGTTTATTTATTAAGTTTGTGACTCATGTCTACTATTATTTTTCATGAAAATAATAAATTCAACTTCAATTTGATTCCTTTTCAATTTGATCCTCGTCTGATAATTAATTTACATAAATTTATTGTCCACACGTGTCTTTAATCGTTAGGTTTATGGTCAACTTAGAAAAAGATGGATAAGCATATATTTTGAAAGGTAAGCACTGAAGAATTCAAATGTTAGGTTAGGTATCGTAAGTTAAAATTTTAATTAAAAATTTTCATATCTATGGATAACCATTTATTTGTTTCACTATAATAGTTAAGTAGTAGTATTGTATATGTAGATCTACTCGTACAACCTATCTTATACAATTAATTTAATTTGGTATAAACTACAACGTACGGCATCAAACACATTACAAAAATCAAATTTAAAATTATATTAAATGATATAATAATTATCTATTTAATGATATTATGTCAGTAAAATTATTTTTATTAAATTTTATAGTTATATATATATGTATACAATATCTTGCACTTAAAATTTAAAATCCAATTACATAGTTAAAATGATAATTATTATTATAAATGTCACAAATACTTCCCTAGTTTATACAAAATCAAGTCTAAAAAGGTAAAATGTTATGTATTTATGGTACTCTAACAAACTATATAATATAACCTAACTATAGAGATTATTGATGAGACATTATCATTTTAATTAATTAGCCATTGTTGTACCGTCCATACTATAATGACAAGCTATCATTTCACACAAGTTAAGATCACCCATAATAGTAGGAGAAAAGATTAATTACCAACTAACAAAATCATTTCTTGATCAAGAGTCAAATTAAACTTTAATGACTAGAAGGTAAGCATTACCAAGACTTCACGTATAACATCACTAATTGGGAGGTCATGGTTTAATTAAATTCCCATGTGTATTTGTTTAGTAGTACGAAAACAATAATCTATTATTAAGATTTAGTAAGACTTTAAATTTAAGATTAAGTGTCCATTTGTTAGGTTTATTTACTTGTTAAACTAGTTATATTTTTATATGTTGTTTAGTTGCTACTCAAAAATAGAGGTATCTTTTAATTAAAAGGTGATTCATGTTTAAACTTGTTTAACAAATAACGTAAGAAGATTTTAACAATATCATTAAATAAATATATTTATTGATATTTTATAATATATCCTGTTATTGTTAGATATTTATACCTAATTTGATTAGAACGACTCAACAAGAATAAGACAACTTTAAATTAATATTTTCTTTTATATAAAAATTGAGATATAAATTTAGGATGCATAATAATAATAATAATCTTAATTTTGATGAGCTCCAAAGTTTATCTAAGACTTTAAATGCGAGGTTAAAATCATCAAAGATCATTAATGTTATTCACATCCCTAAGGTTTCATAAAATGACAATATGACCTCTAAGTTTCAAGTGATTATAATAATCATTCTCGTTTTTCACCATTAGTTGATATTGAAATTACTATTATACTCTTCATCACGAAGCAATAAGAATTGAAAATGGAGGGTAGAATAGAAAATCACGAGATGTTAAATTTTTTTTAGATGGAAAATTCATTTAGTGAAAAATGGAGGGGAACTTAAAAAATATATGCTGTGTAAGAAAAAAAAAAGATAAATTGAGATGGTTTTATGAACTAACAACTTTTCCTATATTATTATTTATTACCATTATTAATGTGAAATTACTATTTACCCTTGTAAGTATAGGATCTCGACGGCGGAAATGAAAAGAAAGGATAAAATAGGAAATGAAGAAATTAATCCAGAAAAAAGTGGAACGGCTTGGTTTGTTGTTGGAGTTGGGGGGAGGATATAGAGTAAAAAGCGTGAGTGTAAAGAGTAAGATAAGGAAGTGGGGAGGGGAAGTTGGCAGGGGTTGATGGATGACGTGGCAGTAGGCAAATGGTCAAGTATTGTAGGCGGGAGTAGGTGAATGATAGAAGCGAACACAACAACAGCCTTCCAACCTCCTTTTCTTTTCTTTTTTGATTTCTCTCCTTCATTTCCTTATATATATTTCCTCCACTTCTCCCTTTCTTTCTTAGAAAGAGAATTTCTCTTTCTTGCATTCCTTGTTCATTTTTTTTTTGCCTCTTTGTTTCCTCCTCTTCCTCCTCCTCTGCCTCCGCTTCCGCCGCTTTCTCCTCACACTTCTCCCTGCTGCATTCTGGTAAGTTTCTCTCTGTTCTGCTTCTTCCTCTTGTATTTATGTTTTTCTTTCATTTCGTTTTCCTTCTCCCTGTTTGTTTGTATGGTTGGAAAAGAAAAGAAAAATAAAAAGACAAAAAAAAAACAAAAACAAAAGCAAAAAGAAAAAAGATAAATTTCCGACTCTGATGAAATGTGGTAGTAAATAGTTTACCAACCACCATCTTCTTCGGCTATGTGACAGTAGTGGGGCCCACGAGCCCGCAAGGGGGAAAATGCTTTTTTTTTTTTTTTAAATTTTTCCTCTTTCCATGTCAGATTAAGGTTTTCACCCCTATGAGTTCCGAGGAATGAAGAAATTGTAATATTTTATGTTATATGATGTATTAATCTCGCCTTAGAATTCCACTTGAAATGAGGAAAAAAAAATTTATAATAAGGAGAAAAATTGTCGGCCTTAGAAATTGCGTGGTTAGTGCAACCAATGCATGATTTCATTTATTATTTTTTATTCAAAATAAAATAATAAAAATATTAAAAGTAAAAGAAATTAGAAAAAAATATTGTATTATCCACCCACCAAGCTCTTATAAAAGAAAATTTTAAAAATAAAAAAAAATATTTTTATCAAGCATCCACCAACCGACCACATCAAAAGTTGTTGACTCTGACAACAACAAAGGAAGATACTACAAACATAAGTTCGGTCAGAAGAGGATATAAAAAAAATAATAAAAAAAACTTTCAGATTTTGTTTTTGACTATTTCTCAAATGGCGTTCGAACCTAACCAAAGTTTTGGGATTTCTCAGCCCACCCTGGTCCACTGTAAGTCCACCGCGGCCCAAACTTGTACAAAAATGATAATCAACGTGAAGGAGTCGACGATGGTGCGGCCTGCGGGGGAGACCCCGCGGGTTGCGCTTTGGAACTCCAACGTCGACCTTGTGGTCCCCAGGTTCCACACGCCCAGCGTCTACTTCTACCGCCCCAACGGCGCCTCCAACTTCTTCGACGCAAAGGTGCTCAAGGAGGCTCTGAGCAAGGCGTTGGTACCCTTCTATCCGATGGCCGGAAGGTTGAAGAGGGACGAAGATGGGAGGATTGAGATTGATTGCAATGCTGAAGGTGTTCTGCTTGTGGAGGCTGAAACCCCATCTGTGGTTGACGATTTTGGTGACTTTGCTCCCACTTTGGAGCTCAAGCAGCTCATCCCCGCCGTTGATTACTCTGGTGGGATCTCTACGTATCCACTGTTGGTGTTGCAGGTACTTCATTTATTTATTTTAAATTTTTCTTTGGTATTGGCATATAACATGAAGAATCATAAATGGATTATAATATGAAAATTGTAAGAAAACCGGTCAGGAAATAATGTGGTCTTGATAGATGACAGTAAGAAAGTTAGGATTTGGTTAAATTTTAAAATAGGCCTTTGGACTTGTTTATTTTTGTAAATTGCAATTATAGAACTTTCTGCTTTTAATACGAATGTTGATGTGTGTTTGATTGTGTAGTGTAAATGTTAGGGGAATGTGATATTTTAAATTATTGTTTATGTCACACGCTTAGACATTTATATATTGGTGGTAAAGGGTGATATTGAATGTCCCAACTGAAAGGTTTCAGCTTTGATGTTGAAGAAATTTGTGATGTCGATGTATTCGCGTGTGATGGTTATTGTTTGAGTTGGTGGTATGGTGAAAATGATTGTTTGTGGTTAATGCAATTATTGTTCCAGATTTTGAATCTTGAGTTTTGTTGTGCAAAATTGTCACATGAGTGTTAATTTCCAAAGGAGGCGACTTTGAGGAGCATGATGGTGATTGATATCTAGATTAGTGATTGGCTGGGGTTATAGGGCCCTTTCTAGCTATATGGAATGGCTTACCCATTAGTGATGGTCTCATTGCATTTAATCGCTATTAAAAAGGCACCTGTATTAGTTGGGGTCCCTTAGCCAGTTGGCAGTTTGAGCTAGGTGCATTAAGAGTTCTAGAAAGCAGGGCTCTAGCCTGAAATTTTTGTAGGACGGGGTTTTTCTATCTTTTTTTTTATATTTTTATATTTCTTAAGTAGTCAAAAGTTATTTATATTTGTTGTCTAAGAATTTAACCCTTTTTTTTTAAAGACAAACAAAACATTTGAAGTGCACATTTAAAGTAGCACTTGGTGTATATTCTCTATAAAACACTCTTGAGTCAGGTTATTACCTCTGAGGGAGAGAGGAATGATATGACATTTTATAGTTTAATTGCTTCAGCATGATTCATTCGGTTGTCACTTTTAGAGAGTTGCATGCAGTCCTCATCTAAATAACCAAGTTTTTGTTTGTGGGTTAAATTCAAATTTGGTTTATGTTTGTCTTTGTACAAGTTGAGGGATATACCTGATTTTCGTTTTAGAAAGCACTAGTTTCAAGCATTAGACAAATTACAATAAGATGCAATAGAGTAAACTCCATCTCCAAATGGTTGAAGCTGACCTGTCTTTTCAGCGGGGGATGTTCATACTTGCTATTAAAGGATGTTGGTTAAGACACCACTTCAACAAGTGTGATTAATTAGAAACTGTTGCTTATTTAGGGTACTTTGAGGTAGTTTTATGGCATCTTTTAAATTGATTCACCGCATTCTTGGTTAAGGACTAAGCAATTGCATTATTGAGTGATTAAATGTTTCATCTCACATGGAATTGAAATTAATGCTTTTGATTTAATAGGGTAGAGCTTGAATTGCACATGTACCTTATTAATGATCTTGATGGTTGCAGACCACACATTACTTTACTTTAAATATCTACATAAATGAAACTGGTAGTCCGGTACCATCATAGAAAGCTATGATGTGCAACATACTTTAAACTTAAGCAGCCAACCAACTTACATAATGATTGCTTCTGTCCCTCAAAGCAATAAGTTCTATCTGTTCAGAAAATGTAATTTTGGACATAAAACAACTCTATGCATGGTGAAACAACTTTTTCCATACTGTGCACCTACTTAAGAAAAAAGATGAATCAGCTAAGTTTCCTTGTTCCTCTATATTTCAAATATATAATTAAAAAGGAGGGAGTTATATGCACAGTCCATTAGAAGAGGGCCAAGTTAGTTTGCTTTCACCTTTGTAAAACTAATTTTAACTATGGACACAGTTATTTCTAAGCAACCTGTTTGAATTTTAAGATGAGAGTTACAATGTTATACTCCGGTGAGAGGATAAAATGTTAGTCAATTATGTATTCTAGTTTCTTTGTTTTATTTTAGTCAATTACATATTCTAGTTTCTTTGTTTTATTTCTTGCCAGCTGGGCAATTAAGATAGAGTTAAGATATCTTTCAGTGGAATGAAGTAATAGTCTAGGAATGGAAATTATGCCAGTTGATTTTGAATTCTAGTTTTCAATTGTTTTTTTTTTTTTTTTGGTTTTTAAACAACAATTTTCATTCAAGTTGAATTGAAACCCGTTTATATGTTTGTCAAATTTGAAGTAAGCTTACAATTAATTGTGCACTACTTGAGTCAATTTGTGCCATTACAAATATTGAGTTTAACAACCATAGCTGGTTTTGTTTCACTTCAGGTCACTTATTTCAAATGTGGTGGAGTCTCACTTGGTGTGGGTATGCAACACCATGCAGCGGATGGATTTTCTGGTCTTCACTTTGTGAACACATGGTCAGATATTGCTCGTGGTCTTGATGTTTCTCTCCCACCATTCATTGACCGGACTTTGCTCAGGGCCCGAGATCCACCGCAGCCTGCATTTCATCACATTGAGTACCAGGCCCCTCCAGCCCTGAAAACTCCTCAGCCACCAGTTTCTGAGGCAGCTGTTTCGATTTTCAAGTTGACCCGGGAACAGCTCAACACCCTCAAAGCCAAGGCCAAAGAAGATGGCAACACTATCAACTATAGCTCATATGAGATGTTGGCAGGTCACGTGTGGAGATCCGCATGCAAGGCACGTGGACTTGCTGATGATCAAGAGACCAAAATGTACATTGCAACAGATGGACGTTCTAGATTAATTCCCCCACTTCCACCAGGTTACTTTGGGAATGTGATATTTACAGCTACACCAATCGCAGTAGCGGGTGATCTCCAATCAAAGCCAATCTGGTATGCTGCAAGTCGGATTCATGATGCATTAGTTCGAATGGATAACGATTATCTAAGGTCAGCCCTTGATTACTTAGAGCTTCAGCCTGATTTATCAGCCTTGGTTCGTGGTGCCCATACATTTAAGTGTCCAAATCTTGGGATTACTAGTTGGGTTAGACTGCCAATACATGATGCAGATTTTGGGTGGGGTCGGCCCATATTTATGGGACCTGGTGGGATTGCATACGAGGGTTTATCTTTTATATTACCAAGCCCGACCAACGATGGAAGCTTATCAGTTGCCATCTCTCTGCAAACCGAACACATGAAACTATTCGAGAAGTTGATTTATGATATATAAGAAACACCCCCATAGAAAGTCATTCAAAGTAAATCAAACCGGTAAATTTCGGATAAACCATTTTTTGTTCTTTGGGAGGTGGTTTTGTATCCTGTATTTACTACACACCTTGTTTAGTTGAAATATAACATGTTCAAACTTGATCGAAGACATTGTATATTTCAATTCGCATGGATGAACTTCAGGAAAATTCCAAGTACTAATTTGAATCGATAATGCTGATTTTTGTCAGATGATGTTAACTTAGATCACATCACCTTACCATTTCAAGCCTGAAATGTTTCAACCCTTTTAAAAGAGCAAAATTTTGGCATATCTTTGAAGTCTATTGTCTTTAACTGCAAGGCATATGAAGTCATCTTTTCTCATTACTGGTTTTTCTAATATTGGCCATTGTCTTTGCTTTATTATCGGACTCTGCAATTAAGTAACTTCTCATGGGGTTGCCTTCACACTTATTTGTACAGGGGAACCGAGTATATTCATCTTTTAATGTCGGCTTAATAGTTGGTAAGCTTAAGCTAGACTTTGTTTAAGTGTCGCATTCAAAACGGAGAAGAAAAAGCTGTTGTACTTACCTATTATGACTGCTTGAGCTGCTGAGCATTTTGTTGCAACTTTAGACGTTTAGTTGTCCGGTTGTAGCATGGTTCGTCATGGGTCAAAGTCAAACATTTGGGCTCAACGTAAAAGATTAGCTAGGTGATGCTGCCTAGTCACCTTTATTATGCTTAAGATTTAATCTATTATTATTTGATTTAGAAATCGTGACATAAGCCTATTAAACACAGTACAAGCGAAGTTAAAAGAGGGAAGGTGGAGAAGTTGCGCTGAATTTTGAAAAATAGAGTCCTGAAATACTTTCTAATCAAACAATAATAGATAATGGACTAACATTATTAATATTCAAATTTATCAGACTTTAACCATAAGGAGCTCTAGCCCGTTTTGAAAATTTCAAAACTTCCTAAATTTTCATATTCTCACAAAAGATACCACATCATGCTGTTCACACAAGGAAGGAGGATGTGGTAAGGAAGAAGCAACCTTTATAGCAGTGAACAAGTTCTACTCGGGTCCTCACCATTTAGAGTGAATCTATTTTACCTTGTAATAGGTCATAGTATGGATGTAATCACAGAAGAAGTCCAGCTCATGAGATTTTTCGAGCTCTGCACGACATGCAACCCACCTCTTCATCTAGGGGAAGGAAGAATCTTTACAAGCAGGAAGGGGAGATGGTAAAACTCCTAACTCGTATGCCCTCATCTATCGCGGATAGTACATAATTAGAAATTGAAGTTATGCAGACAAGATATGAAGGTGTAGAGAAGAAAGAAGTTATCTCAATAAGTGGAGCAAATCTAGTAACCCTAACAATACCTCGACAAGCCCGATTCAAGCCAAAATATAGTTGGCCGAGCGAAGCGCGACACCAGTGGAAATCGCTCACTCGATCGAGATCTTAGAGAGTAAGAAGTAGAGTCAAAGCAGTAGTGTTTGATGCATTGGCAAAGAGCATCGTACCTAGTAGATAGACTATGAAGTTGCGAGCATACTGATCTATCTTGATTGGAGTCAGATTGGACCTCCGTTTCCTATACTCGTATAAGGTAGTGTATCGAATGGTAGCTTTGCTCTTAACATGCACCTTACACCTCAAAGCTGAAAGATCGAGTTCTGCTGATCCCTCGAATCCATAATACAGACGTTAATAGGAATTGGCTCACCACCGCATGCAAGGCCAGTCAAGGCGGCAACGTCCAAAGGCATGATAGTCATCTCGCCAATTAGAAGATGGAATGTGCGGGTTGTATCCATCCACCTCTCGCACAAGGCAGCTAATGCTCGACGATCGGTATACTGCTGAGAGTGCAAAAGATAGGTGATGAACTCATAAAAGCCGGTATCAACAATCTTACTCCTAACGACCTCATTCTCTATATCTAAGAACCAACTATAGGCTCTAGAAAACGCCCCACAAATCCTATTCTCATGATGGTCCTAAAGTAAGAAATTGAAAGTCTTTACATGATACAAGCCTAAAAAATTCAAAGAAAATGAAAAAACGAAGAATGAATGCATACCAGGTTGATTATATGAGAAGCCACATCGTAGACAACCGGCACCTCTAAGTGTTTCAGAAGACCCCTCAATGTCGATTTCTAGATTGGATCAGTCTCATTCAAGTCAAGGCGAACTGGATGACCCATCATTAGAATGAAGAAGTTGAGACGAATATGTAGGAAAAAATCGGGAGTGAATTGGATGGAAAATGATGAAGTTATGTGCAAATGAAACTGTGAGAGGACAAGCGGGCCTTATACAAGCCTTTAACTGCTGGCCGATAGTCAGACAGCTAGGCGGCTATTGACCAGCCATCAAAAGATGATCAAATAACGGGGCGACGATCAAATAGTCGATCGACTGTCCCTTTAATGAGGGGCAAAATGGTAAAAGAAAGGAAAGAAGAAAGGAAGGAAAAAAAGAATAAAGAGAGAAAGAAAAAGAAAAAGGAAAAAGCAAAATAAAGAGAAAAAAGAAAAAGGAAAAGAAAAAAGAGAAAAGAGAGAGAAAAGAGATAAGAAGAGAGAGAAGGAAGTAGTGTGTTAGACTTTGCTCTCAAGGAGAGTTCATCTACCTACAAGTGAGTGCATACCCCTATTTATAGAGGAGCACCTCCTTAACATGTGACTATCAAAGCGCCACATACCAATACCCTATTTGTACTCTAGAAGCATCCTAAGATATTTACAACCTATCTTGTATCCTAGAAATATATACAAAACTCAAGATATATCTAAGGAACCCTAGATACTAGAGAGCTTCATAGTCTTTTAGAACCTTCTGTAGTCTTCCACTCTTTTCCGTCACCATCCAGAACTTTTCAGAGTCTTCTAGGGCCTTCTAAAGTTTTTTGCATGCATCTCACGCCTTTTAGAACCTTTTGGAACTTCACGGAATCTTTCGAAAACTTCAGGAATAGCATGCTCGTTCTTTGCGCCATTCAGCTCCTCTCGTCACGAGGATCCTGAATCACTATAACACTTGCTTTGAAATCCCATTCCTTGATGCACTTTCGAGCAAGCTTAGCGCAAAACCACACTTGTGTCAAGCGTGACGTAATAATTGGCTAACCAAAATTTTATTTCAAGTGATCTAAAAAAGTTTTAAAAAAATTTGCAAAAAAATTTGACAATATAAGTAGAATTTGTTAATTAAAAAAAATCCAATCATAAGTAACGTGTGTCTTACTTATTAAAATATAAATAAAATAAAATAATAATTTAATAAAATAAAAATAAACATATATAATATGAAAATAAGATAAAAAATTATCTAAAAATTATTTTAATATACTTAAAGAGTAAAAATAATCTATTGTTTATAAAAAGAAAATTCAACATATGATATATGACAAAATAAAAAGATACCTAAACTTTGAAGGTACATAAAATATGAAGAGCTTTAAAAGATAAAATATTACCGAGGTTTTCCTATATTTGTAATGAATTATAAAAAAAAAAAAGAAGAGAACTATTGGATTGCAATTTAATGTTAAGTAAATTGGGTATTTATTGTAATTTATAAAACCTAAAAAGGTTGGATTAATTTTTGTAATATTATATCAGTTGTCATTTAACAGTGTAATGGACCAACGCAGGTATATTAGAGTTAAACTACAAAACTATTGGACAATTAACCACATCTCAAGGTTGCTCATGGAAGTTTTCCTTTTTGTATCACAAAACTCAACCAACCCATTGATCTTTTTTCAAAAATCTCTGTCCGGCACAGCCCAGCTGAGTCCCCCTCTTCTTCCGCTGGTGTGGAATGGGAAGGGATGTTGAAGAGAAATACGAAGAAAAGAGTGGTGTAAAGATTAGATTGGTAATTGGAAAAAAAAAAAAAAAACGTTGCATTGGGCTTACTGTTGATGAAGGCCATGTTAAGGGATATGGGTTTGGCTTGGAAAGGTTTGTGGAATCTCTCGGGTTTATTGTTGAAGAAGACGATGTGGGTTTTGGCTCGGAAAAATTGTGGAATTCATACATTAATTTCGGAAAAAAAACACTAAGTAGCCCCACTTTAAATAAAAAATTATATAGTATTAGCCTAGCTCAAGTATAATATTAGGTGGTTAACATAATCAACGTAAACCATTCAACTAAATTGATACAAGATAATATGATACTGCAAAATATTTATTTAACATTTAAATATAAAATAAAATATACATTTATTTTATGTTTTAAAAATTTAAATTAAGATTAAACAATGTAAATTAAATAATGATAAATTATTAATTTAAAAAGTTCAAAAATATTAAAAATAATAAAACAAATAATTTTAAATTATAATCGATGAATTATAATATTTTAATTAAAAATATAAGAAATATGTTATAGATTCAATATATATTTCAACATTGATATTTATAAAGTTAAAAATTATTTATTTCATCATTATTTTAAAACTTATAGATTTATAGATTTGAAAGGTAGATTTTATTTAGTGTTAATATTAAGTAAATGTTTTATAACTCTATATTACTGATCATCACTTTGGTTGTGTGGTTTATATTAAGCATGTCAATCAAGTAATCCTGGATTTAGTATTTGTTAACGCCGTTGAGTACTTCTGCTGTCACTCAACCCAAATCTTGGGGCGTCAGTGTTTTTTTCCCATTAATTTTTATGCAGAAAAGTTGGGGAAAGTGGGGGAGGCGGACATACACTTAAGCAAGTGTGTTTTGGGTCTAGAGTTCTTTTTTTTTTTTTTTTTAAAAAAATTTTACTTTAAAGTATGTTTCTCACAACTCTTTGAGAGATGCAGAGACGTTGATAGCAATGGGTGGAGGAAGAGAGACCTGAGATGAGCTCGAAAGAAGGAGCATCAACAATAGAGATGGAGGAGTCGGAGACAAAGGCTGGAAAACAGATAGAGGAAGAAAGATTTTTTCAGTCATTTCAACATATTACCATTTTTTTTTCAAAGAATTTCACAAATAACCTGAAAACGTGGCCTAATATCACAATTCACTTTTTTTTTTTTTTTAAATAAGCAAAAATGACCTTTTCCCGTTAAATTATTCTGTTTAAGATCACAACTAGACGGATAGAGTGATAAATCCTCCTCTACATAAATAAAATCATTTAATAATCTTTATTTTAGTTTTAATCAATTAAAAAAAAAAAACCTCTACCCTTCACCACTACTACAACTCAACCATCGTTCTACAGCCCACCAACCATAAAAACTACGCAGAAGAAACTTCCCACACCATTGACAACAAGCAACAAAATAGCAAAAATCACTAATAGTCGCCACTAAATCAAGCCAAGAATTCATAACTATGTATCTTCTCACATCCAACAATGGCAAAAAACAGCCCCTACAGCAAAATAGAAAAGCCACAAGCCAGACATAAACCCATTTATCCCACCATACAAATACCCAAATCAACAGATAGAGAATCAGCCACCAATAGCAGAAAACTTGATTTGTAATAGAATGAGCCACTATCGCATATTCAATTTCCCACATAGCTTCTTGGAATCTGATTTATAATTTTTTTTTTTTACCAAAAACAAACAGAACACATCTTAAACAAAACTCCTTAAACAAGCAAGCAACAAGCAAAAAAAGCAACCTGTTCCGCCACACTTCAAAGGAAAAATTAATTTAAATCTACCGTTTAATTGCTGAGAGAGCACAAGAAACTGAGATTCAACACTCAAAAACCGAATACAAAAAGCTTCATCCACATTAAAGAGAAAAGAAAATAACAACACCTTTCTTCTCTCGGGAATTTGATCAAACAACACATATACGAATTGAGCAAGAACCAAACGAAAAACATCAAGAACAATCGAAAGAAGTCAAATCCGAAAAGAAATTAAGAACATTTTTTTTTAAAAAAAGAAAAGAATAAAGAGTGCGTTGATTATGATTGCGCTAAGGTTGTGGGCTATGGGGTTGCAATTTATCTTTGATTTTTGCTACAAAACTACCTATTAATGGCGGCTTTTCTTCACTTCTCAATTTCTCTCCCTTAACTGTTTGACCCAATCTCTTCCTTTCTCCTTCTCTCTCCATTCAAACCCAACCCACAATAGCCATGGAATCTTCTCTCCAAGCTCTTCTTGTAGCCGTCAGAAGCTTCTTTTTTTTTTTTTTGTTATGGTAATGTGGTGGATGGTGGTGAGCCAACAGTTGTGGTGGTGTGGGCGGATGATGATGTGAGGTGCTGGTGTGAAATTGTGAAGGAGAGGAGGAGGCGGTTTTGGAAAAGGTCGGAGATTTCGGTGGCCATGAAAGACGAGGAGGCGGTGGACGAAGCGTCGAGGAGGAAGGGAGGCGTGAGAATAAGACAGGAGGCTGACAGACGTGGGTTTTAAGCGTGTGTTCTTTTTTTTTAATCTAAATTCTGTTTTTTACGTAAATTTTGTTTTTTATGTGGTATATTTTTTAAATATATTTTATATTTAATATTAATTATATATTTTTTTAAAATTTAAAATTAATTATATATTTTTAAATTTAATTAAAAATAAAAGTACAAAATTATAAAATCGAACACAATCTAATTTTTTCTTAAAATCATTATAAATAAAAAAAGTTTGTGTACGTTAGAATGCAGTTAAGGAGTTGCGTACTGGCAGCGATGAAAAAGGTTCGAGTTACCCTGCTTATTAAATTTTAAAAATTTATATAATGCTATTTGTCTTATGAAAAGATGTGAAAGTGAAACCAGTAGTGTTCAAAATCATCCGATCTGATTCTATCCGATCGAGTTTTGTCGAGATGGTCGAATTAGCTTCACTTAATGGTATAAATAACCCGAAATCGGGTTGAATTATAAGGATTTTTTGTAATCGAGTTTAATTCCGAAAACCCGAAACAACCCAACCCGATCAATAAATGTATATCGAATTTGACACGTGGCAGAATGTTATTGGTTGTTGCACCTTATTATTATACACGTTACCTTACCAAATCACTACTATAAAAGCGAAATTTCCCAACCTAGGAAACCCTAATATGTAACTCTTCCACGGTTGCCAGCCCTCCGCTCCCTGTCGTGTCTCATCGCTGCCAGCCCTCCGCTCCATCGTGTCTCACTGCTTCCACGCCTTCCGCTCCTTGCTCGACGACTTCCAGCAACCAACGACCACGCTCCGTAGCTACTCTTCCAGCTCACGGCTGCTAGCCCTTCGCTCCCTATCGTGTCTCACTGCTGCCAGCCCTCCCCTCCCTGTCGTGTCTCACTGCTGCCAGCCCTCCACTCCCTATCGTGTCTCACCGCTTCCACGCCTTCCGCACCCTGGTCGACGACTTCCAGCGACATCAGTCATCCGCGACTCTACCTGGCAGGCTACCACTGCTAGTGCTTTGTCACGGCTTCCTCCACAACTAGTTCTCTAGGTTTGTTTTTCTGTTTAATTAAAAACATGACTGTTATTCGCTTCTTGGCTTGGCTGTGAATCCTGGATATGGGGTTTGAATGTGAGAAAGAATATTGGTTTTGTTGGTTTGCTGTTTTGTGGGTTTGTATATTGGTTTTGTTGGTTTGCTGTTTTGTGACTTTTTACGTGTGAAAGTCGAATATTGGTTTTGTTGCCGATATTATTAAATATTAATATTAATAAGTACTTTACATAACTTATGAGTTTGCCTTTAGCTCCATTTTTCACTCGAAATATGCACATGATATATTTAAATTTTATGAACAGTTAAGAGTTGAAGATGATTAAAAGAATGAAATATTTTTCTGAGTAAGAATCCTGGTGATGAAAAAAGCCTATGTACATTTCAGCTTTAGTGACAAATAATTTGGGTGGAAGCGTAGTTTAGGCTGGTAAGTTGAGCTTCCCAAAGCTCAATTGTAAGCTTTATCGTGGTAATTAAAACAAGAATATAAAGGTGTTATTTAGTGAAAGATTTGTTTCATAACTTTCGTTTGTCTCCATTCAAATATGTGACAGATTCTCCTTTCTTTACCTAAGTTTTCTCTTTATATAGCCCACCATCCGACCCGACCAACCCGACTAACCTAATCAACCCGATCATTCGGGTTGATCCCGGGTTTCACATTTCATAAACCCCATTTCGAGTATTAAACTTAAAACCCGATCATGTTTCGGGTTATGTCAGGTAGGGCAAAACCCGACCCCGATACGACCCATGAACACCCCTAGTTCATACAAGTGGTACTTGTATTTGTTTTGTCCCCTGATCCTTTGTGGAAACACAAATAATTGTTAGAGAAACTTTACCAGTGATAAACCGGAGCTGATGACTTTTGAATGCTCTATTATGGTTTATCCCATGCTCATACCATGTTTTATTTTCCAGGAAAAATTCACCTGTTTCTGAAAATTTTTAGTTTTTTCCTGTTTGAATTAGGTGAACAATTAATGTTGGCATTGCAAAATGATTTGTAATTACAACTTTCATTTGGTGCGGGAAATCAATAACAATTTAGTCTGACACTTTACCTGCACATAAATAGTTGTTTTTCTCCTTTGGCTTTTGATAACTTAGTCGATTAAAACTGAGGATACACTCATGAACCTCCCTGAAGGTTTATTAAACTGTTTAACTTGAGAGGACTACTCTATCATTAGTGTTCGTTAGTGCAATTAATTAAAAACAAACGCTTGCAAATAAGAAACGGATAAACTAATGGACATTAACTACAGGAAATTTATGGGATTTTGAAACCCATAGGTGGTCATGAGGGATTTTAAT
Source organism: Boswellia sacra (assembly GCA_013180625.2). NCBI lineage: Eukaryota > Viridiplantae > Streptophyta > Magnoliopsida > Sapindales > Burseraceae > Boswellia > Boswellia sacra. The sequence goes on along the minus strand of SNVD02011912.1, from coordinate 105,187 downwards.
AAATCTTAGTAAAGGTTTGTGCAATTTATTTTAAAAATTAAGATATTTAACAGCCTAACTAATTAATAAAATGGTAAACAGGATAATTGGTCAAGCACATAGGTAACAGTTACACTTGTTATTGGCAACTAACGTTCTTAAATCCATAACATTACACATGACAGCTGCAGTTTAATTGCAGTGGTACTTGATTGATTGATAAAAAGGGCAACCAAAAAACATTTTATTATGAGAAACTTGGAACCTACTAGAAGCAATAAATAGATACTCTTTCTTCTTCTATTATTCTTTCTGAATTCCGAACGATCTTCAAATTGTTTGCACCTGTAAATATAATTGAAAATTGAGGCATTTCAGTAATGGCAAATAAAAAACTGAATGTTCGAATTATCTCATTTTCACATAATAGAATGAGATATAATTCATCTAATTAATTTTCACATTAACAGAATTATCTTATCTTGCTAAGCTTAACTACAAAAATATTTCATAAACTTTTATCTGTTAAACGTGTAGAAATATGAAAACAAAAATAAAAAATAATCATGATTTATTGCTTTACGATCACCTAATAATCAGTTCAACTTAAGAGTTTATTATTTTCTTCCCTACCATACCTTGAAACTTGAAAGAGATATAACTCACACAGGAGAACCAACGTGAAGATGTAAAAAACAGCTCATTTTTCTAAAAAAATTAAATGTAAAATAATTTAAGATATTTTCATACCGAAGTAGGTAGAATTTGCAAAGCAGCGTCGGTTTCTAGATCTCAGTGTCAGTTTCTTGATCTACACAATTCTTGAAACAACCAGTCACACAACCTGGAACGCACATTCCAGTTGGATCGCCTATGCATAATTTACTGCAATCACTTGAACATTTTGAACATTTCATAGCAGCTTGGGCGATGACTACCATGACCATAACCATGATGAGTAAGGTCATGGTTGTCGTAAGAAGCTGCACCTTGCCATTTCTAGCCATATCATAAACTTTTTCTCTTCATCTTGCTCTATTTCTTTTGTCTCAACTTTATAGAAGAATTGGATCTTGGAAGACAATTATAACATATTTGGCTATATATGTGTGTATATATATATAGAACCCTCAATAGTGAGGAAGCTGTTGGAAAAAAAACTTAATTCATGAATGAATAATAAATTGATGAAATTTAAATCTAAAAGTGAGTAGACTGAACATTATATTCTTGCTCTTCTTGAGCTTAGACTGCATATGGAACTTTTCACCCACAAATAATTTCAATCAAAGTATTTGGTGCACTAAAATGCAGGACCATGCAAGATTACACAAAGATACAATTGCAATCCACCATATGAATGCACGATATCAATCAACAAAATAACTAAACTTCTACTTATTCTTAAAGAAGCTGGAATTGAGTGATTTGTTCCACAATCATGTGTTGCTATTTTCATTGAATATCACTGCATAAAAGCTAACGTTCCATGGAAACCTTTATTTGGTTGTTTTTTGGGTTATTAGGAGTGAAAGGAATAGAAAGACTTTTTAAGATGCATTAGAATTGGATTTCCAGATGTTAAGGGAGAAGATTCATGTCTTGGCTTCTCAGTGGGTTTTGACTGCAGAAGAATTATTTCAAGGGACCTTTTTTCCCTTTATTCAAAGGGATTTGAAAACAGTTGTTTGCTGAGTGTCCTTGATTGAATATGTTTGTTTGGTTTTTTTGTTATTGTATATTGTTGTGACCCTTTGATTCACTTAATCTTCTTTGTACTTTTGCTTTTTAATAAAATCTTTTCTATTTCCTATAAAAATAAATAAATAAATAAACTTTCAGTTGAACCTATAACAATCGCTCGGTTTAAACCAAAAATTTCTACAAAAATTCTGAAAACATAACAGAAAAGTTGAAGTTAAAACCGCAGTCAACATGATCAACTAAAAGCAATACAAATCTTGAATAACTTGCAGATCATTTTAAAAATGTCACTTAAAGCAATGAACTTAAATCACTCACTTCTACTCAGTAAAACAAATACATACAACAGATCTAGCAACTTCTCACTGCAACAAAACAAAAATGTCGAGAAAAGTCAAGCAATTGAGACTTTGTCAAACTACAATCCATGCAATTTCTGAATCAACTCCTCATATCAGTAAAATTCAACGAAATTTCACTTAACTATGCCTCAAAATCAACAATCCTTCAATGATCTAATCCAAACAACAAAAGAAAATCACAAAATCACAAATAACTACAGCAAATTATCATCAAAAACTTAGAATCACTGAAATTATAACCAAAATGATGCGAAAACCAGACGATTCACAGATCCAATAACATATCTAAACAATCTAACAACATTAAACAAGAAACAGAGCAAAAATAAACAAATTCATCACTAATTTATCCCTAATCGTGGATCTAAAATGCAAGAACGGTCAGAGATTTACCTGAGCAGAGTGAGTGCTTGTTTCGAGAAGAGAGAGATATGAAAGCAGAAACAAAATCGAACTTGAAATTGAAAATGAAATGACAATTGCGAGGAAATGAACCCTAGACAGTTGTATATAAGGAGAGTAGCGAGTGAGGAGTGAGATTTGACGGTCCGTGGTCGTTCCCTCCCTTTTTGTGAAGGGCCGTTGGATGTCGTTGGATGGGAATTAATGAAAGGCCAGGATGGGGTTTATCTGTTTGTGATTGATATAGGGTTTGGATTTTAAAAAATTGGCGGTAAGACTAATATGCCCTTCTTTAAATGACGAGAATGTCCTTTGACTGAATTTTGAAAATATCTGACGAATGTTTTCAGAAGTGAGGTCGGTAGGGTTTACTGCTGTTGAACCTTCTTTATCATATTTTTCAGATCGGACCTATCGGCTATTGCCAGACATTTCCTGTCAACCAATTAACCAATCGTGAAAGATTAAAGTTAAGATATTAATGTAATAAATAATTTGTGATTTCCTACCATAATTTAATACAGTTTTATTTTATTACTTTTTCTCTTTTATGTGCCGGGCACGCCAGTTCTATGGGCCCCATCTAAATATATTCAAGGTGGGATTAACGGAGCACATTCAATTACTTAATTAACCCTTATTGAAATTATAAAATTTCATTTTTTCCTAAATTTCGTATTTAATATGAAACATATTCCTATTTTGAAAATAATAATATAATAATTTATTTTTTTAAATAAACTCATTGTCTTAATATATATAATTACCAAATAATAAATTTAAAAATCATTTGCCTTTTGATTTAAGCAATTGATATGAAATATGTGACTCTATAGAAGTTTTAATTATACACATATAACCAAAAAAAAATGTAAGAGATAAACAAGAGATAAGATGACAACATGTCTCAAACGAAAATAAACTTATAAATTGCAATTGTAGAGAAACGATGACCACAAATCCCAAATAAAAATAAATAGACAAATTATAAAGAGCCTATTTGGTGGCATACACGGATAAATATAATCAATTACTGAAAACTAATTAATCAAAAACACAAATACATAACTTGATTTAACTTTGAAAAGAATTATAGATCTTTGTATTTATAATTTTAGTGAAACATAATAAAGTTCTATAAAAACTTCTTGCTGTGGATTATCTAGTGTAGATTAGTTGATGATCAAAAAAAAAAAAAAAAGGAGTAAAGGTGGGTTTAGAGAGCAAAACATGCATAAGTTAATGATATTTTATTATACTTAGTTGTAAGTTTATCTAGAGATAATTTTGTAGTAAAATTTTAACGACAAAATTGATGTGCTTATTAAAACTTTTGGTACAAATAGCTCTATGCACATATTTATCAATTAATTTTTTTAAAACTAAAATTATCCAAAATATGTGAATAAATTTTTAAATAAAAAATCTGCATAATCAATATAAAATTTGATAAATTAGTGTTTATTTCATAAGACATGGCATTGAAATATAATTTGAAGCATTGACATATAATTTTCAATAGAAATTAATAAGATAAGTGATCTATAAAAAATTAGTAAATCTCTAGGTTATTCATTTTTTTCATTTTTTATTTATTTAAATTTTAGCGTCTCCAATATATAACCTCTTACAATAATTTCAGTTTTATTTTCAAGATTCGATAAATATTTTGTTTATTTCTCTTTATTTTTTTGTCCTATCTTGTTCCCTCTCAATAATTTGTAATACTTTTGAGAAATTTACACATACATCCACAAGAAATTTGGCTAACACTTAAAATTAAGGGATTTAAAAACTAATACTTTAACTTTTTATATCTAATATATGTCAATTGATTTTAGGGTATTAATGTTAGTTTTTACTTATGTATAGGGATCACAGTTTACTTTTGGATACCTCTAAATCTCAGTAGTTAGCTTAAGCCCACGATGATGATAATGTAAATATCCTTAAAACTTTCATACTAATTCGAAAGCGATAGTGAATTATCAAAAATTCTTTTCGTATCAAATAAAAAATTGAATATTTTAGTTTTTTTTTTTATCTATGTTGTGAGTGATCCGAAGAATCCATGATAAGGGACTCATCGACCAAAACTCTCATGAACGACAATTATAATGATAATGATTATTGTTTGTGCATACTCTCAGTTTAATATTTATGAGAAATTATTATATTAGTAAATTACATTAAGTTTTTTAATAAATCAAATCCATTCTTTTTTTTGCATTTGAAATATATGTTATTTCTTAACTCACGGAAGTTGCGAGCGTAAGTTATATTCTGAATCTATGACAAGATTTGCTTCATTATATATACCTCAAAATATTGATCTTCACAATTTTAAAAATAGGCTTAAATGACTCTACCCGATTAATCATTCAAAATAAATTTATTATTGATATTATTATTATGAACCTATAGTTTTTCACAGAATTTAAAATTAGCATAAATCATTATCATATACTAATTTTTATGACATTTCTTTTGATAATTGTAAACAAAAATATAGGGTTTGAACTCCTTCCTCTCGTCACAAAATCCCCAATCGTTGACTTTGCTGGCAGATCACGCTGGAACAAAAGGCAATCAACTCTTCGTATAAGAAACTTCAGTGTACCACTGATAGCACATTAATGACTCTCTCTCTCATCATAATCATTTAACATGGGAGGAGGGGGGTACATGAGTCAATTCAATACATTGTAAGGCATGGGGTCCAGGGTAAAATAGTCAACAAGAGTAAAAAAAGGGGCTAAGATATTTATTGCATTTTGTAGTCTTAACATATCAACCTACACAAATATTTATATGCTTCTGTTGCCAACAAATTAAACACTAAACCAACGGCTCCTGGAGCGTGACCCCAACCGCCTTGCTTATTGGACAACGTGGATTGTGGCACTTTTTAACCGGGAAACGTAGACCACGTGCGTTTTAGCTAAAGGAATGCGCGTGGTGGTTGGTCTTCGGTAGCGATAAACGGACAAAATTTGTCCAAGAATTTGCAGCAGCTCACATGAGATAAGGCTAGATGACATGTGACCTGCCACTGCTGCCAGCCAAGCCCTGATCTAGTGTTAAATTTTAACTCTGGTTGATTTTTAACCCCACCCTGTGGTTAATCACGTGGGAATGAAATCGGATTTAGATTTTAGATCTGTTTTCGATTGGGAGTGATTGCTCTCCTGCTTGCTTAGGCTGGAGTTCAAGCATCTTTAGCATCTAGTTAGTAGTTAAACTGCTCACCTATAGAAAAGTGGGTAAATCATTAAACAATAACAACGATCATGATCATGATTATGATAAATCAACCGGGTTTTAAAAGCACAAGTGTCATCATTCCACATCAAATAACATGTTTAATATATAAAAGTTTCTATATCTAACTCGTTACAAATTAATATTTTAGGTTGATATCAAATCAAGTATAACAACCAAATATGAAGAGTGTAATAAGAATACGATCGTTCTGGATTGTATCAAATGTGAAGAATCTGTATAGTTAAGATTGATTTTGACATTTCGTTTTTTTGCCAAATTTCATATAATATGATAAACTTATATTTAAAACAAATGAAAACCCACTTATTAAGATTTGAAAACGATGAAATCTATGGTTTGGGTATTAATGAAAGTGATGAAAATTAATTGGTACGATTTAGTAAACAATGTTATGTAGGATCATGCAACAAGACTAGGAAAGCATGCCCGTCTATGTGCTATAATTATGAAAAAAAAAAAAAAGTGAAAATGGTTTCTTCTATTTCTCCTTGGCATGTCCTACGCAAACTAGTGGACTCTAATTAGGAAATGGTTGGTGACTTGATGACCATATTGTTGACACTAGTAGTTCAGCTCAATGTAGCTCTAGTGCATCTCACGTGAAGAAGAAGAGAAAAGGAGGTTGTAATACTGTTAGCTGAGTTGTGAGATTGTTAGAGTTAGTTATCTCTATTCCGTAATTCTATGAGTAATTTTAGAAAAAATAGAGCAGCACAGTTCATATGTAGCTCTTCACATTTCATATGTACTGACTCTTATATATATAGAGCAATTTCATTGCTTAATAAAAGTGATACTCGTTTATCTCTCAATTTCTTTCATATATGATATTATATTTATGTAAAATGTTTGAGTTGGGTGGGAATTATGAAAATTGCTTGTTTATTATAGGAAATAGGAGTACCTAAATGGTTGAGTTATCTTTATCTTGTTCCCTCACCAACTAAAATTGCAATTATATTATAAATTTCATTCCTCCTCAAATTAAGGATTAATGATGGTTTTATTTTGCTTTATAAAATAATGCAGGTTAATAGCCATCCATCTATATTTTGAAAACGTAAAACTTTGAGGGAATAGTTAACCACTAGCACATATATATTTACAAACATGTTAATTAAAGTAGATAAACATGTTTGTGAATCTCTAAATTAAATGTTTTTAAAAGCAACTTTTGGAATGTATCATAAAGTATAATATAATATATGAAAATCGATAATAAGAAATTATTTTATTTGTTTTCCATCGGGTTTTATTTTAAAATAGTTTTTTATGGGTATTATATAAAATGTATTTTCAAATTTTTAAATAATAATAATAACAACAACGAAATTTTCTAAAAATTGTTTTTCGACTGACAAACCAAAGATTCTTAGGCTCTACATTAAGTTTAGTTGATGGAAGCCCAATCCTACTCATGATAGTAAAGCAAATGAATGAATGACTAGTGAACTCAATGGGTCATTTGCACAAGATTAGGCCCTTTCATATGATATATATATATAATTTAGACATATAAATGAGTGCAATTCATAATAGGTTGCATTTGATCATAATTCATGGTGGTTGTTTTCTTTTATTACAATTCCTTTTATTAATTTGAATTTTATTATTGTTTTTTATTAGTTTCTAAATTATTAACGGGTAAAAATACAAGTTTTTAAATAATTAAATTAGAATAATAATGATAAATTTGGTATTTTAATGATTCACATTAACCAAGATTAGGGGTGTTTGTCTCTAAGTTTAAACTCTGAATATAACATGATGTTATTAGATACTTTTTATGTGAATTAAAAATAAAAAACTAAAATATTTTTCCTTTTGTACGAATGAAAAAGTATGAATACTTCTCCTTCCAAACTTATCTATGCAAAAGATATATCTATTTTTTACTTTGCCTCTTTTTAATAATTTATATATTTGTTAAATCAAACATTACAGAGATTAAAGATGAGGGAGTTTAGATGCTCATAAAAATTAATGAATTATTTTATCTTCATCAAGGCTGAACCAATTTTCTTTAAACGAAATTAAATAATTCTTTCTTATAAAAATCCCACAACTTAACAGTTTAAGTAATGCAATAGTGTACCAATGGGTTTATATTTATGTTTTATCATAATGATTAATGTATCAAACGTTTTTATAAATAATACTATATATACAATCAAAGTTAAAGAAAATTAAAGAATTTTTAATAAATAAAATGAGACTCACTTATCCAATGAATTTATGCAAAAAATAGGTTGTATGGGTTGAGTTATATAAGTTGGTTGTACATTTAGAATTATTCATATCATAATATATATATATATATATATATATATATAACAAAATATTGATTGTAGACATTTTAAATTAAATATTACAATAAAAAATGTGATTTAGATTTATACATTTGATTTCTTCCGTTTAAATTTCATATGTACTCAAATTTCAAACAAAGAACAAAAGTGACCTAACTTAAGGAATGAGGGTCGCTAACATAAATACAACGTGTCTTAAGTAGAGATGTTAAAATTACCCAGGTAAGGTCGGATACTCGGATCCCCGACCCAGCAACACCTGGGAAAATTGCTCGAAATTCTAAAGAAATTCGTCAAGGACGGAGAGGATAATCCCGAAGAGGGGTCAGGACCAGGTAAGGGCAGGGATTATGCTCCCTAGCTTGGACCAAGCCCAGCAAATCAAAATTATATAATGTAAATAGATTGTATTCTATTTGCAATTCAATTAAGGCCCAATTCTAATAATAATTGAAATCCAGCAGCCCAAACTAATATTCTAATGAATGTATTGCCTAACAATTGTGAGTACAGCCCAACCTAATTATTAATAATCAATTTAATTTTTTAAACAAAAATTCATTTAAAAAAAGAGCCCTAAAATTAACTAAATCCCTAAGCAGCTCCAACCTCCTTTCACTGGGTCATGCCTTACCGTCGATTGATTAACAGCTGCCTCACCTGCACTGCAGCACCGCGTCACACCTTGCACTCAGTCACTCATGGCCACCTCACCTGTAAGCTACAATGCGTCACGACCTTACCTAGCATCTGCACCATTACACGTACAAAGCACAACCACCATCAGTTCATGACTTCACATCCTCAGCTTCACAATCGCTTCACGTCCTCAGCTTCAAAATCGATTCATGGCCTTAGCAAGTTGCACTCAGTTGCTCATAGCCACCTCACCTGCAAGCAATAATGCTTCATGACCTCACCTCGTATCTGTGCACCACTACACGCCCAAGGCACAACCACTGACATGACCCGCCCCTAACTACACGGGCGAATCATGCCTAAAACTGTGGGCTACAACTGTTTTTTAATTCTTTTCTTTCTCATGGAACAAACTTGAAATAATTTCTATTACATCCACAAATGAAATTTAAATAAAACAATTTAACTATTACAATCTTGACTTATCCTTGCACCATCACGTGGCTAGGCCTCCACACTTCCTAACTAGATCATATTTTGCTTTATCCTGAGGGAAAATTTTAAAAAGAAAGAAAAATAAAAATAAAGATGTGAGTATAAAACTCAGTGAGTAGGGATAAAAATGTATTTGTAAATAAATCCAAAAGAAATCATATTGTTATAAAATAAATATTTGCTTTATATAAAAGAAATACTCTTTATAATCTATAACTTTCATATCATTTAAAATGTCATAAAACTTTAAAATAAATAACTATTGAATGACTTAATTAGTCAAAATACTACTTGTGGTTAAAACAATAAAATAATCATCTTCAATCGTATAATACGATGCTTTTGATGATCATGCTAAAATCATCGCTTCAATTATTTACTATGCAAAACATAATTCCCTTAAAAATCTTCTTTCAAAAGAAACTTTTGTGAATCATGCTTCTTTTTCAAACTAACTCATATAAACATATTCAAAACTCTTTTCATTATACTAAACAAGTACCCCTGAAACTGTCTCATCCTGCCTGGCGAGATCTAACATCGCATAGGCAGAACTATCTGAATTTCCTCATACCTGGTAAGATCTACATCACGCAGGCAGAGCTATCCGTACCTGACGAGATCTAACATTGCGCAGGCTTGCTATCTAGTCATAAGCATGCGTAGAGCTACCCCCAAAGGGCTAAAACGCCCATATCACATGACCCAAAGCCTCTATGTGTGTCTGAACGGGCCCCAAAGGCCTCTATCCATATCACTGTTTAAGTGATCTAACTAATTGTGTGGGTATCTGGGTACTAGCTTAGTGTAACATGACTACACTTTCTTATTTTCATTAAAAACTGATTTCATTTAAAAAACTGCTTTATATGCTAAAATTTCTCTTTTCAAGCAATTTATCAAAATCTGAAAATATTTGTATTATTTGAATTAATCCAAGACAAACATTTAAAATGACATTTCTAAATACTTTAAGAAAATTCTTGAGTCAAATGACTATGAAAACTTTAAATATCAATACTTCACACTTTCTCTAAATTTACAAAATATAACTTTCTGAAAAACTAAAACGCACTTGAAATACAAAATCTTATTTTCTTTTCTAAATGTTATATCTTTGTTCAAAACTAATTTTTAAAATTAAAATTCATGTCTACAACCAATTTGAAAACCAGCTTTGAAATATCTTAATAATTAAAAGTAAGTATAATAAATGAGTCTATCTACCCTCAAGAAATACTATAAAAACTACATTGAATTCTAAATTCACTAAAATTCTCGATAATTCTATAAAATACTAAATAAACATAACTAAGTAAATATTAAACATATTTCTAATTATCCAAAAAATAAATCTTTTACTCTTTCTAAATCTTTCTAAAATATCCATGAAGTAAAATACTTTCCATCTCACTATAAACTATAATTTATATTTTTATCTCAAAATCTCATATATCATACTTTAACTAAAATCTTTTTGACTATTCTAAATTTTTTTATAATTCTGCATTCAGGTCCCTACAAATTCTGGAACAGCTTTTTAAATTTGTAATTCAGCCCCTGCTTGGGCAGTTTTAGAATTTGGCATTGTCACCCTTGCATAATTAAATTCCACTTTCCAAAACTTTTTCTTGTTAATTTCCTATTATTTTGAATATAAAATCACTTATCATTTTGTTAACCAAAATCACCATTTCTTCAACATATTTATTTATTTAAAGAAAATAACCCAATACCTCAATTTTCTATACTGATTCATCTAATTATAATGTCTCTTTTCCAATCATAAACAAAAACTTTCTACTTCCCACCAACACATAATATATATACGTTCATGCTACAACTTTCACTTTAAATTTAATTTTCTCTTGTACTCAAACTTATCGAAACAACAATTACTATATATTCAAAACTAATTTACTAGCACTACCCATAACCATCTCTTCTATCCAAAATCTAATACCTTACACACACTTATTTTCAAAATACATAAATAATCATTATCTATTCTAAAAACTTTTAATATAACTCAATTAATTAAAATAATAACTTAAATCATATGAAAAACCATAAATTTAATACACTTTAATATAATATGAAATTCTCAAAACATAATCCACTCACTATTTGGTTGCACAACTCGGTTAGCTCGGATTTGATTCCAAAATCAACATTCCGCCTATCCGGCCACATTCTTCAACAAAGAATTAATCCTTCATTGTCCTAACATCATAAAAGAGCTCATCACATCATATTCAATTAGTAAGCAACTTGAATATTGAAAATTCTCAATATCCAACTTCATATCTTAACCCAATCAATCCTAATTAACTCCATTTCTAAACTTCTTAAACAGAGCAGTTCTTGTTCTCTGATTTTTAATAAATAATTGACTTGTCTAAATGGTCTAAAATTTTATACAGACCTTCTACACATACATATCTAATAATATATAAAATTTAATAGCATTCCACGTTCATTAAGTACCTCAAAATCTTTATGTTTCTAGATACAAAAATTCTGTAAATTCATTTCTAGAACTGACCTCTCCATATTCCAAAATACATGATAATTTATACTAAATTCGTAAAATTACAAAACTCTCTATATTTAAACTAGACATATATACAAACTCATATCCCAAATTTCATAATTTTTTAAGACCTCTAGGTACCTCAAATAATTTACCCAATACTGATTTTCTGCAGAAAAGCTAAATTTCCAGTAGTGAACAGTAAACTTCGAAAATTCATATAAAATTGTATACTTAACATTTTTCAATGATTCCAACTTTAAACAAATCCATATGATGTCTATTTTAACATATATAAATTTGAGAATCAGATTCAAAGCCAATAAATTGCAGGAATTTTCGGAATTGCTACTGTTCACAAAACCCTAAATTTAATTTCAACATCTTAAACCTTCAAATTCACCAAGACAAACCATAAATATCAAGAAAATGATTAATTACCTTAAATAAGACTTCAATTCTATCTTGATCTTCCTTCTCTCTCTCTAGTTTCTCTCTCTAAAAACTCTAAAACATCCAAACATCTCCTTTAATTTCAATTTTCTTACATGAAAAATACAAAAATAACTTAATAGCTCATTTCTAATATTGGAATCGCAAGGGTTATGCTAGTTTGAGTGAGCAATTTTTAGGATGTAGAGAATATTGGAAACTTTGTTGCTTATTTGCTATGCGGTTTTACTGGATAAATAGCCCTAGGTACAAATCTCTCCTTAATATTTTTAAAACTAAAATAAGTATAAACAGGATAACTTTTGTTTAGAGATATTATAATAGATCTTTCTTTTACTTGCTCAAAGAAAGCATTTGGATCTAATAAATCGTTGAAATGAGATGTTAACTGTTTTGGAATTTAAGTCCTTGAGATGGTGATTGGAAAAAAGCTAATAGATGACATGTCTATCGAGATGGATGAATCCTAATGTTATGTAATAAACATATATTAACCAAATTTATCCTAGTTTCTAAGGACTAAAAATTTATAATAAATATAATATAGACATTTTATAAAAAAGAATTAACATAATAAAATAATTAAAAACACTTTAATATAAACTTTTGTAACTAATCATTAAATTAATTAAGGAGCAAGTTTAGGAGCTCTTTTTTTTGGTCTTATTTTTACATCAATATTTAATCTTTAGATTAAAGAAGAATGGAGTGTTGAGACTATAGTGATTTTTTTCGAGATAGAGATTTATGATTCTAAATAGTTTAGAATCAAACTTTTTATTTTTTTCAGTAAATGTCAAAAAAGCTCAACTTATTCCTTCTCCTTGGACTTGTGTGATGTTTCTCACCCTATATCAATCAATGACTCGCCTTTAAGGTTAAAAAGGCTTAGTTCAATATGTTTGGAGTGGACCACGGTCTTTTAATGGGCTAAAATTTTTATCAACATAATTGCATCTTGTAATACACATGGTCTACTTAACATCAACCCAATTGTTCTTCCCTATACGGCAAAGGGAAGCCTCAAGGTCCAGCTATGTCCATTATCAATGGAAGGTTCGACTTCAAGCTTCTAAGAATTAAAACTTATCCAGAAGTTGACTATTTGCAGTGATAGATCTGAAGGGATTGCCTATCTACATCAATATTTTCTAGTTAATTAATACACTGCAATCTAAAATCGAGCAATGTACTTTTCAATAATGACATTACATCTCTCATTTCTAATATTGGAATTTCAAGGGTTATGCTAGTGGGAGTGAGCTTGTTCAGGAAGAGAACATTGGAAACTCTACTGCTCATGCGTTATGTGGTTCTATTGGATACATAGCCCCAGAGACAATTCTCTCCTTAATCTTTTTAAAATTGAAGTACAAACATAATAACTTTTGTTGGGAGTTATTATCACCAATCTTTCTTTTATCAACTCAGAATATGTATTTGGATCTAATAAATCATCGAAAAGAGATGTTAATAGTTTTGGAATTCTAGTCCTTAAGATGATAGTTAGAAAAAGGCCAATAGATGACGTGTTTATCTTACTATTATATAATAAAGACATATTAACCAAAATAATCCTAATTTCTAAGGAGTAAAAATTTATAATAAATAGAACAATAATGCCAAACTTACGACCTAAATACAATCCAAACTCTTCAACTTAATGAAACAGTATACATGGATAAATGATATTGGAGATGCAACTTCCCTTTTTTTTCCTCATCCAATGAACTTTTTCTATTCAAACTGCCACATTAGGTTATAGAGTTTATGTTGCATGTAGATTGTAAGTTTAGCACTACTATAAATATAATATAGACAATATTTTTTATAGAGAATAAACATAATAAAATAATTAAAAATAGTTTAATAGATAATTTTGTAACTAATCATTGAATTAAATATTTTAAATTTGACAATGTATCTAATAGCATAATTAAAAAACATTCTTATAGGAACCTTTTTTTATGTTGTTCTCACTTAATTTATTTAATTAATTTTCTCTTGAAACTCTTAGACATCAAACTTGAAAACATATGTATACTTCAACATTATGTTGACAAAATGTGTATATTTAGCATCCATTTATTTTATCTCAATTCTTACAATTTTTAGAAAGAAATTAGGAAAATTGGATTTGAAGAGGTTTTATATAAACGTGAAGTAGATAGACGAAATAACAGAAAGCAAAGGATAGGTTTTGTGAATAGATCTTTGACTTTTACTTCCAACCCTCAAAATAGGACTCCATACATTTGTTTCTAAATACAAACTAAAAAATATAAGGTAACTCAACAAAATGCTCGTAAAAATATTTTAGAACTTGTAGTCCCATTAGATCCCTTTATGTCATTGATCCATTCTTTGCAAATTATGTGCTAAAATAGAGAGAGATTAAACACATTAAGGAAATATTGACATCATAATTCATCATTCAAATTCCATGAAACTCATTAAGGAAATAATGTTATCATAATTCAACATTCAAATTCCCAAACAAATATATGAATTCAACCCCAGTCCTTTGTCAACAGTTATGAGGTTAACAAGTACAAACTTCTACAAATCTATTTAGGAAACTTCAAATAGGTTCTTTCCAAAGAGATTTTTAATATCTCCATTGTGTTCATAGTAAAATCACGTGAAGATATAGTTTACAACAGAATAGTAACATGAGGTCGTCCATATTTCGACAAGATAAAACCATGATTTATGCCAAGAAGGGTTTACATATAAAACTGTAATAACCACTAATAAAGCAACTGTGAACGATACCGTAAAACTGATATAGAACATATCCATGTCAATAAAGTCACCATCTACTCTATTATGAGTTGAAGTTCTTGGCTTTGGTGATTGAGAATCAATTGCATTACAACTTAATAATGGTTGTCCACAGAGAAAGGGATGACCCTCATAGCTGCTTTCATCAAAGGTTGCAAATTGTGAAGTCATTTTAGGAACTTTGCCTGATAAGTAATTATGTGCCACACTAAAGACTTCCAAAGCATAAATGTCCACAAGTTATTCAGGAATTCGCCCATTCAAGTAATTATACAAAAGATCCATACTCTCTAATTGCTTGAGGTTTGAAAATGTTGATGGAATGGATCCTTTCAAATTATTATGGGAGAGATTCAATGTACGAATATCAACAAGGTTTCCAATTTGACGAGGAATCTCACCAATCAACATATTACAAGAGATATCAATCCCAGAGAAATAGGAGAGAGTTCTTCCTCGATAAGAGTATGATATCTTTTTCGTTGTGAACTCTAAAATTTCTTCTATTCTAAATCTTGGAAGGCTATCCAAGTTACTTGGCAATAAAGTATTAGTAGGGACTGCAATGATATATAAGCGAGAAGGAATATGGCCAAAAAGATTGTTCAGACAAAGATCTATAGGATGTAAATGATGCAACTGACACAACTAAAATGGAATTTCACCTTCAAAATTGTTATGGCTCAAGATAAGGTATGTCAAGTTGGAATGCTTGCCAATCCATTTTGGAATGCTACCATTGAAGTTATTGTATTGAATATCTAATGTCACGAGAGAAGAGCTATTAGAGAAGGTATCTTCTAGTTGTCCTTGTAATTTATTTCTCGATAGATGAACTTGCTGAATTGATGATGAGTGTAAACATGATGGTAGATTCCCAGTGATATTATTCTATGAAAGGTCTAGTATTACAAGATTATCAAGTTGACAAAACTCCGAGGGAATTGGATCTTCCAGATGATTGTTATCTAGAACAATATCGTTTAAATATTTCATATTCCCCAACCAGCTTGGAAGTATACTAGAGAGAGAATTATTACCGAGATATAACTCGAATAAGAAGAAGGACTAAGACAAGCTATTAGGTATCCTTCCACTGAAGTTATTACCTTCCAATCGTAACCACATCAAGTTTACGAGGTTAAAATTTGCAAAAAATATATCACCATGAAAACTGTTATTTGACAATATTAGGAGTTGTAATAAGAAGCAACCATCTATAAGCGCTCAGGTATTTCTCCAATCAATAAATTCTTGGATAAATCCAAACTTTTCAATTTTTTATGTTACCAAATGAAGAGGGTATTGTACTGTCAAAAGCATTTCTGGATGCATTGAAAGATTCCAATCTTAGTAGATATGCTCCAATTTCTACTGGTATCTGCCCGCAAAATGAATTCTTGGTGATATCTAATTCTTTTAAATACTTGTGAGGATCAATTGGTAGTTGGAGAGGTCTTGAAAGAGAATTATTACCTAGAAAAAGTGTTTCTAATTTTGTGTTGTTATCTAACAATCAATGAGGAAACTCTCCCCTCAAGTTACTATGAGAAAGATCAACTGTTTGCAAGTCATGTTGATTGCAAAGGTATTTGGAAAAAGTGTCACCATCTCTACAACCAGCACTACAAGAATTTTTTGCATATTTGTCACTTCACAATTTGTTTATTTGGCAGTTTTTTAAAAAAGTGAGAAATTTAATCATGTCTTAAAAGTCAAACCTATCAATTTAACTTATTTGTCACTTTTTGTCTTATTCAATCACATATATATATCACATTTTTATAAAAGTTTAATAAGTATGTGAAAATATAATTTTTTCTTTTCCCTCTTAAATTTCCCTCTTTCTTTTCAAAATTTTTTTAAAAATATGTGAATATAATATTTAAAATTTTAATAAATTTATTTAAATATAATTAAACAATATTATTTTATTTTTGATCTAAAATTAAAAATAATTTTTAAAAATCTTTAAATTAAAGATAACATTGTTATATATATGAAAAGAATAAAT
Source organism: Boswellia sacra (assembly GCA_013180625.2). Classification (NCBI taxonomy): domain Eukaryota; kingdom Viridiplantae; phylum Streptophyta; class Magnoliopsida; order Sapindales; family Burseraceae; genus Boswellia; species Boswellia sacra. Next base: position 88,228 of record SNVD02011912.1, on the reverse strand, counting down.
TTTTAAATACTAAATTTTAGAAAAATGAATTTTTAAATGCGAAAATTTTATGAAATAAATAAAATTATTTTTTAATTTCAACGTGATGAAATCACATTATTTAATTGCTTTGATGAAAATTAAGCAATTAAAAATATCAAAAAAATTATTTTGCAATAATATAATATTTTAAATATGCAAAAAAATTATTAAAATTTATTTTAAAAATGAAATTAAAACATTTAGTGCTCTAAAAATTATAAAAAATTAGTCTAATAGTGTAAATGAAAAAATTTGAAATATAGGGACTGAATAGGGGATAATTTTGATAATTTTTAATAGATTTGGATTTCCATGAATTTTACAATCCTATATAAGGAAAATGATACAACCCTAATGATCTAAATCCTTAATTTTGGTTCTCTCTCTCCCCCGCTCTCAGTGGCTGGCAACCAGCCAAGCCGGCTACAGCGGCGCGGCCCCTTTGCAGATTTCTCGGATAATCTACAAGGTTTGCTCCCAAGACAAATTCATACGATCTGCAAGGTTTGCTCCCGAGACATATTCATACAATCTGCAAGGTTTGCTCCCGAGACAATCTGCCGGCAACTAGCCAAGCCAGATGCAGCGGTGCTGCCGCTCTTATTGGTTTTATATCATGCTTGCTCTCGCTCTCTTTGTTGCAGATGACGACGAACCCATCTCAACCGGTGCTGCCCATGTCTCCGATGACGTCGCTTCTGAGGAGGAGGAAACACCAGTGCTTTAAGCACTCCAGCGAATACAGAGCTATTGATTTTGCGATTTGGAAGTCTGAAGCCAGTCGTGGGGAGGCTATGATTTTCCACTGTTTTCTTTATCTTTTATTTTTATTAAATTTTCTATTGTTGTTAAAATAAGAAAGTTGGGAAATTTGGAGGAGGCAACGATGAGATGATAATATCATCGTTTTAGTTTCGTTGGCTGGAGGATTCAGCGATGAGGAGGTGTGTGTAATTTTCTTACATTTTCTCGGCCACCGAACACAAAATTGTCCCTTGCTCTGTTTTCCTCTTTTCTTCTTTGTCCATGGATTTCTGCAGATGCACTTGAATCTCTACGGCAGAGCTGTGAGTTTGTTTGTCCCAATAATGGCTTTTTAGAACAGGTGGCGTATGACATTATATAGCGGGCATTTTTTTCTTTTGAAGTTTTTATACATCAACTCCTTATCTTATTTTTTAAGATCTTAATTTTCTAGTTTCTCTGGTGTTTCTTGGTCTGGAAATGTGTATTCCTTTTCCTCATCACAGCTGAAGATGTTTGAGGATATGGTTTCAAGGTTGACCATGCTAGCCCCATTTACAAAAGATTTCGTCTCAAAGTGTTAGGTAAGACTATTATCCTCCTTGATTTTCCAGTACATCTGCCTTAATGTGTTTGAAGTTTTATTGTGGATTAAGAAGGCATTTTAATTTCTATTAATTGAGTTCTTTCCATTCTGGATTCTATGGGCTAGTTGATATTAAGGTAATGTAAAAAGTTATTAGTCATCTTGTGTCATGGGATGCAGAGAACTAAAAGTCGTAAGCTCTTGAGCAAATTCTGACAATGTGGCAGTTACTACCAAGAATTGATAGATGTTATATGCTGAGTGTTTTAATATAATGGTCAACCAAAATGGTCTAGCATGTGGAGGTAAAGCTGGCAAAAATAAAAAATCAAGAGCTGAAAGATAATTAATTCACCTATTAAAGTTCAAGTATCCTACTAATGACCCATGCATTATGAGTTGAGCTTTTTCGACTAATCTCCTGTTTTATCCTGGAATGACCCTGGAGGAGCATGTCTCATTCCTCTCAGGAGTTCTTAAATATGATAATAATTCTGTTCACTTTTGTTGAATGACAGTCTTGGATTTTGGAACCAAGTTGGAGTATAGGTTTTAAACCCTTAACTATGGATGTGATCACTTAAAAGCTCGTCACCAAACTTATTTGTCTTGTTTGAATTGATTGCACTTTTTATCCATTCTAAGTTTAGATTAGTTTCAAATTTCAAGGATATTCTTCTATTCTTGTATTGGTAATAGAAAATAATGTTAGGTAAACAAAAATAATTATTATCATTGTTTTTAGGATTTTGGAAATATTATGTCTTTGAATTGTGCTTTGTGTGAGCTTATTGCTTTGAGAATCGACTGAAATGCATTTTAATTAGGGCTTTCTTCTTGTTCACTTCTCTCAAATGTGTTTCAGGGTTGTCCATATCATCTTTTGGGTGTTGGTCTTTCTACTCTTATTTTATTTTTTTATGATTGTTTTGGGAATTCTTGTACAATCTAGCCAGATTTGCAAAGTGTATGAGAAAAAGAAGAAACGAAATAATGGAGAATGAGAGTGGTGATATAGAGAGAAGTGAGGAAATGTTGATTTCAAATAATGTTAATCAATGTTGTGGCGTATGCTATGGATTATGGTTTAGTAGAGGTTAGATCTATGTAGAATTTGAATGAGCGGTGAAAAGATTTAGCATAATTGAGCTTTAAAACTCATACTCGAGCTTGGTCCAAAAGGGTTTTGGAGATGTTGAACTGGAGAAAGTTATGCATATAGCATGCATCAATATGCTTTATTTTGTGTAATAAGTATAATCGGTAGAGTAGCCAATTACCATTTGATGATAATGGAGGCATAATGGCAGACCCAAAAGCAACTTGGTAAAAAGCTTTAAAGTTAAAAATTGTCTTGTGCTTGCTTGTAGTGAAGATGGGAAAGTTGATGTGTTGACATAACTTCAATACATACATATTCGCTCTTCTTGTGATGCGTATGGCTAGAACATAATCTGTAGGCACAAAGAGATTTTAAAGCACGTGGTTCATCATAGGTCCTTCAGGATTGTTGGTCAAGATCCAATTTTGGATCTCACACTCACCTTTTTTCTTCTCTGTTTACATGCATGTACTTAAACATAAACTGAACTATTAAAAGGCACGTTCCAGACCTTTCACCGCTGGTGCCAACATAACAATGAAAAGCAACAAAACCCAGATCTTTCATTTCTCTCTTTTACACATTTCTTTCTCTCTTGTGAATTCGATTTCACCACAATAGAGAGAGGGGGAAAAAGAAGCTAAACTAATTTAAAAGCTCCAACTTTTCTTAAGTTTTCTTGAGAAAATCTGGAATTAATTTGGAATTCTATTTGCTATAGAGGACTCTAGAATACTTTTAATCTGAGTTTTATCTATTTTTTATATAGCTCAAATAAATGCATGAGTTTGTGCTTTTTAATGAAATGAAATGATTGGAAAGTGTCAAATTTGATAAACGATGTACGTGGCAATTTTGATACAGGAAGTGGGAACTTGATTTAAATACTTATGTTTGCATTTTCTTATTTCGGACTAGCAGATTTTTAACCTCGTTATTGTCAAACTGTTATATTATTGTCTTGTTATTAATTTTCTATTAATTTTAAATGGACTGGCACACAAACTCACACATCAGTTGGGTTTCTGTTCTTTTTCAATAGTTCATTTATTGTTTTCGATGTTTATATTTTGCATTTCCCGTTAATCTAAGAGAGAAAAATTGTACATATGATTTCTTTTCCAGGTTGATGCAGCTGTTCTCCACTACCAGAATCAAAAACTTAGACAGTAACTAGAATCTCAAAAGCACGAGTTGCATGATCTTGAAGCCAAAATTAAACAATTAAAAGAGAAGCAAACTTCTTATGATGACATGTTAATCATAGTGAATCAACTTTTGAATCAGGTACAGTTTCAATTCTCTTCGATTAAACAATTTATGTGGCTGCTTTTTCACTTGTATGTAACTTTGATTTTCTAACGTAGCCTGGTGCTATTGTTTTGCTATATAGTTGGTTGATGATTTGGTCCTGCTTGGTGTATGAGCTGGTGGGAGACCAGATGTTTTACAGAACTTGGATTGTAAAGAACAGCCTCAAGGTTGGTTTTTTTTTTCTCCTCTCAATTTGTAGTTTATAAGATAATAAGATATTGATCTTTAACTCTTTTATATTGCTATTAAGATTGGCTTTCACATCTTATTAAGTTTATTAACTTGAGGTTTACTTTAGATTCAGTTCCATCTTGTCCTTCGGAAGAGATGTTTCTTTGTAGATTGCTACAAGTAAATTCCATTGAGAAAAGTGGCAGTGAGGGGATTGCCAAATATGTTGAATAAGCCTTGGCTTTATGCCACTCATCTACTAAGGAGTTGATGATGATTGTGGAAGATACTATTGATGCTCAGAGGGTAAAAACTGAGAGTATAGCTCAAACTTTGAATGGAAAGATATCTGCAGAGGGTTAGAAGATATCTTGATGTTAGGTCCAATTATTAATTCATCGTTCTTCGTATATATTTCGTGTCATTAGGTTAGTCCTTTTATATGTTGATGTTCAAAGTAGTATTTTATCAGGAACTTCGCATTGATTATTGTCATACATTTGGGGTTCTTAAATGCCATTATTCAATTGTCCAAGATTGATGATATGATGAAAGAAGAGGCTAAAAATCTGCATGAGGTGATTGAAATTCTGCACTTGAAGCATACAGAATATGCTAATTAGATTCAAATTTATATATATCCAACCATTCAGTTGATCAGTCTGAGATTCAACACCTTGCAGGTCCATGAGAAATCTCTGTCCATATGTTTTTGTATTCTATATCCACATGTTTTGACCTAGATGCCTAACTCACTTACAGTTGTGTAAACTTGTCAAAATTAGGTTTCATATGCAATTTTTGAGAATGTTGACAATCTGGCAAATACTGAGATGCTTTTTGTTCCTATTTTTTCATTTTCTTTTTCTGTTTACAAATCCAAGAATGGATAGAAAAATCTTTAAGATGGGTTGAAAACACAATTTTGTTTTCCAAAAGATAGTTTTAAATTAAAAAACAACTTTAAGATGTTTCAATAATTTTGAAAAACTACATTTTGGAAAGCAGACACATCTCTCTTTTGTTCTTAAGAATATTTTTATTAGACATATTTTCATGGTTTCTTCTCTAAAAACTGCTTTCTAAATGCAATGAATGATTTATTCTCAAATATTAAAAAAAAGAATCAATTTCTAATTTATATTTCACAAACTGTCTCATAAAAGGTTTTGAAACAATACCATTTCAACCCTTTGCAAATATTGGAACTGCTATTTGTGCAGCTTTGGAAAAAAAAATATTTGTTACTAATTTTTTATGAACTCTAAGTTTCATTGCTTTATTGGTCTCATTTTATGGGTTCTTAATTCACACATGTCCATTACATTTGTATGTGTCGCCTTATGTTCTATTAATGCCAATAGGTGAGCTTGAAGAGAGCATGGCTGAACTTCAAGAAAGTAGAAGAAAGTTGGTCGATCTGAAGATGCAAAAGGATGTGGCATCTGGGATGCATACACGGGTTCCAAGTGCAATAACTGTTAATGGAAGTGTTTCACCAACAAAGTCTGCAGATAGGACAGTGGACATGCAAAAATTGAAGGATTTTGTTGAGGAAGCAGAGGTATTAATTGTGTGATGCTCAATGTTTGTCTCTATTTTGTATGTTTTTGAGACTCCCTTGTTCTAACCCCATACGAAATATTTATGCACAAGTGTAGTAGATACTGACTGCAAATCGTCTTTCTGAGCTTAAAGATGCACAGCAAGACAATATAAACTTGTCAAAACAATTGCAAAATCTCTGGGTGTATGATTACTGGAAGCATTAAGTAATCAGCTGTATATCAGTTTTTTCTTATCTTTGAGTTTGCATGCTCTAACAACCTTTCCAGCAGCAGATGGTTGAGACTTCAAATACAAGAAAGAATGACTTTTTGATAGCATGACTTTTTAATGGCAAATATTGTGTTGCTTGATTACAAAAAAGTTTATTTAACATTCCAAAATTGTAATCTTATTTTACTTTCATTAGGAACTTAGGGTTTTTATGAGAAATTTGTTTAATGTGACAAATGATACAGATTATGAATTTCTTAAATTTTTAAAAATACCTATTATATATATATATTAATTTTTTTAAATACTTGACAGTTAAAAACTGTCAAGTATATATATTTTTTAATTTTTGAAACTATTATACTTGGCGGTCAAAAACTGCCAAATATAGTCAGATACATATTTGGCACTTTGACCGACCGCCAAATATAGTCAAATTGACTATATTTGGCAGTGTCATTGGTGGCGCTTTTAAGACCGCCAAATATGATCATTTTTCTTGTAGTGCAGGTAATATGATGGAATTCAATTGGAATTTTGGGACAGACAAGGGATATGACTCAAGTTCTGAAAATATTTCATTATTCTCACCATTGAAAATCTTTACATCTGAATGGTTAAAAAATGGTTGGAGTGAGCTGGGGATCTGGAAATGATTGTCTACAAGCCACAATACTTGGATGGATGTCAACAACTTAAGAGGAGATGAGGAGATATTTCCAATAAAATTATTGGAAGAGATATCTAATGACTGAATAGAAGTTAACTTCGCAAGACAAGCGGGCAAAATGCCATTTGAATTATTTTGAGGAAGAGATAGCTCCTTGAGATGCAACAAATCACAAATGTCTGAAACACATGTTTTTGAAGAATAAGTACTTTAAATGTATATATTTCTATTTTTGATATGTTCATATTCTTGTAATCTATAATTATTGCAGAATATGTCAATCTCTCTCTCTCTCTCTCTCTCTCTCTCTTTATATATATATATATATATATATATATATATATATGTATTAAGTAATTAAGTATTATGTCACACAAACATATAAATATTTTAGTCTTCATTTTTTTATTTAAATATATAACATAATGAAATCGATAAAATTAATTAATTAATCATGTTATATATATATATAATACTAGAAGGAAAAGAATTGTTAATTATAAGGTTATTAAAAGAGACTCAACCTGTATATTACTTACAATAATGAGATCTAGGTTAAAGAACTTACTAGTAATTGATAACTTGTATAAAGAAAATAGAAGCTTCTAACCTTGATCAAATAAAGTGCCTATCAGGTTACTATTGTATACAGTTAAATTCTGAAGAGAGGTCGTCAACTTAATGATTTGAGGAAAGTTATTATTAATATTTGTGGAGTACACCCACAAATATTTCAAATTATTGAAATTGGGCAAATATGCAAGCATGACCCAAAAATTATATGAGGTTAATTATAATCAAGATATAGAATAAGCTAACCGAATAGGATATTGTCCCAAATGCAAAGAAATTAAGCTGTAAGTTTTTGTTAATTAGTAACATTTGTATTATGTTAATTTTTTTTATTACTTTACATATGAACTAATACATGCATAATAACGAAATTTAGTTATATTTTGAAGAAATTGTAGTCCATCGGTTTGGTATTTGACTTGTGGGCTCATAGCGAGTCTTAATAACCTTCATTGTCATTAAATAAATTATCATTGATGACGTATTATATTTCATTAAAAAAAAGTTATAGAATACATGAAAAGAAATATAGGTTTGGTAATTCTAATAGTTAACCAGTCAAAACTTAAACTAGCATGTACATCTTTTATATTAAGAGACTTTTGTTAAGAGAAAACAGGGTAAGGTAAGTTTTGGGTTTTTTTATTTTATTTACGTTAATAAAATTAAAATATTTTTCTCTCATTCTGTTTCTTCGCTTCATCTAACTCTCCCAACAATGCAAAAAATGGTTTGCTCAAGACAAAGTCTACTTCGTTTCTTTTCCAAAATACTTGGCGGTGGTATTTTGAGCTAGCAAAGGATTTTATTTGTTCTTTTTTTTTTTTGATTGGCTTTTTGTTGATCTTGGATCGGATTTGAGATGTCGGTGGTGATTTGATCTCTCTTCTTTCTTTCTTTCTAGATAGATATGGATTGGAGGTTGTGATTGGTGATTTTTTTTTAGTTGGTGATTTTTGTTTGTGAAAGTTTAAGAAGTTTAAAATTAGATGTACAGATTAGGATTGGATGGTTGAGTTAATTTTTTATTTAAAATTCTTCAAGTATTGTAGATTCATTAGCTGTTGATTTAAAAAAATAATAAAAATAATTTGCTAATTTGTGTTTCCACTGCATTCGTGAATTTTATCTTTTATTTTTTTATTTGAATTTCATTTATGTTTTTACTTTAATTTTTTTCTACTTATAAATGAAGTTTACGCATCAAAAACATATTAATTGAATTCAATATTTTTTCTTTTACTTTCTCGTTTAGTAGTAAGTATTATAAAAAAAAGGTGGAGTTATGTGTTAGTTGTAATTTATCTGGGTTAAACATAATGAAATGATTTAAATTTGTTGTTAAAATTTATAATTGAAATTGATTAAATTTTTTAATAAAATATTTATGCAGAAGAGTTTTCTTTTAAAATTTTTAGAGTCATAAAAATTCTTAATTTAATTTTTATGTTATTTTTCTTTTTTTTGTTTTTTTCTACCTTTATATTACTAAAATATAATGGACTAATAATGGGAGGGTATTTTGGTAAATATATTAAAGATTCTGGGATAATATCAAGATTTCCTAATAGCTTTTGAAATGAAGAGCAAGGGATTGATGAGATAGCTTCAGTTTTGACTATCCTTAATGGCAAATGCCGAACTTATATTCCGAATTATCAGACACTTAAATCAAAATGCAATGTTGGGTCTAAACATTATGACTCATCTAGAAACCAAATCAATCCATAAAGGGCTTATAAAAATGGTTTATGAAAGGTTGATGTGTTTCAATTAGAAATTAAATCTAATTAGAAATATTAAGGATGTAAAAGACCTAAAAGTTACGTACCTTTATCAGTTAAGATGCCACTGAGTTCACAATTCCACATCTCTAAAGTCTCAAGTGATGTGAACATTGAAAGAAGGCTTACTAGGAGAGAAGAGTCATGGATGATCAAATCCATAACATTGGTCAAATTATGCTTTTCTCCTGAAAAAGAAGAATAACTTCCATTGAATTATGCTACTAGGAATAGTTTATGACATCAATAACTAAAGGCATATGTTTTTGTTTTTCTTTTTGATCACTATTACTGCAACTTACTGTAAGTAGTAAGAACTCCTCCACTGAAATTAACATAAAGCAGTCAAACAATTTTCAAGGATGGGAATGACCCCAATGATTGTAAGAGAGTGATTCCATCGTCAATACTAACATTCACAAGAGCAATAGTATTAAACTTCTTAAAACTTGTGTCACTTGCGTGTGTAAATATTGAAATAAAAATATTTTCAGTGTGCAAATTAAATCATTGCTTTTCCAAACATAATCACTTACTTTCATGGTATAAGATGATATTTAATGATAATAACATCAAAGTACTGTGCCATAAACAATGTCAATGCAAGTTTTGTTTAAAATTCTTTACCAAAATTAATTTATATAATAAACCTTCAAAGATGGAATGACTTTAAATTATCAAATTTTTACTTTTCATAAGGACCTTTTGGGAATACAAACTTGTCAATTTCCTTTCCACCCATCCATAGCCACTCTAGGTTGCTCAAAGAGTCCAATTCTGTGAAAACTTGGAACAGAGTTAGTTAGAAGTATCAAGAAACCTTGAAGACATTAAACAGAGTACTTGAAAATCATAAGCTTTTGCACCCAATACAAAGATCCTTTAAAGTAATTAGGTGAGTGGATTCTGCTTAAGCAAAGTTAAATTGCCTAATTAGAAGTATGAGGGGAAAGTCTTTTAGAAAAAGTTTTTAGTGAGAGAGAGAGAGAGAGAGAGATAAGTTGAAATGAAAGTTTATTTTGAATATTAGTGGTTCCTTTCAATCCAATATCATTTATACCTAATTTTTTAATGATGAAAGAGTGGCTAGAGAAAATAAGATGCTATTACTATTGAAGATGTTACCACGTAAATCCAAAGTCTCCAAGTTGCTCAACCTTGAAATTGCAGACAGTTAAAAAATAATAATAATAATAAAGCAAATGATCATATATATTAGTTTGTTTTATCAATGAAAACCAAATAAATTATAAACTTAACATTACCATTAATGTGGTTTAGTTCTCTAAACTGATTACTTGATAAGTACAGATAATATTTAAGAGATGGAAGTTCACTCAAAGTTGATAAAGTATGGCTGTAATTCAATAAATTGGCACTCAGGTAAAGGCTGGTAAGTTTATTTAGGTGTGATAATCTCTCAAAACCTGTCAGTTAAAACTTGTTAACAAAACTATCGATAACAAAATTATATATATATTTTTATTTATAGAAGTATAAAATGTCATATCTCAACCTTCGTTCTCTAAACAATTGACTATAAGATTGTCACTCAAGTCAAGAGTCTCAAGTTCTTCAAAGGCAGAAAATAAAGATACATTCAAATACCACTCTCCCAGATCTTCATTCCTCATGTAATGAAGATCGAGATTGGTTACTCTACCTATTGTGTTGCTGCAGTAAACATGTTCCCATTGACAACAGTTGAAATTTTCGTCAACATCGACCCAGTTGGGAAGAGAGGAAGGAGCATTGAAGAAAGGCTTAAGTTGCAAGAGAGCAAATCTCTCTTGCTGCAAACACCCTTCTAATGAAACAAGCATCGATAGTAGAAGAGACACCCACGCCCACACCAATGTTACCACCATTTCTTATTTGTGCATGCAACTAGCAGTTAAGGACTAGCTTTCGGTTATTATATACTAGCACACACTCCTGGCTATGAAACCTCTCTACTTCATATAATAAAACAAAAATAACCCACCTTATTTGAATCCCGTAATTCATACTGCATAGAAAAGTTGATGTCTATATGAGTCTTATCTTTATCGCCTAGCTCCGTCCTAGCGTAAGCTCTAATGCATCGTTAATTCTTCCACAGTGTTGTCCTACAGCTGTGTCTATCTTGACTTTCTTTACCCATCATATTATGACATAATATCATTGGATGGTAAAAATTCATAATAAACAAAGGAGATTGAGGCCTCGTAAAATCCAATAATATCATAAAAGGGAGATTTAAAAAGTAATAAATAGAGTAATTAAATACAAAATAAATCTAATTCTAATCAAATAAAACAAATATAAAGAATTGTAATCGAATATCTGAAACCAAAATTGTATCGTGAATAGGGTGAAACAACAGTCAATTGTACAAGTTCTCCAGAATGGCATATGGGACAAGATGAATTACACCAAAATACCAAGGTTAACTTCTATTGAGGGCAAAGAACTCTTTGAAAGTTCCACTTGTGTTGTGTATAATCTTGATTGAGGAATGAAGCCGAAGAATAATTTATGTATAAATTACCAATTGACTTTTGACCTTATTTAACACAATGCCATACACAGTTTCCAAGGTCTTTCTCTCTAAAACTTTGATTTTTCTCTAATTAAATGTCGAGGCTCAGGGTCACCAACCAATGAAATGGTCTTGCATACTGTTTACAATAAAATATTTTTAATAAATAGAAAGGCCACATGTAGTGCTCGTCACCTTCAAAATGAACCTACCAAGCTATATATATATCATACCTTGGACAACTTTTGCATTTCTCTATTCTTGTTTATTTTCTAATTAATGTTTGTTATTCTAAACATTTTAAAGAATTAATAACCATAAAGTCATATAAAAATGCTGAAATGTACAAACAAAATTAAACGTGTAATTACCAATTACATTGTTTGATGATGATACTATGCAAAACATTCCCTAAAAATTTTTTAGAACAATTATTCTAGCTATTAACGTTTATTATAGCTCCTCTTGACAAAGTTATTTAGCTAAATTCATCCCTTCATTATATTTGTTTCTATTTGGCATTTTCATTCTTCTTGCCCAATTCTCTAGAATGGTTCTCTATTCTTGTTTATTTTCTAATTAATGTTTGTTATTGTAAACATTTTAAAGAATTAATTAACCATGAACTCGTGTAAAATGTTGAGATGTACAAACAAAATTAAACGTAATTACCAATTACATTGTTTGATGATGACACTATACATAACATTCCCTAAAAACTTTTTTAGAACAATTATACTATTAGCGTTTATTACAAAGTTATTTAGCTAACTTCATCCCTTCATTATATTTGGTGTTTTCATTTTTCTTTCAGCTAGAGTAGTGGTTCCTCTTGCCCAATTCTCTAGAATGGTTTTAAATCTTGAGGTTTCTATATACATCAGAAAATACACTGTTAAGTTATTGAAATTTCGTTATAACTATTTTATTGACACATTCGTTATTGTATATTGTTAACTTTAGTAATGCTACAGTTTCACTCTTTATAGAAACTCTTTCACATAAATTGACGGTATCTCTCATTTATTATCATTCCATTCACCATCATTAATTTTGGACATTTTAACTTCTACTTTTTAATTTATTTGATGTTACATCTGTTGGGTGTGCAACCAACGTTTCACATTGGCTAGACATGGGGAGGATCATAAGTATATAAATATGGACAAATACTCCATCAGTATGATGCCTTTTAGGTAGAATTCAAAAGCAAATATATGAGAGTTTAGGCTCAAAGTAGACAATATCATACCAATGTAGAGTTTTGTGTTATCCATAGTCCTAACAACATCAGTCTGTATATATAACAATATTCTTATATAAATGTTTGAATTGATCTATTATTGTTCTTGATCATTTATTGAGTTAAATTTTTGTTTTCACTCTTTCATTAATTTGATTTGTGACATATTAATTTGTAATTTGTATACAATTTTTTGTTTAATATGTGCACCATTTCTCAAGAAACTTAAAACCATCACCATCATAATTGCATGAGTAATCTTTTAGAACAATTTTTTTTTGTTCAACGTTTTGGGGAGGTAATATTGAATTGTTTGTTCATATATGGTCAAACAAAAACAAAAATTTTATTGTTTTTTTAAATTTTATTACTTTAAAGGATTCTTATCGTACCTGTGATGTGAGATGGAATTAATACTTGCACCTTGATTCTAAAGTTATTTTATTAATGATTCCTAAAGTGAGAATACAAAGTTATTTTATTATTTTAAAGTTATATGGCAACTATGTTATATATGACTACACGTATCGAAGTCAATAGCATTGACGAGCTTTAATTTTTTAGTCAAAAGAAGTTTCAAGAAAACCATTTTTTTTCCACATCCATTAATTTCCAATGAAAATAAATTTCCAATGAGCTGGTAGAAAAGGACCCTAACCAATTTGTGTGAATTAAGGGATTCAAATAAGGTGGGCTATTTTTGTTTTATTACATGAAGCAGAGAATTCTCAACTCTGTTTCATGAAGCGCCTCTTTATAAATAAACACATAAAAATTTTAAAAATTAAAAGATAGATTGTATTTTTCACAACTTGCATGGTTTAACTTTTCTGCACTTTGGATGACTTAGAACTTGCCTCATTCTAACTTACCAAAGACGTCCTTCTAATTAATTTTAGGCTTTGTAGTGTATACTTTTCTTTATTGTTTTTACTTTTTCTTTTTCAAGAGAACCTAAGCGATTGATCGGGTTTATCATATATGTGAAATAATAGACTACTTCATAAACAAACTTACGCAATATTATATATCCTAAAAGCTTTAATTTGATTTTGACAATCGATTATAAAATTGTTGGGATCTTTTAGTCAATTTCTTCATTCTACTAAACTTTTTATTTAAGTAAAACAAGTAAAAGGAATAAGAAATTATAATTAGACTTGTACAAAAGATAGGAATCATACTCCTATTAGGAATGACATTTGTTTCATTAGCTTAGCAGAAGGGAGGACAAGTTTTGGGTATCTGCATGCATACATACAATAGTATTATAAAAACAAAGTAACAAAAGAAAAACTACATAACAAAATAGCAACAAAACAGAGCAACAAAGGTACATTAACCCCTCTTGTCTAGTGTTGTTCACCATCTTGGTTTACACAACTACTTGTGTGAAATTATTGGTTTACACAGTCCCTCACGCTCCTAAGACTTGTCCACAACTCTTTCAAACTTCAGCCAATTAGTCCAATGCTTAGAAACACTTGTACAGTATCATCTCACTTAATTTGTCCAGCGTCATAAGTCTGGATTAATGTCTATCGGTTAATAACCCTTTGAAATAACCATGTAATAGGTATACAATATTGAGGCAAGTAGCATGTCACATAGCAAGGATTTTGTGATGATATCAAGCAATATTATATAACAAAATAAATAGTACTACTCTTACAAACTTTGTATGCAACCTGATGTGCCATTACTCATTTATTCATACGTCATCATCACTCTTTATTAAATGAGTTGATTTTGTAGTGGAAGATCGTGACAGTGGATTGTGATTGCGCTAGTCTCCCCTGAGGATTAGTTGTGGTGCACGTAAGCTGGCCTGGACACCTCAGTTATTAAAAAAAAAGTGCTGACTTTTTATATTTACTGCCCTTATAATCATATAATAAATCAGTTTGTATAACAAATCAGTTTGTAAACAAGAGTTTGTATAACAAATCAGTTTGTGAACAAGAGTTTGTATACGATAACTCCAACCAAGCGCTTAGGTTCTCATGAAAAAGAAAAGTAACTAAAAAGTCTAAAATTAATTAGAAGGACGTCTTTGGGCAATTTCTAAGTCGTCCACAACAAAGTGTGGAAAATTTATACCATGCAACTTCTGAGAAATAAAGAAAAGTTGATGTCTGTCCAAAGGATCTATCTTTATCGCCTGGCTCCTTGTTAAATTTCCAACAAGTGAAACTTTCAAACAGTTCTTTGCCCTCAATATAAGTTGGTACCATTCTGGAAAACTTGTATTTTGCTGCAATCCATCTTCTCCCATACGCCATAAATAGAAGGCTGAAATGAGTTGGATTTTGTTGGAAATTGTACCAAGAAAATTTGTATATTATATATATATATATATATATATATATTTATTTATTTATTGACAAATGAAGTGACAATAATTAAGTAATATTACATCAATTTACATATACAATATCTTTTATTCAAAGTTTTTAAGTCCAAAATTACTCATGTTAGCAATAAACAAAAATAAATATGTGCCAAATTAAGGAGTCATGTCATGTTAGCTTCGTATATATTAAAAAAAAATTATGTTAAGTCCTAGTAATCAATTAAACAAATTAACATAGTGAAATTCACAAGTATTGCTAGGTTTATGTGTATAAAATTTAAATATTTATCGTATTGACTAAAAGTATTGTATTTGTGTGTGAAAGTAATAAATTGGTCAGCAATATTTTTATGATGGAGAAAGAAAGTCAAGATAAGAAAAATTGGAGGACCACATTATGGAAGAATTGAAGATGCCTAGTTGATGACTTAGAAATTGCATGGTATAAATTATTCTTTAGAAATTGTGAGGAAGGAGCTAGGCAATAAAGGTAGATCCCTCAGACAGACATCAACTTTTCTTTATTTCTCAGAAGTTGCATGGTATTAAATTTTCCACACTTTCCTTCGGACGACTTAGAAATTACCTCATTCTAACTACTCAAGATGTCCTAATTAATTTTAGACTTTGTTGTTACTTTTCTTTTTCATGAGAACCTAAGCGCTTGATTAGAGCTATCATATATTTGAAACAGTAGGTTACTTCATAAATAGACTTAAGCATACATGCATACATCAGTTGTATTATATAAAAACAGAGTAACAAAAGAAAAACCATATAACAAAATAGCCTTGATGACCCTTAAAAACAAAGCAAAAAAAGTACCTGAACCTGTCTTGTCTAGTGGTGTTCACCATCTTGGGCTATACAAAACTCCTCGATGCCTTGCTTGAAATTATTTGGCCACACAATCCCTCCAATTCCTTATATTCGTCCACAACTCTTTCAACTTTAGCCAACTGGTCCAATTCTCATAAACACTTGTACGGTATCATCTCACCTAATTTTTCCAACGTCATAAGCCGAGATTAATGTCAGTAGCTTAATAACCCTTTGAAATAACTATGTAGTAGGTTTACAATACTTGGGCACGTAGCATAATAAGGATTTTAATTGTAATGGATATCAATCACTATTATATAACAAAATAAGTAGTACTACTCTTACAAGTTATACACACAAACTAATATAACATTATTCATCTATTTATATATCATAACTTCTCCTTAAATGAGTTTATTTTGTATATTTATTACCCCTGTCATCATATGATACATCAGATTATATATAAGTATTTGTATATAAAGTTTATAAGACTAGTATTATTCCAATAGAAGGTATAACCACAAATAGATCACCAAGAAGTTTCATTGCTAATGATATATTACCATTTTGATCTATGATTTAGAGAGTAGAAGAAAAATTTGTAATTAATGGGATGAAAAAGTTAGTTGACTGTAAAATATATAAATAGATAATAGATTCGTAATGTTTGTATTTATAAGAATCCTTTTTTTTGTTTCTTCTTTAGATTATTGTTTGTTTATGAATTAGAGTTATGTAATTTTTCTTTTTTACAAATTGATGCGACATGAAGATGTAATTTTTATTTATAACCTCCAAAAATATAAGTTATTGTTTTTATTAAGAGACTAATAAAACACCCACAATAAATACAAAAAATAACTCTTTAAATTAAATACACTTTACCCATTAAACCAAAGAAAAACAAACAAAACTACGGTTGAATTTTGAATGAAATCTTGAACCCCACAAAAATAGTTTATATATCTTCAAAATAATTTGCATTGATCTCATATGGATAATCAAATTCGAAGCTATATATACGCAATACAGGTTGACCTGAAGCTTACCACTCGACCTGTGCTCTGCAGTCAGTTCAACAATCATGGAGATCCCTTGTCATAAGTTGTCAAAAACATTGTTGATTATTATCAATCAAACCAACCCTTCAGCACCTTGCAGTTAACTCTTGACAAAAATTGCCAAGACCAACTACAAAGCAATTAATAATTCTATCAATCCCTTGGATGTATACAAACATAGAGGTGGCCTTCAATTGACACAATTTGAAGTGTAGCATATCAGTCATTAAAATTAAAAATGATTATTCAATCATTTGCCATGTGAAGTTTATGAAAGTAAGAGAAAACAAGGTTTCTAGTGCCTACTTTATCAGAGTTTACATGAAAAAACCTTTTTGAATTAGTTTAAAATGGGAAACTCATAAATGTTTAAATAAGGATTAAGATAAAACCTTTTATTTAGGAAATACTTAAAAGGTTAAAATTGATAATTAGTTCATTTTAAAGTCAACAATTATCAAATAAAGCATGTATGAGTAGTCACATGGCGGGCAGTGACCATGAATACTCCATGTGAATAATAACGATTAACAATAACATATAGTAATGGTTTTAGTGAACAACATGTGAGATAGTGTAATGAATAGTAACATGTAGTAGCATTATGGAATAGTACTTTGAAAAATAAATTCACAAAAAATAATTAATTAAGAATATATACTTTTTGAAAGCTTCTTTATTTGTTGTTTGCCTTGAATGCCTTACCATGGTTAGAGTCTCTCCTCCAAGTGGGTCACAATCTAGAGAGATATTCTCAACTTAATGGACCTTGAATATCCTAATCTATTCTAGCCATTAGGCTCACACGCCATGGGTGGGTAAGGTCTACTAGGCTTTAAAAGAGTATCCATGCCTATTTGTTATATATGCCTAATTCATGTTTTTTGTGAAGTGGGTGCAGGTTTCCTTGGATTTCCACATGAACATATATCCAAGCCCAACTCATTTAGTGGCCCATAACTTTGATATGATATTGTTATTTGCAGCCCACCTATCTCCCATCACTTAATTTTAAAAGGATAAAATTGTAAATAAAAATAAAGTGATTTCAAAGCCACCCCATCCATCACTAGGATCATCTTAACATCTAAGCCTGATCCATATCACTGGAAAAATAAAAGAATGTAAAAAGCCAAATTAACCTAATATCAAAATCTTTCCTAGTTAACTAATATAGAATTACAACTATGAATATATGAGCATGGGTACAGACTAGTGTTGCTACATTATCCAATGTTTTTTTTTTCTTTTTTACAAGCTTTTGTGTTTGTATTTCTTTCTTTCTTTCTTTCTTTCTTTTTTTTTTGTAATACATTTTGGAATTTTACAAGCCCAACCTTTTCTTTTATGGTTTTCTCCTTCACTGGTCCTTCATTACATTTCACCCAAACATCTCGATACAAATGGTGTAGGACAGTTACG
This sequence comes from Boswellia sacra, assembly GCA_013180625.2. Lineage (NCBI taxonomy): Eukaryota > Viridiplantae > Streptophyta > Magnoliopsida > Sapindales > Burseraceae > Boswellia > Boswellia sacra. Next base: position 70,059 of record SNVD02011912.1, on the reverse strand, counting down.
TAAAATAAATTTGGAGTCAATAAAGTAGAACCATTCCATTCCTAATTACCAAAACTAACTTTTAAATCTATCTTGTTATTATAAATAAACTTTAAGACGTAGTAGAAAAGCTTTTATGATTATGACAAAATAAGAACACTAAGATATAAGTTGCAGTGTCAAATTCTAAATTGCATGATGAGGTGCAAATAGAAAGGAGATTATCTTCCTTAACTATTTATTCTTGTTTACCATTATATCCTCTAAAAATTAAGAGATTGGGACTATTTAGTTGATAGTTGGCATGCAAATAGCATCACTTTGTTATTATATGTTGTATTATATTTAGAGTAGTTATATTCACTACCCATTTTTCATCTCATTAGTCGTCACCTCAAAATTAAATAAAAATAAAAAATATAATAAATAAGATAATTAATATGAAGTGGATGGACTTAACAAAAAACATTATTATCTCTCTTTTCTCTCTAGCAACAATAACTTTGTATTCCTCTCACGGAAACTTTATTATCTCTTTGTCTTTCCGATTTTTGTGTTCTCTCTAATTAAAATCTATTTATCTTTCTTTCTCTTTAAATTTCAACCAATCACATAAAAATTTTGTTCTCTCTCTCTTTCTCTCTTCCTTTCAAACACCAAAATTAAGAAATATTTGATTGATTATTTCTTTGATATGAACTTGGAGAATTCAATAATATATGGAGAATGATTATTCATTGTTAAAATCAGTAACTTTTTTTGTTATGTATCATTGGTAGTTCAACCATTATAAAAAGATTAAAAAAATCGAACGTCATTAACATTATTAATATTAAATAATACTTTAATTATAAATTAAATAATAATTAACTAAAGCTTACCATCAATATATTTAGAATTAAATTTAAGTTTCTTGAAAGATGGTCTAAATTATTATTATTAAATGAGAAGTGGAAGCCAATAAGATATCGATAAAAATAGGAGTTGGGTAAAACTATTGTTATATCTATTGTATATTGATTGTTGCATGAAAATTTTGTCCAATTTGGCTGAATTTGGACCCTCTTGATCTCTTGACTTGATTGGGTCCTCTTCGGTTGGATAGCATATAATCTAGTTTCAACAAAGATATTCAAATTTTTTTTTTTAAAAAAAGAGAGTTATATATAAAAGAATTGATGTTTGCTTAAATATAAACACTTATCTAGATAATGTTTGTGGAAATTATATCTAGGTAATTAATGGTGGACTTGGAAATAATTTTAATATATCACTACAAGAAATTTTCATATATTTATCACTTTGTATTTTTTCATTTGACTTTTTTTTTTAAAAAGTGATAACTATAACATTAATATGAAAGTCAAACCCAAATTTTCTTTATACTTGTCACTCTTTGTTTTGATTATATTACATATTTCTCATATTTTTAGATAGTGCAAGTAATTAACAAGTAAATAGGATACATATGAAAACAAATAAAGTTTAAATACTTAGAAGTTATTTTTAGGGGTGATTATGAAAAATTTTAATATATTAAAAATTCACGTAACTTTACTAAACTATATAAAGAAAATTTTAATATATTAAAAATTTTTGGACACGTGTCGCAGTGTAACTTGTTATTAACACTTCTTACCATAGACCTTACAACACCAGAATACAAAAATAAATTCATCTTTAACATACAACCCTAAAATCAATCTCAATCCCTAATCAAAATTCAACCCGACAACAAACCCCTCCTCCTCCGCGACTCCACAGCTCCACCTTTGTCGGGTTCTCAGCCTCTGTGACTCCCCTCATCATCCTCCACCTCCTCCGTCGTCGGCTTTTCATCCTTTTGTACACGCTTTTGTACACGTCGTCGTCATCGCCCAGATCTGAGATTGGTGCCGGTTTGGGTTCGGGTGAGTCGTTGGAGTCGAAGCAGCAGGGTGGCTGCCATGTGAGCCAAAGAGTTCATTTCAGGAGTTTGTTGAAGAAGCTTGTGGTAGGATCTGTGGTTATTGAGCTGGGTTTAAGAGAAAGGAAGAAGCTTGGCCATTGGATGTTCTTGGCGTTTTGTGGGTTGTGTTTGTTTTTGGGTGTTTTCAAGATTTGTGTTAATGGCTACTTTGGATTTGCCATTGATAGAGCTACCTTTGATCAGGTTGCTTTTAACTCTATGCTCATTTCTATGTGTTTATTATTTGTTTGTGATAGAAAAATTGACTTCATTGGATGGTAATTGAAATTTTAGAGCTTTTTTTTTTTGGGATTTTGATTGAAGGCACGGAGTTTTGATTATAATGGTAAATTTGTCTATGGTGGAATGATGCTATTAGGTTCTCTGTAACACGTGTGGAAACTGATTTCTTGTGCTTTCAGATGATTTGCATGATCAAAACTTTAGAAGAATTGAATTCCATGTTTTGTACTTCTGTGATTATGAAAAAAATTGCTTGTTTGATGGTATTTTATATTCATGATATCTTAATCGGAAGATTAATTATGAGATGAAGTTTTATAAGTTTCTGGCCAATTTGTAGTCTAATATTACCATTTGAATTTTGGGGCTTTCAATTACATGATGAGTTTATTTATGTATGTTTTTATTAGGACTTATCTTACACTTCTATCACTCATTCAAATATTGATCAAAGCTCGTGGGATTATGAATCAATTGAAAGAGGTAGTGATGTTGAATGGACTCTAATGATGGTAGCATCTGGTGTGGTTGGCAATGGCTATAGGATGGCTGAAGTAAGTCCCGTATCTATAGCTTAAGCATTTTATTTGCTTTGTGGTTCTATGATGATGTAAAATGTCACTTCGTTTAGGTTCTTGATTTATTGTTTTGTTCATGATATTTACTTTTTGTTCAGCATTCAGGTATCTGGTCCAAACCTAAAAGCGAAAACGTCACCCAGTCCATTGACAATTCAAAAAATCACAAAAGCACGAAACTTATACTCTTCTATGTGTATGTGTTCCCTATGTTTTATGGCATTTTCTTAGTTCCTACTTCTTGGTTCTCTTGGCAGAGTTAGATGCAAAAACAAATGGCTACATATTCATTAATGCTAATGGCGGCTTGAACCAGATGAGATTTGGGGTCTATCTGTTGTGTGTTTTTATTTTCTATATGGCTGATTTTTTGTTGGAACAGCTTGTATGATTTATCCATAATTTTAGAATGCAGATTTGTGATATGGTTGTTGTTGCTAAGATAATGAAGGCCACACTTGTCCTTCCTATGCTTGATCACAACTCATACTGGGTTGATCAGAGAATGGTTCATTTCTGCACTCCTACATTATAAACAATTGGAACGATGTTATGTATAATGATTCTTTTGTTCATCTAGAAACATCAAAAATCAGCTTTCATCCATGCTGATTAGCTGTCAATGATATTCAATCAAAGTCTTGAAATTTTCATAACTAAGCTGGATAGAAAACTCTAAACTGAATTCTGGGAAATTACAGGTTCATAATGATGAATTATAGAATATGCTTGCTCTCTCTTACTATCTTATCAAGTTAAGATAGAGAGGCAGCATACATGTAATATCTCAGAACTTGCATTCACATGCTCCCTGGAACAAAAATGTTAAAAATATACAACTTTTGCTTTTGAAAATTTATGAAATTTGGTTGCAAGGTCTTTATTATGATTTGAGTACTTGCCATCTGTGGTCTTTTGCATTGCTTCTTAAATTATTGATTTTAAATGCTTAACTGTGTTGGTTATTGATGCTTGCTGGCATTTGCCTATATAGTTTTATCTGTTTAAACCTGCATCCTATGAGCTCTAAAAACATGGAAGGGTAGTCATATAGTTCTATCCAGACAAATGAACATTATCAGCTTGCCACTGTGGCCTTCTGCTTATTGTTTGCTTGGGTAAGTGCAATACATAAGTACCTGTTTTATCAAGGTTCATAACTTTTCATCTTGCTGGAGTTCAATTTAATATTTCTGCAATATGTATTTACTTTCTTAAGTGGCCATTCCCTTTGACAATATATTACTCTTTGAATTTCTTTTCAGTGCAGTGATAAGTTGGGACTGAGTCTTGAACTTGGGTTCCTTCGTGGTTGGAGTTATGATATCTACCACAGACTTTGCGCAACATACTCTAGACCAGGTACAAATGATCTAGTTTGTTCATTGTGTCTTAAGAATCTTCGAACTAATATTTTTTTGAATTTGATAGTATTCTTCACTGTAGGTGGAACCAATCCGTAACTTGTTTGCAGCTCTTTTTCTTTCAAGCATTGGAATGCTATACATGTACATTTCCTCTCGAATCATGTGGACATTTTGCGAGCATCTGTTATTTTGGTTATCATTGTTAAGACAATTGTTGCTGCTATAGTTACTAAGGTGTTTGGATATAGCATGAGGACATCAATTTTTGGTCCTTCAATTTTTTCACTATTTCTTTCCCTCTATGTGTAATTAAATATATATATTTTTAAATTTTTAAAACTATTTATACTTAGCGGCCAAAACTGCCAAGTATAATTAAATATATACTTGGCTTCTAAAAACTACCAAGTATTTATTTTTTTATTTTTCAAAACTATTTATACTTGGCGGCCAAAACCCACCAAGTATAGTCAGGTGCATATTTGACAGATTGACCGACTGCCAAATATGCTAAATTGACCATATTTGACGGTATTATTGGTGGCGCTTTTAAGACCGCCAAATATATACATATTTATCGGTCAAAAACTGTCAAATATGAACATTTTTCTTGTAGTGTATGGAATTGTGAATAAAAAAAAGGAACAATGTAAAAGTAGATTTTTTTTCACCACATGTCAACACTACAAGAAAAACAGTTTTTTGCGACAAAGTTTTTTGCGACGAAATAAAATTCGTCGCAAAAAGCGGCCTTTTGCGACAAAATCATTATTTCGTCACAAAAGTTAGCATTTCAAAAAAAAATATTTTGCGAGAAATTTTTCGCCGTAAAATAAAACCTTTAACGATGAATATTCATTTCCTCGCTAAAAACTCGAGTGACTAATTAGGGAAGCATTTTTTGCGACGAGACAAAACCTATTGCGACAAACCTTCGTCGTAAAACGTATTACATAAAGATGAGATTTTGTGACAAAATTTTGTAGCAACATGAACATTTTTTGCGACAAAATTATATTTCTCGCGAAAAAAAGACCTTTTACGACAAACTATTCCTCGCTAAAAGCCATTCTAATTTACTATGCATACACAGCAATACTTGACATTTTGCAACGAAAAAATAATTCCTCGCAAAATGTGACCTTTTGCGAGGAAAATTTTCTCGCAAAAAATAAACCTTTTGTGACAAAAAATTCCTCGCGAAAAGCCATTTTAATTTACTATGCACATGTGGCAATACTGGACATTTTGCAACAAAAACGTGATTCCTCGCAAAATATGACCTTTAGCGAGGAATTTTTTGTAGCAAAAGGTCGATTTTTTGTGACAAAACATTCCTCGCGAAACGCCATTTTAATTTACCATGCACACGTGGCAATACTGGACATTTTGCAACAAAAACTTGATTCCTCGCAAAATGTGACCTTTCGCGAGAAAAATTTTCTCGTAAAATGTAACCTTTAGCGAGGAATTTTTTGTAGCAAAAGGTCGATTTTTTGCGACAAAAAATTTCTCGCGAAAAGCCATTCTAATTTACCATGTACATGTGGCAACACTGGACATTTTGCGACAAAAATATGATTCTTCGCAAAATGTGACCTTTCTCGAGGAATTTTTTGTTGCAAAAGGTCTATTTTTTTGCGATAAAAAATTCTTCACGAAAAGCCATTTTAATTTACAATGCACACGTGGCAATACTGGACATTTTACGACAAAAACGTGATTCCTCGCAAAATGTGACTTTTTGCGAGGAAAATTTTCCCGCAAAAAATGGACCTTTTGAAAAAAAAATTCCTCGTGATAACCCATTCTAATTTTTCATGCATACGTGACAATATTGGATATTTTGCGACGAAAATTTGATTCGTCGCAAAATGTAACCTTTTGCGACAATAAATTCCTCGCAAACAAATCAACCTTTTGCAATAAAAAATTTCTCGCGAAAAGCCCGTCTAACTTATTATGAACACGTGACAATACTGGACATTTTGCTACGAAAATATATATTCCTCACAAAATATGACTTTTTGCGAGAAAAAATTCCTTGCAAAAAGTTATTTCTTTAAAATTAAAACTTAATAACTTTCCTTTTTCCTTTTCTTCTCTTTGTTTGTGGTTCGTCTAATATATAAGTCTTTGTTTAAAAAATAACAAAAAAAAAAGAATAAAGAAAGTATTAAAAATCTAATTTGATTTTATATAAATTGACAATTTTTAAATATAGTAGGGTCATTTGGATATTCATACAAATTTTTATTAAAAAAAAGACCCTTTGTGATTCCATTCATGCTTTTATATGTGAAAAACTATTAAGATATTCTAAATTTAGTGTTTGTAAAAGAGATAAATAATTAAAATAAACTCTACATATATATATATATATGTGTGTGTGTGTGTGTGTGCGCGCGCGCGCACATGTGTGTGATATGAATCGTTAATAATCCAATAATCAAGTATAAAATTTATTACTAATCATTTATATATAATCTAATTTATGTGTGATTTATATATGTTTAACTACTAAATTACAATTATGATAAACTTATTACTATGACTAATTTTTAATTGATAAAACGAGATTGGAAAAAAAATCCAACTTCTAAAAATCTAATTTATTTTTCAACGTTTTATTATATGTCAAATAAACATAAATAAATAAATAATTAATAATCATGTAATGTTGCCTATAATTATGTTTTTTATTTTTTTGTTATAAAGTGTATTAATTTAGACAATATATTTCTCTTAGACTTTTTATTTTTATCGTATAGCTTTGAGTAAATTGTTGAGATATTTTAAACAATTGTTAGAGTTTATTTTAAGGGAGATAAATAATTAAAATGAACTCTATAACAAAAAATAAATACATTTGTTATATATTGATTACTATATGAATAATTAATTATTTACTGGTAAATGACAAAAACTAATTTTCAATTCGTAATACATATGATACTTGTAACATATGTATATGTATATATGTCTAATAATTAAATTACTTATATGAAAAAAATATTTTTTATAATTGTAAAAAATATTTTTAGTAATTGTTATTTTTATAAAAAAATGGATAATTAATTTAAAGGCATTCTATACTTGCAAATAAATGCAATTTTGTTACATTTTTATATAATTATAATATGAATAAGTAATCATTTACTAATCAAATTAGAAAAGCTTATTTTCAATTTCTTATAATAACAAATATGACATATATAGATATCTAATAATTAAATTACAACTATTACAAACTTATGGTTTGCATTTATGAAGATATTTTAAATATTAATTGTTAGCATTTGTAATATAAATATCAATGTGACATTGGTTTGCATTTATGAACTTGCTCAAACGCCCCGAAAGTGCCATAACATAAGGTGTTCGGAAATGGTTGAAGTAGTTGAATAGGAGGACCATTATGACTATAGCCCTTGGTAAATTTACCAAAGATGAAAATGATTTATTTGATATTATGGATGACTGGTTACGGAGGGATCGTTTAGTTTTTGTAGGTTGGTCCGGTCTATTGCTCTTTCCTTGTGCTTATTTCGCTTTAGGGGGTTGGTTCACAGGCACAACTTTTGTAACTTCATGGTATACCCATGGATTGGCCAGTTCCTATTTGGAAGGCTGCAACTTCTTAACCGCCGCATTTTCTACTCCTGCTAATAGTTTAGCACATTCTTTGTTGTTACTATGGGGTCCTGAAGCACAAGGAGATTTTACTCGTTGGTGTCAATTAGGCGGTCTTTGGACTTTTGTAGCTCTCCACGGTGCTTTCGGACTAATAGGTTTCATGTTACGTCAATTTGAACTTGCTCGATCTGTTCAAAAATTGATAGATCCAATGTCACATTCAGTAAAGATTTATGATACATGTATAGGGTGTACTCAATGTGTCCGCGCCTGCCCCACAGATGTATTAGAAATGATACCTTGGGACGGATGTAAAGCTAAGCAAATTGCTTCTGCTCCAAGAACAGAGGACTGTGTTGGTTGTAAGAGATGTGAATCCGCCTGCCCAACGGATTTCTTGAGTGTTCGAGTTTATTTATGGCATGAATCAATATACAAGATTACTTTCGTTTTTTTAGCATTCCGAAATTCTTAATGATAGTTGGTCGTATTCGCCAATTTTCGCAATAATAGCTTGTTTCACAGCCGGATTAACCGCATTTTATATGTTTCGGATTTATTTACTTACTTTTGACGGACATTTAAATGTTCGTTTTCAAAATTACAGTGGCAAAAAAAGGAACTCCTTCTATTCAATATCTCTATGGGGGAAAGAAGAGTCAAAATCTCTTAAAAAGGAATTTCCTTTATTCGCTTTATTAAAAATGAATAATAATGCAAGGGCTTCTTTTTTTTCGAAGACTACATATCGAATTGATAGTAATGTAACAAATATGCCTTTTATTACTATTTTGCCTTTTGACAATACGAAGACTTTTTTTTATCCTCATGAATCGGACAATACTATGCTATTCTCTATGCTTGTATTAGTTCTATTTCCTTTGTTTGTTGGTACATGTATAAAATTGCATTTATCAGACATCTCCTGGAATTCCATGCAAGAAGTAGAGGGAATTTGTCATTTCTCTTTAGCTGGAGGAACTTTCTTTCGTTAATTCGCTTTCTTTCTTTAGCAATAAGCTCTGTGAAAGCTAGCGGGGGTAGAAAATTTCCTTGTTAAATTGAAATAGGTAACAAATCTCTCCCCAAGCCGTGCCTGCATTTTTCATTGCACACAGCTTTCCCTATGTATAACATCTAAAACTCCCTTTCTTCCCTAAAAAAGACGCTAAAAAAGTTGAATACTCAGTTGATCAACCTTTATTATTCGTATTGCATGAACATTTAATAGAAATGAATGAATTTTTTTGTTATCGATTCATCATTTAGGAAGAATATCCAATTTACACGTTCTCATAATCAATCATTCAGGATTAACCATGCTTCGAGTTGTTTCATGCCATAAATAAACTCGAACACTCAAGAAATCCGTTGGGCAGGCGGATTCACATCTCTTACAACCAACACAGTCCTCTGTTCTTGGAGCAGAAGCAATTTGCTTAGCTTTACATCCGTCCCAAGGTATCATTTCTAATACATCTGTGGGGCAGGCGCGGACAGATTGAGTGGTTTTCAAGACCGGAGCTATCAACCACTCGGCCATCTCTCCGAAAGACAATTTCTATTTTACTTTTAACGACTAGAACATGGCCATATGAGTTGATACCATCACTATGTATAGAAAGATATCGGGTGTGAATCTATAGGTCGATCTATCTATGTGTATATCTATCTATCATATATAGAAAATAGATAGATGCATGATCCAGCACTCCCATTTTTGAATTCCAAAAAAAGTACTCCCAACTCCATGTCTGAGAAAAGTGGTAAAAAGTTGGAAATACCGGCGCCCGTCAACAACTGTTCTGAATGCCGCGCATTTGCCTCTTCTCCTTGGCTTAGTTATTTTGAATAAATAATAAAAAATATTCACTAAAAGTAAATGCATTTGTTACATAATAATTATAATATGAATATTTGATCATTTATTTATTAAAGTATTAAAAACTTATTTTCAATAACTCCCACATGACAATTATGTCATATGTATAGATGTTTAAGCATTATGCATTTATTAATGATAGTTGACTTGTGTGTATTTTATTAACACTTTAATACATATGACAATTATGACATACGTTTATATGTTAATAATTAAATTATCTCCATCACAAATTAATTTTTTAAATTTGTAAAACATATTTTTAGTGTTTTTAAAAGAAATAGATAATTAAAATAAAATTATAGCTAAAATGAATAGAATCTTTTTGTTACATATATGATTATAATATCAATAATTAATTATTTATTGATCACTAAAGAAATTTTTTTTTGTAATTCCTTATATAACAACTATGACATATGTATAAATGTTTAACTATTGTTTACATTTGTTAAATAATTCTTGAGTTGTTGTACTTATTTTATTAACATTTTAATACTCAATAAAAAATAATTAAATACCATATAATGTTTTATATTTCTATTGTATATGGTTGTTATATTATTTATTAATTTGTCATCAAATTATTTAATACCAATCTAATATTATATAAATTTAATTATGGATGAAAATTTAATTAATAAATAAACTTATAATTATCCAAATCTAAGTATGGTTTATTTAAATATTTTTAATTTTAGATTTAGATTTTAATTTTAATATTTTTTTAAAGACTTATAGTGACAAAAATTTTGTTGCAAAAGATAAGCATTTTGTTGCTAAAGATTAACATTTTAGATTTTTAGCGACCACTTTCAAATTTCTTGCAAAATGGGGTCTTTCGCGAGGAAAGTTTAAATCCAAATTCGTCGCAAAAACTAAATTTTAGGCGGACTTTTTTCCGCCTATTAAATTTCAAAATTTTTACACCTTTAGTGACAAAAACTTTGTCACTAAAGACTAAAATTTTGTCGCAAAAAGAAAATTTTAGGCGGACTTTTACCCGCTCCTATTTATTTCATATTTTTTAAATTCTTTTACGATAAATTTTTCGTCGCGAAATGTCCAAATTTCATCGCAAAAAATCAATGCCTTTATTATATATACACCACCTAATTCTTTGGTTTACTTCATTTTCTTTCATCTATTCTACTTTCCTCTTCATTTTCATTTTCATCTACTTCTCTTCTTTCCCTAACACTATTATCAAGGAAAATATTTTTACTCATTTTTTCTTTTATGTTGTAATATATTTACTTGCAAGATTTATATAATTTTTATTTTTTAATTGTCAATTAATATTACACTTTTTTGTTTAATAGGTATTTTGGAAGAATGAATGCAATTAAAAATCTTAAGTTCTTTATTTCTTTAACATTTTTTTTTGTATACACTTATCTCTCATATCCTTTATTATTACTAATTATTATTTTACTTCTTTTTGTTTTTAATAGGTATAATTGAAGGTGGGGTACATTTGAAGACTTGAAGATTGATATAAAATCAAGCAACAAAAAATTTAGTGGAGGATGAAGTTTTGTATTTGTTGTGTTATCTTGTTTTTTTTTATTTTTTTATTTTTCCATGTACAACCAAAGTTCCAAGTTGTATTAAATTTTTGTAATTTGTTATTATTTAATAAAATTATTCTTACAAAGAATTATGTTGCATAATGACATAATTTTGCTGTTTTATTTTCAAATTTATAACAAATTAAAATAAATTTTATGAATTCTTAAAAAAATCAATTATGTTAAAAAAATTAGGTCTTTCGCGACGAATTTTTTGTCGCTAAAGACCGGATTTAGTGACAAAAAAATAGTCGCAAAAGATATTTACAATGAAAATAATTTGTTTAAATACGATTTTGGTATAAAATTTTTTGCGACAACATTCAAATTTGTCGCAAAATATGCTCTTTTGCGAGGAATTTTATATTGTCGCAAAAAGTTAACATGACGTAATCCTATTTGCGACAAAATATTTGTCGCAAAATACCACTTTTTGCGACAAAAATTTCCTCGCAAAAAGTGTTTTTGCGAGAAATTCAAGATTCGTCGTAGAAAAACCTATTGCAACTCACATTTTGCGACTGGAACGCGACGAATTTATTTTCGTCGCAAAAACCTATTGCGACGAAATTTTGACTTTTTGTGACGAAATATTTCGTCGCAAAAAGTCATTTTTCCTGTAGTGCAAATTATCATTTTATCATATTTCTCATATCCCTACCCCACACTTGGCTTCATTTGGTAGTGCTATGATGAAGATATTTTCTCTCCATTGTTCTATAAATAAAGATTTTCCCCCTTAATGTAATTACACACATTATTGAAGAGCCCAAGTGGTCAAAATAAAGAGAATTCTGTCTGTCTCACATGCTCTCTCTACTTCCATTTCACTTATATCATTTCTTTGTTTGCTTGCTTTTCTCCTTCATGGTCCCATCATCACCCTTACCTCTGGCAGCCTTCACTTATATTAATATATCACAACAGAAGACAAATGCCTTATCTGCACCTAAATACTATCTGAAACGGTAGCCTTTTTAACACTCAATTACAGTTTAAAGATTAAGAAATGGATGAGTCGGAACACTCCGCTTCTACTGCTGCTGATGTTTCAGTGGACTTTGGGAAGAGGTAACCCTGTCTCTTCTTCACATTTCCGTTAATTTGTGCTTTTCCAATGAAGATGGAGTAACACGTGGATTTGCCCAGCTGCATTCACTCTAGGGTGGTGTTTGTTTCAATTACTTAACACTTTTTAGAACTTAATTTACACCACTTAATAGGTTGTTTATTTTCTTTTTTAGATACCACTTAAAAAAAGTGATAAGAGAATATTTTATCTTTAATGTGACTTTTTTATCCTTATTAAAATGTAAAATATTTATATTTATATTTATAAAATCATTTAAAAATTAAATAGTTAATAAAATTAAATCAAAATTCTTTTTCATTTAAATAATTAATATTATAGTTCTTACAACCTTTAAAAAATAATTATTAACTACAATTAAATAAAAATTCTTTTTCATTTAAATATTTAATATTATATTATATAAACTCATATGATATTATTGTAAAACTATTATATCATTAATATTATCAATTTTTAAAATTCATTCCTCCAATAATTAGATCAAGTTTAAGCCATATCAATTTGTATAAAAAAAATTGTAAGAGTAGTATTTTATCCATTACATTTTGAAGACCATATTTTGAATAATAAAAAAATAATTCTATTAATTAAAGTGTTTTTCATTTCATAAACTTAAAAAAAAAACAAATATGATCTTTTAATTGACAATATTAAATATTAATTTTTACTTTAAATTATACTATTAAATAAAATAAAATATTCTTATCAATCTAATAAATAACTTTCGAAGTTTCAATAAAACTGTCCCTATAATATGTAATAAAATTCTATCAAATATATTTTCTATTTTAAAACTCGCTATTTATAATAATATCAAATTTTTGAATAGTTATTATTCAACATATTATTAACTAATTAATTTGAAATATTAATAAAAATAAATGAGATTTTACCAATTATAAAAAGTATTTATCATATTTTAATGTGGTAATTATAAATATAGTAATAAATAATATAACAATTTAATAATAAATACTAAAACAATCACAAATATACCAAAACTGTACCTTTTAATAAATTAAAATAATATTCTTAAATAAAAATTTAATAAAATTTATATTATTTTAATATATATGGATATTTATGGAATAAAATTTTTAACACCTTATTTAGATAATAATGATTAGAAATTTGATAAAATTTATATTATTTTAATGTGTAGGGATATTTATGGTATAAAATTTTTAACACCTCATCTAGACAATAGTGATTAGAAAAACTGATACATTTTCACTTTTTCAATTAAGTGATTTATCACTTAAAATAAGTGCTAAATAGAAAAACAAACAAAAATTTTAAGACTTAAATCTAAACACTTAAAAGTATTAAGTGATAAGTGATGATAAACAAACGGGCCCTAAGTTTACTCAAAACTGCTAATGCTAAACTTTATAAATTTGAAATTCATGTTTTCTCTGTAAATTAATGAGGTAATGCGCTATCTAAATCATTGTGTATGTAAGCCGAGTTTAAGCCTTTTTTTTAAAATTATCTGTGAAAAACTTTAAAAAATTAATTTAGAGTTTGTTAATCTCGGCAGCCAAGGTGTACGAGCAAAATAAATTTCATAAATTCATATTGATCATAAGTAACTTTTTAACTATTTTCATGTTACTATGAACAATTACAGTTTAATCAATCGTTAGACTCAACATTAGAATTTCTTGGCACAGAGAGTTGACCACGGTATGGTATGGATCAATAATTGGTTAAGGCAATCCGATGTTGGGATCTAGGGAAAGTGAAAAGTAAACCGCAAGATTTGTTCAAAGGAACGACTCCCAAATTACGTAACACAGTGCTTCACGTAGCTGCGAGATATGGAAGCTCCTCGGTGGTAGAGTACATAAAGGAGCTTGATTCTTCCTTACTCGATCAGCCCAACCAGAAGGGTGAGACTCCATTGCAACCGAGGCTGGTAGTTTTTCAGCCCTTTCTTTATTGGAAGAGGAAAATACAAAAAAGCAAAAGTTGCTGCTTAAGTCGAAAGACAAAGAAGGTAACACACCTCTGCATAATGTTGTTAGGAATGGTCATACCTACATTGCAAAAGATTTGATAGAAAATATAGATAGGAATGACATACTTAATGAAAAGCATCCGCCACTACTCTCTCTTGCAATTGATGCAAGGTTAACTTCTATTGTAAGTTTAATCATAAGCAAAATGAGTCTTCCCTTGACTATGGAGGACCCAACAAATTGACGCCTCCACGCAGTGCAGTTATAAGGCAAGATTATGGTGAGACTAGCTATGCTCGACTCAATTTTGTTTTCTAGATATTTTATTGTAATCTTCCTAGATTCGATGTAAACTATATATATCGCAGTATGAGATATACAATTTTAAATGTGAGCTAGTGGAACTAGTTAATTAATTCTTTGCTCCTTGTACATACATTCAGAAATCTTGGAGATGATACTCAAGAAGGGAAAGGAGCTTGTCTCTAAGGTAGACAAAAATGGAAGGAATCCCCTTCATTACGCAGCAGCCTCAGGTCATGTTAAAGTTGCACGGCGCTTGTTGGAGGTGTATTAAACACTAGTGTTTTGAGCTGGCAATACTAAGCAAACGCCTCTTCATTTGGCTGCAAAGAACGGCCAAATAAATGTATCAAAACCGTTGCTCAAACATTACCCAGATGCCATCGAGGTGCTGGACAATAACCATCAAAGCATCCTCCATGTTGCAGCTGAACAGGGATTTGTGGATACAGTCTCGTTTAATCGAAATAGGTTGCCTGAGATGGAGGACTTGATCAACTCGCCTGATAAGGATGGGAACACCCGTTGCATCTGCCTGCTATAAACTTCCAAAGTGATGTGATCTATATATTCTCGAGAAATGTCAAGGTGAATAGTAGGGCCACGAACCTCGAGGGAAAAACTGCTAACCAAGAAGGAAAAATTGCTTTACAAATTGTAGAGAAGTCCGCGCCTAGCGGAAGGGATATCCAAAAGGTACATTATGTTTAATAATTAAATTATATACTATTGGAAGGAGAGAGGAGTTAATTACCTCTAACTGTAAATATAATCAAGTGTTGAGAGACTGTGGGGATGACCTCGAGTGATATGCTTTTAGGCAAAAACACATGTTAGATAAAAATTTATGCATGTCAAAAACAAGTAAATCCGAACAAACGACAGGATATAGCACTTCAATTAGTAACAATTAAGATATACTGAATTCTTTATAAACCTTGTTAGACGTTGTTATGCTATATGAAACATCTCTACAAATTTCTTGGACTTGCATAAAAATTTATTACTTTCCGGTAAAGCTACTAGTGTGCATGGCATTGCAGCACTTCCATAAAAGCACTAAAGGCGGCTTATGCAGACCAAGCTTTGGACCCAGAAGGCATCCTAGAACACGAGCGCGATACTGAAGATATAGAAGAGGGTGGGAAAGGCAAAGAAATGGCTCAAACTCTCTCAGTGATCAATACACTGATAGCCACATCTACATCCACCGCAGCTTTCACCACTCCAGGGGGTTTCAAAAGTGATGGTGCAGAAGAGGGCATGGCAGTTCTGGTTAACAGACCAAGTTTCCAAGCATTTGTTATCACTGATACCATAGCTATGACTTCGTCCATGACAGCTGCAGTTATAGTTTTCTGATCATATTAGCGTAGCACAAGTGAATCTTTCGTGGATAAACTTCCATTGGCGATTGGCTTGACATGGATCGGACTTATTTCAATGACACTGGCTGTCGTGACCGGATTGTTCCTAGTGATCTCTAAAAATGTGGCCCTTGCAATAACGGTTTGTTCAATTGGCTGCCCTTTGCCTCTCATCTTTTATTTGCGCCCTTTATTTCACTATTCTGTGGTCAGACTGAAGTGAATCCTCTCGCATTTTGTTTTTGAATGGTGAAGATATTTCTTAAGAGGCCTTTTAAATTGTGCTTTGTATGTAGCATGCAAAATCAAGCTGCAGCATCTTGGTATCACTCAGAGGCCGATAATCGATTTTTAACAATCTTTTTCTACGTCATTATAATATTTGGATGTATTTGCTATGTGATCATTTGGCTTGTAAGGCACCTTTCAAATGGTGCTTTTGTCATGAGTCAAAAAAAATGAACAGCTCCCCAAATAGTTGTTATTAGGCACTAGTGGTTGCTCTTGTAGCAAATATTATATATATATATATGTATCCCTTGTAATCAATGAGGGACCCATGATTTTATGTAAGAGGAGATGCCTTCAATATTTTAATATTTATAATTTTTTTCATGAACCTTGATAATGATTGGACAAGAAAATTTAATAAAATGGAGAAAAGGAATAGTATACCTAAATAAAGGGACGTAATGATCTTAACTGTTAAAATAATCATAATACAATAAATCAAAATGTAAAATTCTAATATTCGACTATTTATTTAATAAATACGTATTCATAGACAATTGTCCATATCAAATCAATTAATAACGTCCATCCAAAATTTTTCGAATTTGTATTCTTTTAGTAAGACTTGATTGATTAATTATTACAAATTATAAAAGATTTACAAAAATAAAGAGAAATGTATTACTAATATTAGAGTAGATAAACCAAAAAAAAATTAAAATAATATTTATTATATAAAATAATAAAACTAACATATAAGTGAAATTTGCATGATTATAAATTGTAATATACGTTTTTCAATCAAATGACTTGGATGAAAAACAGTTGGTTTTATGTCACTAGTAAAACCACGCAAGCTACTGGATGTCTTACATTATAATAGTTTAGAAAAACAAAAGACAAAATCTAGAAATTAGGTTTTTTCCTTTTTCTCTTTTAAAGAAGGTTTCCAATAGTAATCTATTAAAAACAAAGGACTAAAGTGAAATTTTTAATTTTTAGGAGGACCCCAAATTCCTGGTGCCTTCTTCTGTCTGTCTCTGCTTGTAATACGGTATTTGACATTTATGTGTTCCTGTGTGCGTATATAAATGTGTGTTTGTGCGTATGTGTGTGTTCTAAATATCTATTAATCGATAAAGGTTGGTACGTAAAACATTTATTTCTTGACATTTTTTAGCATATCAATAAAAGACTTTGGGATATCAAAGATATATACTACATATACATAGATCTGATAAATTAATTGCCCCTTCTTTTATATAATGGCTTAGAAAGAAAGGGGGGAAAAGTATTATATTGATGAGGATTTCATTAAAGCATATGCATTTTGTTAATGTTTTTGGTGTACAAAAAAATTCAATATCAAATCGTTTTAGTGTATACTTACCAGAGTTGAAGTCATTTTCTATGTGGGAAACCATATACATATTACCCATTGAACCAAAGGATCAAAACTAATATTGAATCTTGAATGAAATCTTAACTCCCATAAAAATAGTTATAATATGATCAAAATGAATTTCATTGATCTCATGTATACTCAAATAAATTCTTAATTATACAACAGAGTTTGATTACCACTAATGACCTAAAGCTCTGCCACTCAACCTGAACTCTGCAGCTGTTTCAAACCAATTCATTGAGATCCCCGGCCATCAAACTTACCCCTTGGCTTACAATTGATCCTTGGAAAAGTTTGTCAAGATCATCTACAGAACACTAATAATGCTAGCAATCCCCTAACACAGTAACAGTATCCCAACGTAGCCTGGCCTTTAATGCGCACAATTTCGTGCAGCACGAACATTATAATATTATTCATTTGCCTCTGTGGAGCATCGGGAAATGGCTTTAGCTTTAAGTTGCGCATGCACTACTATTTCTTGCATAGTTTAATCATCTTCTACGAGGGCACTGAATTAAAGTTGAGTTGAAAATCTGCGTATCATGCTTGGTTGCCCACGCCATCATGATGAAGTTGAGCAAAAAAAAAAAAAATTCTCTTCATATATCATAGCCTGCACTGAATTTATCTTCCCATACGATCTATTTATTCCTTCAATGAAACCACCAGATCAAATCGAACCCTTAAACCTCTCTTTTCTAAGAAATCTCAACTGTTCTACACTTAACATCATTATCAAAGCAGAACAATGAGATAGTAGTCTCGCATAAAAGAATTACTATTAGGCTATTCAAGTTTATCCAACATGATCTTCATAAAGCTGTTTTTATATTTCTCCAATGTTTGGTTTTTAGTTCAGGCCTTGCGACTCTGGGACATCACGATCATACTCACCTCTCTTTGCTTACAGACAAGGCTGCATTTATGGCATTCTAAAGCGCCATAAAATTTGATCCCACTGCTACACTAGCTCTGGAATGAGTCTGTTGACGTCTGCAACTTCAAAGGTGTCACATGCAACATCTATCATCATCATGATCCAAACTTAATCTAACCCAGCAAGGACTATCAGGATTCCTGCCACCCTTTCTCAAACCTCACGCACCTTAAAGTCCCAGTGCTTGTTGACAATAACTTGTTTGGAGTCATTCCATCGGATTTTTCTGACCTCAGAAACCTCTGTCATCTCCAGCTAGATGCAAACAATTTTCATGGTCCAATACCAGAGTCCTTTACTGTTCTTTCTAAACTCAGTTCACTAACTCTTTCTGATAATGATTTCATCGGAACACTCTCACCCTCCATTCTCTACAACTGCACTTCACTTAGAAACATAGACCTCTCCTACAATTATTTGCCGGGAAAAACTCCACATGAAATAGGAAATAGTGAAGACCTATGGAACCTCATTGTATACAAGAATCATTTTACAGGACAGCTTCCTGCATCTTTAGTTGATACTTCAATGTATAACTTGGATGTGGAGTTTAATTTATTTTCAGGTGAGTTGCCTTCAGACATTATAGGGAAGCTACCTGACCTCACTTATCTCCAGCTGTCATATGATAATATTGTAAGTCATGATGACAACAACAATCTTGAACCCTTCTTCACTGCCCTGGAAAATTGCACATATTTAGTAGTACTTGAGTTGGGAGGCATGGCCCCAGAGGAACATTGCCTAAATCCATCGGCCAACTTAATTTGACAAGCCTCTCACGGCAGAAAAACAACGTAACTGGATCAGTTCCTCCAAGTATAGCGAATATTTCCAGTCTTAGGCATCTGGATTTTACCTCTAATCTTCTGAACGGAAATATTCCCATCGAGATGAGTGGTTGTCACTATTGAAGAAGCTATTCTTATCACACAACTTATTCTCTGGTTAAATTCCTGCCGTGTTAGTATAGAAACGTAAATCAAAATTAGGGGCAATCATATAATCTGATAATTTAGCATAATTCAATGTAATTGGGCTGATGTTTTGTTAAACCAAAAGTTCTTCTCAGCTGGTTCAAAAAAGCTCTGAAGTGAAGACTGAAGCATTCTAGAGAGAGCTCCTCCAGAGAAAGAAGAAGAATTCTTGGTATCAAAAAGTTGATAAAGTCATTTCCAATCCTTGTAGTTTGACATAAGTTCATCAACAAAACTCAAAGTTCACTCGTTCTTTCTCTTTTCTTCTAATTCAATTAAAGAACCAACAATTAAAGTACAGGAAAAACCTTTTAAGGAAACTCCAGTTTCTTCAGTTAGGTCAGAGTCGCTTACGGGGTTTTGCTTGATCTATCATACATCGAGGAAATTTGGTTGGAAGCTTTTTTCCGTCTCTAAATAACAATTTCCTTTCAGGATCCATACCTCCAACCTCCGAAATGACAGAGATCTGTGCAGGATAGACTTGTCATACGATAGGTTGACCGCGAGCAGTCCCCTTGAAGTATCAGGTATATGAGAAATCAGAATATTTGTAAATCTCTTGCACAATCAACTTGAGGGGCCTAAGCCAATTGAGCCTAGCTAGCTGGAAGATGTTGATGAGATAGACCTCTCAATGGAAATATCTCCCTTCATATATCTTGCCACAGTGCATCAAGGATTTTAAATATCTCCCACAAAACTTTTCAACAGCACCTTCCAGATTCTCTACGTGATATTACAAGACTTAGCTGGTATGATCCCAGTGACCCTAACCAAAATTCAAAACTTTAACTAGTATCCATATATAGGGAAGTTTTCCTATCTTGGGTTACTGAATTTAACATGAAATAATTTGAATGGAACAATTTTAGAAGAGATTAGCCGGTTGTCAAGATTGGGGCATTTTTTTCTTATCACACAACTTATTCTTTAGTGAAATTCCAGCAGTGTTAGGTCGAATCCCTCATCTGGGTCTGCTTGATCTATCATACAATAAGTTCTCTGGTCAAATCCCAGCAAGTCTAGGTGATTTGGTGTGAGTGGATTATATGTTTCCCAGCAACAACTGCCTTTCAGGATCGATACCTCAAACATTAGGACATTGCACAGATCTCAACAAACTAGACTTGTCTTACAAGAGGTTGACAGGGAGCATTCCTACAGATATTAGATATAGATCTCTCATCAAACAATTTCACTGGTAATATCTTCCCTCAGATATCAAGCTGTGCATTGAGAATAATAAAACTGTCACACAATTCTCTTCAGGGGCATCTTCCAGATTCTCTAGGTGATCTAAAGAACCTTGAATCCATTGTGTCTCGAGCAACAAATTAGCTGGTATAATACCTATAAGCCTCAACAAAATTCACACCCTTACTTCCATCAATCTTTCATTTAACCAGTTTCAAGGTGAAATTCCCTCAGAAGCATCTTTGGCTCAGTGACAAATATGTCCTTCTTAGGCAACCGGCAGCTCTGTTTGTTCCAGGCATGTCCACTTGCTCTCAAAAGCAACATTGGTTTCGTTCACGTATGATCTTGATCATATTCTACCTAGTCATATGCATATCATCATTCTTATCAACAATTTGTTGTGCGATTGGGTACCACCGCATTAAAATAATAATTTCCTCTGCCAAAACTGAAATGATAAGAAGGCAAAGAACACCAGAATTGATGCCAGACATCCTGAGAATTACATACAGAGAACTTTCAAAGGCCACTGGAGGTTCGATGAACGGAGACTAATTGCAACAGGTGGCTATGGACGTATTTACCAGGGAATTCTTTTGAATGGAACAACCATAGCAGTAAAGGTCCTATATTCTCAATCTGGATATTCAACACAGTTTTAACAGAGAATGCCGAGTTTTAAAGAGGATTCAACATATAAATCTTACAAGGATTATAACTGTATGCAGTCTACCTGAGTTCAAGGCACTTGTTCTTCCACCTTCAGGTACAGGTTTGGGTTTGACCTCCCCAGATGACTTGACTCTCATCCAGAGAGTGAATATTTGCAGTGGCATAGCGGATGGCATGGCCTTTCTGCATCATCATTATCCTATCAGAGTTATTCATTGTGATCTAAAGCCAAGTAATATTCTGCTCAACGATGACATGGCAGTTCTGGTTTCTGATTTTGGAATTGCAAGGTTGGTTACGCCAGTGGAAGAGGAAAATGCCGGGATGTTAAGCTCGTGGGAAACTCTACTGCTAATATGTTACATGGTTCTATTGGATACATAGCACCAGGTATATTTCTCCGTTGCTTTTGCATCTGAAAACGTTTACTTAAAGGATGTCTTCAAAACTGAAATAATGCACATGCTATAAACTTACAAGTCTTAAATCCTACTGTTTAGTTAAGAGCATATGTGAATTAATACATTCATCAAACCTTTTTGCAGAAGAAAGCATCATATATTTTCATATCTGGGAGTCACTTCCCACAATAAAGGTAAAGCACATGAACAAAACTTAAGCAAACCCATGTCACATAATGTGAATGCTAAACATTAGATAATAAACCATGGAATCAAATTCTCACCCTTGTGTTTCCAAAAGCCTTATTTATCAGAGTCAAATTTAATATAAGGGGATTTTTATCTCCTTTTCATCTATATTTTATCCAAAAATAATAATAGTAATAATAACAACAACAACAACAATAATAATAATAACAATAACAATATCCATTTCCTTTGTGTTTTTATATATTCAGAATATGCATACGGATCTAACATATCAAGAAAAGAAGATGCTTACAGCTTCAGAATAATAGTCCTTGAGATGATTTCTAGGAAAAAGCCAACAGCTGACTTGCTTGGCAGTGGGCTAAACTTACACAAATGTGTTAAGACTCACTACCATCGTAGGCCTGGAAAAGATATCGACTCTTCATTCCTGAGAGCTGTGAGAGAACAGTCACTCGAAGTGAGAAGAATGTGGTATGTTGCAATAGGAGAATTGACTGAATTGGGCATTCTTTGCACAGAGGACTCTCCCTCTTCCAAGCCTACAATGCTAGATGCTGCTAATGACTTGGATTGCCTCAAAAGATCCCTAAGCGGTGACACAAATTCCTCTTGGTATTTATTCTTCCACTTTTGGAGATGACTAATAGCTTGCCTCATTTCTTGAACATTTTTTAAAATGTCAAATGTTAGCTACCTTAGTTTTGCATTGAACTTTCCTAAAGCTTATCTTCAATTACCATATGATCTTTTTGTTATTCTAGATTTCAGTGCTAACAGCATAGATCCCCAGAAATATCATGTGACAATCACTGAATGAATTGAAATTTTTCCAGAGTTATGACACGGAATCATCTGTTAATCATTCGATATGCTCAGAAGCCAATGGTCCAAAACTACGTATTTGATAGACAAGAAACAAAGGAGAAGTATAAGTTAATTGCACACAGCAAATACAAACATTTGGAAGGTATAGTGCAATTTCTTTCAATCCCCAAAAACAAAACAAAATAAAAATAAATCATAATACATGCTACGATCTTGCGCATAAGTCTCAAAAATAGTAGAAAGAATCATCTTAGCATATATTCCTTTCTCCCTATTTTTGACCTATGGACACAATATAAAGAAAATATGTAAAGTGGCTTATTCCGAATGACTTTTATAATCATCCTTGGTGGTATGTGTTGTTGACCAAAAGGTCATGTTTCAGCTTGTGTAATAAGAGCCATGGGTTATGGTGACAACCACTGGGCCATCACTGGAACTATCATTAACTTAAATTGAGTGTTTATGACTAGTCAAACGCAAATGGATGGCTGATAACTTTGTAATAATAATCAAATAGATTATAAGGAAAAGAAAGGAGAAATTAAATACCAAGCACTGCAATAGTCAAGTAAAAATGATAAAGTACTCTGTTCCATGTGCTACTTTATCATCGGTAAATTTACAACTTCCTATAAGTAGTAATACTAGTGGGAATTTTCTGTCAAACAGTAATTACTTAATGAATGAATGAATGTATGAAGCATATTAAAAGGATCATGAGAATCGACACCACAAGTGAAGGCAAATGACTGCAGTGATGCAGGCAACAATAATTATGTGCTACCAACGCAAGCTTCAAATCATTTTTTCAGTCACAGAGGAAACATTCCATTGTGAGCATACGGGATCAAACAGTAAATATGTTGCCGTAATCACAAAAACAATGGTAAAAGTGGTCTCGACATCAAATGAATGTTCTTGAATATAGCTTTCCATTTCCAAATTTCAATAAAAAGATTTCCCAGTACAGCACTTGCTTCCCATATCATTGCCAATATGTTTCATTGCACAACCGCTTTCTAACATACAGTTGAAGTAACAATTGTCTCAAAGGTGAAAAAGGGAAAGTGAACAGAAAAATTTTCACACCATAGAAGATTCACCATGTTAAATCAAACAAGTTATTGTGAGGTTCTCCAAAACCATGAGATAGACTACATCAACTATTCACTGTTGCACCCCAAAAGCGAAATTGTCAGTTGGTATATAATCAGAAGCCATGTTATAGGAGAATTTGGATAACGAAACATTGAGTTTCTGGTAGCTCTTAAGTATATATTACACCTATAATACAATTTTCTAGCAAAGTCAAGTAAATTCTGACTCTCAAACCTTCACATGTAACAAAATTATTTTCAAAACAATTAGCAGGCTTTGCTGGTCTACCGAAAGTCGACACTACATAATAAGAGGTTTTAAGTATTGAAGTGCAAGTAACCCTTTATATTTCATTCCCAAAAACAAAAAAAAAAAAATCCTCTTATTGATTGGAATAAGCTAATGGGTGGTTGCATCAATATAAAATTAAAAGATCATTATCTATCCAAAGAGAACCCAGTAATTCTTGGCCATGATTGTGACAAAATTTGTTCAAACAATTCCGTCGTATAAGCAAATAAAAAAAAATGAAAACACTTTCTACACTATCATCACAGCTCAAAAGCAAAGACAAAAAGAAAGAAAAGCACAGACTTGAGCTAAAAAAAAAAATAAAGAATTAACCTCTTTTTGTCCAGAAATTTCCAATACCCTTCGTGCTTTTCCTCACCAACCATCGCGGTGAACACTTGAAAGCTTCTATGTTTTTTCTTTCGTCCTCCAAATGCTGTTGGTGCTCCTGCACTAAATTTCTCCTTGGGTTACTACTTTCGGTATCTGACCGCTTTTATTTTAGGGAAAATCGAGAAAATAGATAAAATTAGAGGGTCTTGTTAAAAAATAGACACATTCTAAAAATTTTTTATGTCATAGATACTTTTTTGATAAAAAGATAGAAATACATTTGTACTATTAATAATTTCTCAAAACGTTTATTAAATCCCTCTTCGGACAAAATTGAAGAAAGTCAGTAAACTAAACTAAGAACAAAGAAACCAGTCACAGATCGAATCACTTCACTTGACTGTCTAAAATAACCTCAACAGCTGAAGCTGAGCAAATAACGTAAGGACAACTTTCCTTAATCTCTCTCTAAATGACATGAAAATTTCATTATTAGGTTGTAGTGTTTTCGTTATTGATCGCGCTTTGGTAGCTGACAACCGCATTATATAGCTTAAAAATGGGATATGTATGTGAACTAAGGTTAGAGATAGTGCCATCTGTGTGAAAATATGCTGAAAATTGGTTGTCGTTGTGCAAAAATCTGTTTTCATAGTCGAAGGTTGAAGAAGACGAGTGTCGTCGAGTGCTGAGCGGTTCTGTCGTATCAAATCTCGGCATGTCGGATGGTGGTGTCGAGTGTCTAGGCATTGTGTCGATTCTAGGGTTGAGTGTCGAGGGTTCGAGTGTCGTTGCGCGTCTTGTGGATTGACAACATCGACGAAAGTTCGTGTGTGGCGTGTCGAGAGTCGAGTGTTGGGCATACTTCGAAACCGACGTGTAGATGTCTCAAACCATGAATGTCAAGTATTTTGAGAGTCGTTGGTTGAGCGTCGAGCCTATTTTGTCGAGCGTTCGAGTACGTACGTCGAGTGCCAAACTTGATGATTGTCGGATGCAAAAGATAGTCGAGTTCGTGTGTCGCATCCTACATGTCGAGTGTTGAGTGTCGAGGGTGTATGTCGAGCGTCGTCGAGCATTTTGGCAGAACACTAGTTTTTTTGACTTTTGTAAGCAATTTCGTAATTATTTTTTGTCCACGGAACTTATATGATATGTCTCAATCGTGCAGGAAATGGAAACTTTACGCATACTCATTGTATACAATGGTTCTTGGACTGTGCGAAAGAACGGTGGTTATTTGTACGCCTGTGGGACGGGGAAGCCATTGATAATTCTTAGGTGTGCTACCTATAATGAGTTGGTTGACTATATTAGTACTAAAATGGGTCGGGATCTCGTAAGAAAAGAATGAGTTTAGAGGTTCAATTTGCTTGTAAGGGTGTTCTTCCAATGCCGATTCGTATTGAGATTGACGACGATGTTTATTTTTTCATACAACATTGTTTGGAGCATCAACAATCATACACATCATTAGTTGTCAAAGTTGAAGATAGGGAGAAGCAAAGACAGAGGTCAGGGTCAGGATCTGATGCAATACGTTCGACAAGGATCTTCTCATCCCTCTTTATTTCGTTCAGCAAGTGGAAGCAACCAATTAAGTGAGTCTACTCCTGTTTGTGCATAACCAGAATTGAATTATGATGTTGGCATTGAGTTTGAGCAGTGTTCAGGGCATGCAGGGCATGAGTCAGTTAGGGTAGGGGTGTTATTTGAAAATGAAGAAGGAGTGCCTCCGTCGATGCCATTGAGATTGGTACGTCATCTTGACAGCATTAGAGAGTTTGAGAGTCTAGGTAATATTGATGATGTTAATGATGACGATGGTGGTGATGCAGATTGCGAAGATAATGATGATGGTAGTGATGATGTTAGTGCACATATTGACGATGACAATGATGATTGCACTATTCGTATTGAGAATGATGTTGAGGGATTGGATGATTTGTTGTTGATGGGCACAATATAGATGGTCCAAATTTTGATAATGAGGGAGAATAGGAGATCTTGAATAATGTGAACCAGAATGAGCCGTTTACTGTGCCTCCTCCAATTCGCTCCACACCTACCGTGCCTCCTCCAATTCACTCCACACCTACTCGTCCAGTATATGGACATCAGGAAGATCCGATGTGGAATAATGACAACTCTCAGGCTAACACATTGATGAACACTTAAATATGTATATTTAATAAGAGTTTAGTTCATCATATTGCATTAATAGTGTCATTAAATTCCTCAACTTAAGCATATTTGTAGCATTTGCATCTTTGGAATTAATTCCTCTTAATTTTGGTTTTATTATAGGTTCGGTAAAATGGGCATAACTCTCTATTTATAGATCAGAATGGTGCAATTCTTAATGTTTTGGAAAGCTAATTCAATTGTCTACAAGATTACATTTTACAAGCATCATCCAATTCGGGCTCTTAGTGGACCAAAATTGGGCTTGAAATGAACCCATCTACAGTCTCAGCCCAGTTTGACTAGGCCTCAGTATTTGGACCGTATCTCTCAAAATACGTATCCAAATTGTGCAAATCAATATGTTCTAGAAATCTGAGAGAAATATCTACAACTTTTATGAAGACATGTGATTAAAATTCTCAACATTTCAATGTCAAAATTGATGGTCAAAGTCGGTGCCTAATGATCCCAATTGTCAAAGATATTTACAACTAATATTTGACAATTATGCCCTTGTAATTTGACAAGTTTGCCCCTGGATGTATCTATAAATAGAGGTGCCTTGTGACCCATTAGGGCATCTTGGCCTTGGCTGGAACATTTTGGCTTTGGCTAGGATCTTGTATTGTGTTTTGTGTGTTTATGTTATTAATGAATTTCCTTTTTCTTGCATTTTATTTTCTTTCTATTATAATGTTCTTCTAATTTCTCTTTTGCTAAGGTGAAAGGGTGAAACCCTTGATATGAGAATAAGGATTCTCTAACCCTTAATATGTGCTTAATAATCTTAATCTTATAATGTTTATTCAATATGATTTATATTTAATTTCTTAATCAATCTTGACAACACTCGTGTAGTGGAGGTCTTGATCCACTGTCGACAATCCTTGGCACATCAAATGCTTGGATCCTTTCTAGATGATGTATGGTTCTTCCTTACCGACACGAATCTAGTTAGGAACCTTGATTTGTTGTAGACATATGGTGATTGGCACATTGGATGCTTGAACCCATTTACAAGAAGTGGTATAAATATTGGTAATGAAACAAATATAATTCATATAACTAAAATGGGTTAATTATCCTTATTTGAAATATCAAGGGCGGATCCCCTAACCTTAGCCTTCATTGTTATTGTGTTAATTCCTCTTGTATTTTAATTATTCTATTGTTTATGAACTTTTTATTTTATTTACTATGGTAGGTTTTACCACCTTATGAAATTGTTCTTTAATGTACTATGGTTGGTTATACCACCTATTTCCATGGATGGTTTTACCTCCTTTTGCTTTTTGTCTTATATTTGAATGGTCAGTAATACCGCCTACTATCTTACATATTGATATTATCTTGTCATTTTTTTGAATTATTCATATCACATTTGCTTATCTTATAAATTGTGACGCTAAAATCCCCTTTCTCGTGGATCGACCCCGGTCTTACCGGGTTTATTACTTCGACACTCCTATACTTGGGAGACAATCCTTTTTCGGATGTGTCACACATTTAGGTGGATGCCGCCTATTGGGCATCCACCCTCCACAGTTGACGATGATGCCTCATCATTTGTAGTTGACGAGATTGAGGTTGGGGTTGGGCAGATGTTTAACAGCAAAATGGAGCTTCGTGAGAAGTTATCGATGTTGGCATTAAGACGAAACTTTCAATTCAAGGTAAGAAACTCCAACGCCACAAGGTTTGAGGTTGTCTATCGGGCTGAATCTTGTAAATGGCGTTTACGTGCCATAAAGGTGGCCGACTCACATTTCTTCCAAGTGAAAAAGTATAAGAACTACCACACATGCTCCGGAGCTAGACTTCACCCAGTTCACAAACAGGCAACTGCACATGTCATTGGCACATATTAAGAGCAAATTCGTTGAGGCATCGAGAATATATCGTCTGACGGATATTATGTCCGATGTTTAGGAGTCACTGGGTGTTAATATCACGTAAAACAAGGCATGGAGGGCAAAGAAGGTAGCTTTGCAAGAACTTCACGGATCTCATGAGGAATCATTCACACTACTCTCTCAGTACATGTACATGATTGAGAAAGCAAATTTGGGGACCAAAACGTCGTTAGAAATTGATGAGGAGAACCATTCCAGATACTTTTTCCTGAGTATGGGGGCCTCGATTGCTAAATTTGCATTATCAATTAGGCCAGTTATCGCAATTGACGGTTCTTTTTTAAAAGGGAAATATAGAGGTATAATGTTTTTGGCTTCTTGTATGGATGAAAATAAACAAATATACCCCTTGGCATTTGGAATTAGGCATTCTGAAAATGATGACTAGTGGAACTGGTTCATGAGACAGTTGCGTGATCATGTTGTACAAAATGTCCGAGATCTTGTCTTCATTTTTGACTGTCATCGTAGTATTGAACGCGCTGTTTTAGCAGTTTTTCCTTATGCACTACATGGACTGTGCACTCATCATCTGAAGGTTAACTTGAAGGCAACGTTCAAGGACAAGACTTTGTTGGAATTGTACTATCGAGCTGCAAGGATATATCACTATGCTGATTTCAACTATCATATACGACAAATTGAATCACATATGCCAGCAGCAGCAACTTATTGTCGAGAGATTGGAGTCGAGAAATGGGCACGGTCACAGTTTCATGGTCGAAGGTATAACATAATGACAACAAATATAGCTGAGTCGATGAACAGCTGTTTGCGAAACCATCGATTCCTCCTGGTGACATTGTTAGCTGATTATTTTTGGGCCAACTTGCAGAAATGGTTCTATGAGCATCGACAGCTATTTGCTAACTCAGAATCACATCTCTTACCCTGGGCAAACAAGTTGATGGAGGAGCGTTTAAAAGAGGGAGAGCGTATGAGGGTTAGTGGTATATCTCTTAGTATATATGAGGTTAGAGGCAACGACCGTGTTTGCATTGTTGACATGCACGCGCGTACATGTACATGCCGGGTGTTTGATCTTGACCAGCTTCCGTGTGCACATGTATTAGTTGTATGCAAACGTATGAATCTACTTACGTGCCACGATTATTGTGCCCATTGGTATACCACTGAAACATTACTACATGCATATGCTCTCCTAGTTGTTCCTGTTGGAGTAAGTGAGGATTAGGTGGTTCTTGAGGAGGTTCGCAGTAGAGTGGTTCTCCTGCCAGTCATAAGGAGACCAGCCGGTCGTCCTTAGAGGAATCGAATCCCTTCTGTCGGTGAGTCTGGCTCCTCTCGAACTTGTGGGCACTGTGGAAGTTCCAGGCACAATCTTCAAACTTGCCGAAATCTAGTTCCACTGTATGACAGGGGTTGATGTATACCAAATGTTGATGTTAGGAACATTGTCAATTTTTTTGCTTACAATTCCTGAGTTGTTGAAATCAATATCTTTTGGGTGTTGGATTTTGTCACTGTAAAGCAACATTAATGTATTAAACATATCTTTATGTGCACTATCGTTAAACTAAATATTCTTGCCTGACTTTCAACCGTACAAGGTCCCTGGACCAAAAAATCATTATGAATCTTTTTCAAAAACTCCAAAAAACGAGTGTTCTGCCCAAACGCTTGACGACACTCGACGGATGAAACTCGACGTTCGACACGTGAAATACGACACAAAATGACCGAAGCTCGACCAACACGACACACGAACCCTTGACACTCAACTGTCGAGTCTATACACTTGACAAATACATCTGACATGTCGTGACTCGAACTGGTTTCCCTCGACACTCGAAGGATGACACTTGACATCATATCTCGACATCTGACACCCGAATCTTCGACACTTGAATGTCGAGTCTTCACACTCGACAAATAGATCTGACATGTCGTGACTGGAACTGGTTTCCGTCGACTCTCGACTAGCGTGACACAAATCCTACAATTTAACTCGACCCTCGACACTCGAAGAATGACACTCGACATCATATCTCGACATTCGACACGCGAATCTATAACCCCCCCACCCCCGACACAAGATCTCAAACTTTAGGGTGTAAACAAAACTCTCGATCGTCACTTCTCGCTGCACACAAACTTACTGCTAAACCCCGTGTCAACTCTCAAAACGCATAGACAACTATTGGAACGCAAAGAGACGCAGTGTTGACAAGCATTGGAACTCGAAGAGACGCAGATAGAAGCACCCATCGGCATTGAGGTACAGACTTTTCATTGCGTTAGACATACTATTTGGATGTTTTTAGGAAAAAATCTTGTGCCATGCATGTTGTTTGATGTGTGCCGTGTCGGTCAGACTTTTTGCCTTGTTTGATGTGGGTACGATCGGGAGAAACCGACTGGCAATGCGAAGCACCGTCGCGAGGGCTGTAATAGGATTTTAATCGAAAACTACTAGGATGTGTTCACTTATTCAGTGGTTTTAGGGATGTTTACTGATGTTTATTGATTATGTTTAGTGATATGGACGAAAACTATAGAATCAGCCTGGTTTCGTCGCCAGGTTGCCGGTGATGCACTGTGGACTTTTGTAATGACACTCGACACTCGACAAAAGAGTCTTGTCGAGTCATGTCGAGTCTTGTCGAGACTTATCGAGACTTGTCGGGTGTTGTCAAGTCGTGTCGAGATTTGTCGAGTGGTGTCGAGTGTTTAGGTAGTTTGCATGTTTTATTGCGTTTTTTTGGCCTTTTTGTATCATATTGAAGTATAACGGCATTATTTTTACAGTTTGAAGCAAATGGCTGGTAAATTTGGACTGTCCTTCACCCTGAAGACACCAAAGAAGGAGCACTACCATACGGTGATCACAAACATGGCAAGTTGGGACTGTGTACAATGGATTCAGACGAACTTGAGTGCGAGGCAGAAGGACATGTTTCGTGATATGTGTTTCGGATTTATCCTAGACATCCGTCGGCTCTCCTTTCCATCTCAGTTGGTGCACCATGTGCTTCAGTGGGAGGTTAACACCGTGGTGTATGATAAGGAGATGTGGTTCCTTATTCAAGGTAAAAAAATGGTTTTCAGATACAATGTAGTTACAAATTCTTAGTTTTGAACATATGATATTTATAGTTATTTTATTGTTACCATTATTGTCATTTTATGTATATTTTTCCTTCTTTCCAAGAAGACTAATTCATTTTTCTGCCCATGAGTTCGGATTGGTAACCGGATTACGATTTGCTTCCACGGTGCCACCAATACCAACTATGTTGAATCCGTGTCGATTGTTGGATACATACTTCGAGGGCAGGGACTGGGAGCTTAGGCAATTCTACCCCAGACTTTAGTAGTTGGATGTGTCTCGTATCCCAGACGAGGATACTGTGAAGCTGGCCTTGTACTACGTGCTGGAGTGTTTTTTTCATGGCACGGGATAGACGCCGATATGTGTCCTATATGTGGTTGAATTTTGTAGACAGACTAGATGATTTTAATACGTATCCATGGGGTTCGTTGTCCTACGATAGGACACTAAGCTCAATGAAGAAGGCTTTGGTTGGGAGGTTAGATAATTACAAAAGGCGGGCCCAAGCGAAGACGGACTAGGTGGAGAAATATAACTTGGAGGGGTGTCCGTACGCCTTTCAGGTACATACTGCTAACCATGAGTGTGAGCGTGTTTATTTCTTTATCGGCCAAAAAAATTTTAGTACATAGTGTCACTAACTAACCTGTTTGATGTTATTAAGGTTTGGTTGCACGAGACCGTGCCTTACATTAGCACTACTTTTGGGGGAGTGCCCACGGATTGTGACGAGAGGATACCACAGTTATTGAAGTGGGAGATAGTTAAGACCCTGTCCCAGCACGTAGTCGTAAATGATGTACTGAGGGTTAGGAGGTTGGTACGTACGGATCCTCTGTTACATGAAATTGTCTTGTTTTTGTTCACACCACATTAACTGTTTTGCATGATGGATTATTTGTTGATGCAGCTCATCCGCCCGTCATTTTAGAGCCGTCTGAGGAGGAGCAGCAGATCCAGTGGTATATACGACTCGCTGATATAGTTGGCATCCGGAGAGGTGCACATGTGGCTTGGACAATAGCTGTGGATGCTCCATTATTGGAGGCGGAGAGCATTGAGCCACTTCGGACAGAGGGTCCATCAGCTCCACCTCTGGAGGGACCATCAGCTCTATATCTGGAAGGTCCATCAGCACCACCTCCTGAGGGTCCATCAGGTCCACCTCCTGAGGGTTCATCAGTTCCACCTCTTGAGGTTTCATCCGTTTCACTTTCGGCTGGCCCTAGTTCCCCCGTTGAACCTGATATGGAGGCAGCAATAGACACAGCCAATCTTGACATTGACGTAGGGCCCTTCAGTCCAGCGCCGGAGCCGTTCTATAGTGTCAGACATCCAGGAGCATCGACTCCGACGTCGGGTCGTGCGACCACCCACCCAACTCCTATATACGATGTTCCTCCAAGTTCACAGGTATGTAATGCGAATTTGCATTCATATTCTTGTCCGTTTATATTTGCTGCTCTGTTGGTTAATGAAGAATCTACTTACATTTCTCATACAGGTGCCGTCGATCCATGACGACTTCCAAAGCACAATTTTACGTGAGCTTGCACCGTTACGAGCGGAGAACAAGGAAATACGGGAGGAGATAGTTCTTCTACACAAGGCTGTTCTGGACCTCGGTGGCCACTTTGGATATGATGACACGGTACGTTACAATATTTACATAACGGAATTTGTCATTTCCACACGCTTAAGCTGACGGTTAGGTTTGGCGTATTCCAGGATTCAGATGCAAATTCTGACAGAGGTTAAGCTGATGACGGTGAAGGTCAGCCGCCCACGAAACCTGATTCCGTGGACCCGACTGTTCCTGTAGCCGATGCTTCTCCGACAGGCATAGTTTCACGTCGGGGTCACAGCCTACTTCTGACAAAACATAAGCGGAGCCCCTTTGTCAGTCCATCGGGTAGGAAGAGGGCGAAGGTTCAGTAGTAAGAGAAAGCTGCAGACCACCAGCATCTACAGTCCGAGGCCCCGATTGCTCAGCCGAAAGACAATCGATCTCAACAGCCATCACCGGATGTAGGAACTGGTCTCATCTTGTGCCCTCCGATTCCACTTTTTGACCTACGTGCCTCGATAGTAGAACTTGACCTTAATGCATTCGACGCATGGCTGGCGGACTTCACCAAAACTGATTGCGTTGATTTGGCAGTCTGCAGCGCAAATCATCAGTTCTTCAAGACGATGCTCGGGCCATCAGACTAGCTTGAAGCTGAGGTAGTTTCATACCATCTCCTGCTGTCGAATATTGCGATATACATTTGAATTTAATATTGATAGCAATTACTGTTTTTAGCACATAGATAGCTACTTGTGGTTGCTACGTTGCAGAGCTCGCGCTATGACCGGACTGGTGTCCGGAGGTCTGCTTTCCTGGACACCACTTTTTGGGTACGTGTTTCGTAAATATCTGAATTTAGTGGTGTTTACGCCCAAAATATACCGCGGTTATTGTAGTATACGTTG
The DNA here is from genome assembly GCA_013180625.2 of Boswellia sacra. Taxonomy (NCBI): domain Eukaryota; kingdom Viridiplantae; phylum Streptophyta; class Magnoliopsida; order Sapindales; family Burseraceae; genus Boswellia; species Boswellia sacra. The sequence goes on along the minus strand of SNVD02011912.1, from coordinate 35,894 downwards.
AGGTGTCGAATCCACAAGGAGGCCTTCGATAAAAGAGGTTCGTAAAACAAAAATATTAAAAAGATAATAAAAATGTAAAATTTAACTTTGAAGTGATTAGTTCTAAAGAAAATTCAGTGTTTAATAATTGGAAACAATCGATGGTAATTAAGAAGTAAGGCATCGAGAATCACTTATATGTTTTGTAAATCTAATACCTACTTTGATTTAATAATTATAACTCAATTGAAAGTTTCACATCCCAAACAATCAATCGAAAAATATGTATAATATAGCATAAATGATAAACACATGTATTTGATATGCATAAACTCTTTACAAGCAATATTTACCAACAACATTCATCCTTACAAGTTATCCAAGAGCGACAATATATCACATGACAATATTGTAGTAAAGGACTAACTCATAAAACGAAACTACCAGTAACAATTATAATTCAACATGAATCACATAAAGAAAGCATGACTGAATTTATATGAAATTGAGAATTATAATTTCTGGATTAAAAAGAAATCACAAGATGAGAAAGAGTTTAACACATAAACAAACATACAATCTTTATAGCCCTTGAGGTAGAATGAAAGTGGAGAAATAGATAAACTACACATACAAGTTCATCTCTAGCCTTACCAAGAGTTCTAGCCTAACTTACAATTCATTCTTATCATTTCTAAAGAGAAAATACAAGAGAGAATTGTAATATACAATGATAAAATGTGAACTCAAATGATTTTTTCTCTCCCCCCATTCAATTCCTCAAGTTGTCCTTAAATAGGTGATGAAATGGAACTATTACACCAAACCTCCACCAATTTTTCCACATTGTCGGCCACCAAACATTCCACCAACTTGCAGCTGATTTTTGACCACCAAATGGACCGAATTGGGCTTTGTGGAAAACATGAAAGTTGTAGCATTTTGTCTCAGCTTTCCAGGGCCACCAGATTCATGCAATTTGGACAAGTATTCTCTGAGATATGGCCCAAATACTGGACATGGGTTGGGCTGAGAAACAACTACAATTTGGTTTTGTTGTGTCTCAATTTCGGCCCATCAAATGTTTGATTTGGGCTTTTGATTGTTCTTCAACTTTGTGTAAAATTGAGACATGTTGCTCCAGGTTCAATAATCTCTCCATTTTGATCTATAGATTGAGAGTTGTGTCCATTTTATTAAACCTGAAAAAATGATTTCTATTAATCACAATTTAAGGACAATACTTTATTTCAAGATAAAGACTAAAGAAAATGCAAAAGAAATGAAACAAATGTAAAAGAGGCATAAGCAAAATAATTATGCTAAAATATCATAAAATCTTTATAATACTGTCCAATTAGCATTAATTATTTATGCTTAAGAGTGTACTTTCATGCGTTTATCAAGAGGTAATTTCTAATTCCTTCAATGCGCTAACTGAACTCATGAACTTGCAGTTGAAATTGAAGTCGTTGTGGGAGCAATACTCAGACAGATTGGATGACATTAACTACGTGCAGGAGGATGACATGGCCCAGTATGTACTGGGACAGATGCCCCTCGTTGGAACACTATGGGCCGACGTGGACAGGGTGAGAACATTTATATTCACTGAGTTAGTATGTGCCATCTTATTTGAGATGTTATGATTGATTTCCATGTTGTCAATTCATTTTCAGCTCTATCTCCTTGTTAACATCACCGACGATCATTGGGTAGCAGCTGAGGTGCATTTGAATCGCCGTCACGTTTCCATATACGACTCATCTATTGGACATACTTCTGCAAACAGTCACACAGACAGTCCGATGCCTCGCTGAGCTACTACCGTATATGCTGTCAATGGAGGTTTACAGTATTCCTGACTATCCCACAACCCCATTCGACATTATGCGAACTGATGCATTCGAAACTAGCAAGTATACTAGTCGCACAAGTAATAAAGTGATAAGTAAGATATCGTTCCCACGAGGATTGATTCTAATTGAATTTGTTATTTCCAGCAACAATAAACTAAACAGGGGGGATTTTTGTTGAATGATTTACTAAATGAAATAAGAATGCAAGTAAAGAATAACAAAACAGAAAGTAAATTTGAATGAAAAATCAATGGAAAAAAGCTGGTTAAGGGATCCTTCTCTACCACAAGATATGGATTTGCGAATTAATTGTAGAATTGTCATCTAATTACAGCATTGAAGTTATCAACCGTAGATAATAACAAGCTCTATTACCCCAATCTTTCCTTACTTTGTTGTTAAATAAAACAAGCTCTTTATTTAATCTCTATCCATTAAACAACCTAGAACAAGCTCTCTGAGTTTAATTCAATGGATGCATTATGATAAGAAAGATAGGTTGATCTAAGCAATAAACACACAAGCTCGGATTATTTAACTTAGGTTATATTCTCCAATTGTAATCTCTGATCACAATTTTGCTACTAATGATTAGAAATTCAAGACAATTACGGATCAAGATTTCTAGTCTAGCAATAAATCACAACCAGATTATATTCAGTTGGCCACTCAAATACAATCAGCAAGCAATCATAAGCATTAAATATGGGAGAATACAAGCAACTTCAATTAGAGAATTGGATAACAATTCCTTACACAATCAAGTTACAAAAACCATATCAGGGGCTTTGAAATCACCCTCAACCAATTCAGATTCAGTTACACATGTTTAAGAACGTGGTAAATACAATACAACATGGAGACATTCCAGAAAATGAAAGGGAAGGGAAAAACTTAGCAAATTTGATGTAATTCTCTTTGGATTGTAGTTCTTCCTCTTTCCAAGCTTCCTTTCTCCTTCAAGAACTCCAAGAGATGAAAGAATTCCAGAGCTGCAGCCTCCACCACGTTCTCCCCTCTTCAAGTTGTCAAAATAAAACCCTAAAATGTGTTTAAATACTCTGCTACAGTGAATTGCTACAGTGCCCCGTATTATACATGCTACAGTGACTTGTGGAATTATATTTCTATACATCTCACACTGTTTTGATTACAACTTTTGGTACACTGAATGGATTTATAAACCGTAAATTTCTCCAGAAAATAGACTTCGAGAGCTTTCCAACGGTATATAATATGTCATCGGGTTCATTGTATATCAATACAATTAAATCCGAGAAGATGGTTGACTAGCAGAGGTGAAAATGAAGGGTTTTACTCCATTTTTGTGCAAGTTGCTCCAAAACTCCTACAAACATCAAAACCACACAAAAACATAAAAATACCAAGGAATATAGCAAAGAAACATGGACGAATTGATATAAAAGTGATACATAAATAGACACCTATCAAATTCCCCCACACTTAGACTTTGCTAGTCCTCGAGCAACTAAAATGATACGAAACAAAACTAAACCGAAACAGAATCAAAGAAAAATTAAAACACACAAATGCTTCAACTTGCAAATAGGCCTCAAAGATTGTACTTAATTATAACCCAAGGAAAACTTCAAAATAATGCACTTGATCAAGAATTTTATCTCAAAGATTAGTTTCGCTTCACTTCAATTCCTCAAGTGTGTGTGTGTAGAGCCATTCTCACCTAATCACTTGTAATCCGGTTGAGTTTATACATAAAAATGAATCATATTTAATATTGAAGATGTGTGTATAAATGAACTCCATAGGCCTGCTTTTCAAGTCACTCTCCACTAATGTAGACATGCACAACACCAAGGATCAAGTAGGACTTTATTAAGCTTGTAACGTTTGGCTTGGGTGAAGGTATGATAAAGGATAATAATTTGGCTCAAATCACCCACAAACACATAAATCATTCAAAACTATGTAGAGCTCAACCCTATAACACAACTTCATTTCAATTCACCAGTTTACTCCCCCAAACTTATTTAGAACACTCAATCTTTTTTCTTTTTTCTTTTTTTTGCAGAAAACAAAAGAAAACTACACCCCCACACTTTGTTGTTTCATTCTTTTTAAGAACACTTAAGGGTATAGATCTCTTATTCTTCTTCTTTTGTTCTCTTTTTTTTTCTTTTTTTCTTTTTTTTATTACACTTCCCCTCCCCCACACTTAAACAACACATTGTCCTCAATGTGTAAGTACGTGGACGATAAGTACAGATTGGCTTTTTTTTCTTTTTTTCTTTTTTTTTTTTACAAACACAATAGAACTCACTTGCATTGCTCATGACACATCCCAACCTCCTCTAACTTCCCAAAACCAGAACATAGCTTAGAATTTAATTGTGAATGATCTACATGCTCATAGGTAAGGAATAAACTGTTTTGAACAAATTCATTTTAGGTTAGGAAATCTTTTAGTGAGTTAACAAAGAAAAAGGCTTACAGAGGCTCAAAGGGGTAACTAGGGATCAATTTCAGTCAAGGTTGGCTATTAAGGCTCAAACGGTCCAAAGATGGCCTAAATCATTTCCCCAATGTTGCACAGTCTAGGATTTCGCCTCGAGTGACCATCAAACAAGTTCTAGAATTCATTGAAATCTGAAGAAACATTTAAATTACATAAACTTTCTCTAAGTGAACAAATAACTCAGTGATAATAGCTCAGTGCTCAATGTTGCGCAAGGAATCAAAAGCAAAGCGAAAACCAATAAACATTTCAAGCACACAGATCCATGCATCATTTATCATTTTCCAAGAGTTATTCTTAATTCAATCATTATCTTATCATCGACCCACAAAATGCAAGAAAAGAGGTACGTGGCGTTGTTACACCTGAGTCAAGATTGTATATTTCAACAATCCTTAGGACCAGTAGCCCGCAGACTTAAGGTTTCCAGCTTATATACCTTTATTATGAAAGAACAAAATAAGAAACAAGACACTTCAAACAACATGAAATAAACAAACTACAGATTTATTGAGAGAGAATGCGTTTCAAGAGTTAAGAAAACCCCATGTTCTGCCATTCTCAGGTTTTTCCACAATGTTTTTTTTTCGAATCGAAACTGATAAAGACAAAAACACAAAACAACTCGAAATTACATAAAATTAAACTTACTCAGAAAATAATAAAGTCCAACAAATCAGCAAACACAAACAAGTCAGTTAGAATGAGTCTAAAAAGTTTAGAAGTTAGCCTCCTTATTCAGCCATTATGGATTAAAGAAATCCAGAATGCGTTTCAAGAGAACTTGAACTTTTTAAGCCACCACTCTAAAAGCCAAGATTAGAAAATATTACCTGGGGTGAAAGAAACAACCTGAAAGAAAACTCAAATCAAATAAACACAATAAAGAGAAAGCAAACGAAAATGAAGCAAACCAGCAGATATGGATTACAGATGGAGTGTTAAATCCAGTTTACGCCTCTTATTGCCTCTCAAAACCAATCTATCCGAGATATTGTTGGATCAGGCAAATAGACGAATGCTTGTAATTTGTCAATTAACTCCCCTGCAGTTGAAGCTGTAACCAGGATTTGCCTCGCCGACTGTGAGATAAAGTTTTTTTCTACTGCTTGATCAAGAAAAGACAACAAACTATCAAAAAAATTATTGATATTTAACAAACCAATGGGTTTCCGATGGATGTTTAGCTGTGCCCAAGAGGTGATTTGAAATATCTCCTCTAATATACCATAACCACCGGGCAAAGCTATAAATGCATTAGATTTAATGACCATATGTGCAATACGCTCATGCATGCTAGAGACCTGTAACTCTTCCCCGATTGTGTTGCCTACGATATCTCGTACAGCTAATGGTTTAAGGATAATGCCGAGAACTTTGCTCCCTCCTAGGGATGCAGCTGTCGACACACACCCCATTAACCCAAGACTACCCCCTCCATAAATAAAATGAATACCCCTCGCAGCTAATGTCCTACCAAGATCAAGAGCTGCTGTGGTAAACTCTCCATCTTTACCAAATTGCGATCCACAAAATACGCATATATTGCGGAATCGCCGAATTGGTGTTTTCTCCATTTCTACAAGTGCTCTAATCTTGTGTAAGATAATGATACACGTTAGGTAATATGCTGTTCAAGTGCAAGACAGGTTATGGAATGACATAAGAAAATATGCAGAATGTATATATACACACGTAAAACTCTCAAATTTTGACACATAGGGACATAATTTCGGTGGGGGTTGCTCGATGCAGATTTATCGCCCCGAGATTTGAAAAAATAGATATGCTTTCGGTGGGGTTTGACAAAACCTCCACACTTGTCGCCCACGTGTGCATGAAAAATGGAGATAAACTTTCGGTGGGGTTTGAAAAAAACGCCACACTTGTCTCCCACGTGAAGCATGACAATTAGAGATATACTTTCGGTGGGGTTTGACAAAACCGCCACACTTGTCTCCCACGTGAAGCATGAAAAGTAGAGATATACTTTCGGCAGAGGTTGACAAAACCTCCACACTCATCTCCACGTGTGCTTACGACATGGGGTAGTCATTGGTTTGTCAAAAAGAAAACTTGAAATTAAACAAACAAAATCAACAAACAACAACAACACAAAAACAATATTGATAATCAGATCAAACAAAACAAGAAAAAAATTTGACAATAACAACACACATTTAAATATACAAGTAGTTGTGATTGTGGCTCACATCTTCCTCTGGTTTTACGTCCAGTAACGGCTGAAACGCCTTTTATGAGTCGGGGATTTGCTTCCCATACAGTTTTCTTATAAACTGGCAAACAGGGTCGTTTTTAGTCAGATTCCCTAGACTATAACACTGCAATTCATCGCGAAATTGTGTCCATAGATTAAGCAATTCACGCTGAACAAGTCCACAAGAATGTGACTCGAGAGTTAACAAAACATTATCCAGCGACTCATTACTCAAACCATTCTTAATAAATGAAAGTTTATCTTCTCTATTCCTGGACACAAAACTAATGAACGACAAGTCTGGTTACAATTCCATCTAGCACATTTATAACATACTTGTAACCTTTTCGCTCTTCGCCTCTTGGCGTAGTAGCTCTTTCCTAAACCAGGCATGTATTTTGCGAGATTAATATCCGGCTCACCGGACAATCTCACCTTGGCTTCGATAAGCCATCGGATATCAGCAGGCACATTTAGGAGCATCAATGCCCAAGTCTAGTCATCCGTACTTTATAAATTTTAAACACAGCATTTTGAGGAAGTGAAGGGAAATATTTACGAAGGTTCGATAGAAAGATATCAGCATCCATTGAAGAGAAGAAAAGGAGAGATATTACCGAAAATGCGATTGAGTTTGTTCTTCTCCCAGATATGCACGTTTCAAACCTTCGAACAATGGCTTCAACTCCCATTTGAATGTTTCCTCAAGCTGTTGCACAACTGAACTCGAAGCACGGAATAATCAAATTAAACACAAGAAAAGAAAAGAAAAGAGCAGAAACGAAACTAAAGACACATAAAAGAGATAACAACACAATAGCAAACAAAAGTCAAAAACAAGTAAAAGAAATATAAAAAAAATAAGACAGATGGCAAAGAGAGATAAAACCTGATCAATTTGATGGCCTAGAAAGGAATCTCCTCGAGACACAAAAATCGATCATTATTACCTTATTTTATTTTTCTTTTCTTTTTTTTTAATTTATTTTTCAAAAACATTGGGTTGCCTCCCAATAAGCGCTTGGTTTAACGTCCTCAGCCCGACGTTGGTTCCATCATGGGAGGATCCAATTTTTGTTGTGCTTCTCTAATGGGCTTGATCCCTCTTCTAACAAGATACGGTCAATGCATATGGATGGGCCTTGGATTTCAACAATTGTCCACTCAATAGCTATTTTGTGATCTGTAAGTATTCGGACGAGTTTATCTTCTTGTATTCGTGCAAGGCCCATTTCCATTGTAACTCGCAAAGTATCATTCTCACCCAAGAATCCATAATTCAAATGATCTGGAAGTGACTTAAGCTCCAAGGTATTGGCTTTCATCACAGAAGGAAGAAGTTTCTCATTAGATAAAGGCAATTCAATGTACGAAACATCATACCTATTTGTGGTGATAGCTATAGTCTCATCCAAGCTTGTCACAGCTTCCTCCACTTCTTTAGACACTTGTATCAGCTTTCTTGGTTCTTTGAAACTTTCTATCCTTATGTGTTCACTAATAGCAACATCCACTCCATTCTTGCGAGTTAACTCAAAACATTGTTGTGGCAAATAATCAATAACGTCAACTGCAAAAACAGAATGTAAGTCATTAGAGTACCTCATTTCCTCAAAAATATTAAACATATCACCTTGCCATCAAACTCTATGGTCAAAGTGCCATAATGAACATCAATCTTGATTCTAGCAGTTTTCGAGAATGGCCTCCCTAAAAGAATCGGTGTTGGATTAGGAGATGTCTCATCCTCTATTTTAAGGACATAGAAGTCTGCTGGAAAAAAAATTGATTCACTGCACAAGCACATCTTCACAAATCTTTTGCGATAGGCATTAAAATGATCAGCAAACTGATGGTAATACCAGTTTTCGCAAAAGGTCCAAGATTTAAAGAAGCATAAATAGAATATGGCATGACATTAATAGATGCTCCTAAATCTAACATAGCTCTTTCAAACTTGGTATTACCAATGGTGCATGGAATGGTGAACGTACCTGGATCTTTGCATTTTGGAGGAATTTTTCTTTGCAATACAGCTGAAACATTTTCCCCCACACTTACTTTCTCATTTCCCTTCAACTTTCTCTTGTTGGTGCATAACTCCTTGAGAAATTTTGTACAATGAGGTACTTGCTCAATAGCATCCATAAGTGGTATATTTACCTCGATTTTGTGAGAAGTTTCCAGGATTTCTTGTTCTTGTTTCTCCTTCGATTGTGCAAATCTACTAGGAAAAAGTGGAGGAGAAACATATGAAGGAATGGGAGTTATAGGATTTACCTGAGAAGTCAGTGTTTTGTTCATGGTGGAAGTGGTGTCATCTCCTTCATCAGTTTGTGATTTCTTTGGCAGGACATCTAATTGCTCTTCATTTTGCAAAGTTATCGCACAAGAATTCTCTCTTGGATTGATCATCGTTTGACAAGATATTCTTCTGAGCCTTGGCCCTCGAATTTGCTCATGCTAGTGGCCAATTGTCCCATTTGATTTGCCAGGTTTTGGATACTTGCCCCAAGTTTCCTGCTGGAATTGCATTGTGTTAGTGGCAAGTGCATTAACAATATCCTGGAGTGACATACCTGAGTTTTCTGGAGCTGGTTGTGGTGCTGGTTGTGGCATTGGTGGTGGTTGCATTTGAAATGGTTGCTGCACTCTAGGTTGATTGAAACCTTGTGGTTGATTTGGTATCACATTTGGGACGATTGGTTGATGATTCCAGTAACTGAAATTAGGGTGATCTTCCCATCCAGCATTGTAAGTGCTAGAGAAAGGATCATACCATTGCCTCGTTTGTCCTAGAAATCCACCCATGGCATTGGCTTGTTCCATATATTCTTCTTGTCAAGTTGGATACATGTCGATTGGATGCTCATCGTAGAATATATTCCACATTCATAAGATTTTTGCATATATCCTACAGCCATGTTTTCCACAAGAGAGGTTAGCTCAGAAAGTTGTTGTTCAATGTTCGGAGTGCTTACCTCATTTACTCTCCATGGTACTTGTGGCTCAAATCCGCTACTGAATTGATAGAAGTTTACTGCCATGTTGTCTAAACACAAACAATCAGAAAAGAAAAACAAAGAAAATATGAATCAACAATGAAAACAAAATAACAAATCGATTATTAGTATAGTGGTAAGTATTCCCGCCTGTCACGCGGGTGACCCGGGTTCGATCCCCCGCAACGGTGCCAAAAACTTGATGCATTCGAAACTAGCAAGTATACTAGTCGCACAAGTAATAAAGTGATAAGTAAGATATCGTTCCCATGAGGATTGATTCTAATTGAATTTGTTATTTCCAGCAACAATAAACTAAACAGGGGGATTTTTGTTGAATGCTTTACTAAATGAAATAAGAATGCAAGTAAAGAATAACAAAACAGAAAGTAAATTTGAATGAAAAATCAATGGAGAAAGCTGGTTAAGGGATCCTTCTCTACCACAAGATATGGATTTGCGAATTAATTGTAGAATTGTCATCTAATTACAGCATTGAAGTTATCAACCGTAGATAATAACAAGCTCTATTACCCCAATCTTTCCTTACTTTGTTGTTAAATAAAACAAGCTCTTTATTTAATCTCTATCCATTAAACAACCTAGAACAAGCTCTCTGAGTTTAATTCAATGGATGCATTATGATAAGAAAGATAGGTTGATCTAAGCAATAAACACACAAGCTCGGATTATTTAACTTAGGTTATATTCTCCAATTGTAATCTCTGATCACAATTTTGCTACTAATGATTAGAAATTCAAGACAATTACGGATCAAGATTTCTAGTCTAGCAATAAATCACAACCAGATTATATTCAGTTGGCCACTCAAATACAATCAGCAAGCAATCATAAGCATTAATATGGGAGAATACAAGCAACTTCAATTAGAGAATTGGATAACAATTCCTTACACAATCAACTTACAAAAACCATATCAGGGGCTTTGAAATCACCTCAACCAATTCAGATTCAGTTACACATGTTTAAGAACGTGGTAAATACAATACAACATGGAGACATTCCAGAAAATGAAAGGGAAGGGAAAAACTTAGCAAATTTGATGTAATTCTCTTTGGATTGTAGTTCTTCCTCTTTCCAAGCTTCCTTTCTCCTTCAAGAACTCCAAGAGATGAAAGAATTCCAGAGCTGCAGCCTCCACCACGTTCTCCCCTCTTCAAGTTATGAAAATAAAACCCTAAAATGTGTTTAAATACTCTGCTACAGTGACCTGCTACAGTATCCCGTATTATACATGCTACAGTGGCTTGTGGAATTATATTTCTATACATCTCACACTGTTTTGATTACAACTTTTGGTACACTGAATGGATTTATAAACCGTAAATTTCTCCAGAAAATAGACTTCGAGAGCTTTCCAACGGTATATAACATGTCGTCGGGTTCATTGTATATCAATACAATTAAATCTGAGAAGATCACTGACTAGCAGAGGTGAAAATGAAGGGTTTTACTCCATTTTTGTGCAAGTTGCTCCAAAACTCCTACAAACATCAAAACCACACAAAAACATAAAAATACCAAGGAATATAGCAAAGAAACATGGACGAATTGATATAAAAGTAATACATAAATAGACACCTATCACCAACCGAGGACGAGGACCAGGTGCCACACCAAGAGCCTAGGGGAGGGGCATGAGGCCTGTACTGTTTGAAGTACATCGAGTTCCTAGTAGGGGGCGTTCCACTGACTGAGATTAAGGCATTTTCGGACGACGAATGACAGGAGAGAATGACAGTACAACTTTGGGTTAGCCGCGAAAACCCACAGACACAAGAGCCTGCCCCGACCATCACGGTGCCCTTCCAGCTTGAGGCGCTGTTGCTGCAACCTCTTGTGCCTGCTGATGTTGCAGCCACTACCGGGACTACTGATGATGTGTCAGGAGATGTTACGACCACTATTGCCCATGACGACGTTGATTCAGCAGAGGTCGAGCAGCAGCCGAGCACGTTTGTACCATGAGATCACCTATTTTTTGTATATATTATGTTTAGTTACACTTTTTTTTCTGGTTGATAGTTTCTGGATATTTACACATTATTGTATAGTGACATTTTTTTTTTATAGTCGCACATGGTTACCATGTATAGTTGTACGAAAACTTGTAAAAGCATCTTTCCTCGGTTGTATAAGTACATAAATGTTTCCCATGTATTTCGGTTGTAAACCATTATATACAATGAGTATGTGTAAAGTTTCCATTTCCTACATGATTGAGACATATCATATAAGTTCTGTGGACAAAAAATAATTACGAAATTGCTTGCAAAAGTCGAAAAAATGAGTGTTCTGCCAAAACGCTCGACGACGCTCGACATACACCCTCGACACTCGACATATGGGACGCGACACACGAACTCGACTATCTTTTGCATCCGACACTCGTCAAGTTTGGCACTCGATGCACATACTCGAACACTCGATAAAATAGGCTCGACGCTTGACCAACGACTCTCAAAATACTTGACATTCATGGTTCGAGACATCTACACATCAGTTTCAAAGTATGCCCGACACTCGACTCTCGACACGCGACACACGAACTTTCGTCGATGTTGTCAATCCACAAGACGCGCGACGACACTCGAACCTAGAATCGACATAATGCCTAGACACTCGACACCACCATCCGACATGTCGAGATTCGATCCGACAGAACCACTCGACACTCGACGACACTCGATGACACTTGTCTTCTTCAACCTTCAACTGCGAAAACAGATTTTTGCACAATGACAGTCAATTTTCAGCATATTTTCACACAGACAGCACTATCTCTAACCTTAGTTCACATACATATCCCATTTTTAAGCTATATAATGCGATTGTCAGCTACCAAAACGATCAATAACAAAAACACTATAACCTAATGAAATTTTCATGCCATTTAGAGAGAGATTAAGGAAAGTTGTTCTTACGTTATTTGCTCAGCTTCAGCTGTTGAGGTTATTTCAGACAGTAAAGTGAAGTGAAGTGATTTGATCTGACTGGTTTCTTTGTTCTTAGTTTAGTTTACTGGCTTTCTTCAATTTCTTCCGAAGAGGGATTTAATAAATGTTTTGGAAAATTATTGATAGTATAAGGATATTTCTGTCTTTTTGTCAAGAAAGTGTCTATGGCATGAAAATTTTTCAGGATGTGTCTATTTTTCAACAGGCCCCCTAATTTTGTCTATTTTCTCAATTTTTTCTTTATTTTATTTTAGGTGAACAAATTGAAATAGTCAAGCTTTGAGAGTCTTTCGAAAATTAAGAAGTCTCAAAAAAGTTTTGAAAATTGAAGTTGGGAGGGCTATTTGGATCAATATTTTCTTTCGTTATCTAATAAATTCAACTTAAATCCTAGCACAAATATTTGACATTGTTTATTAACATAAATTTTTGAGTTTTTATCTCATTAACTTTAATGATTGAGATTGAAACTTTAAAAATTATATTTTATATTGACAACTCATAAATCATATCAACCATTCAATTTTGTTGATCAATGATTAAAAATTTAAATATAGTCTCATGTCAAAAACTTTTGTGTAAATAGTTCTCTATCTATAATAAAAATACTTATCTAAACAAATTTAAGATTTACTAAAAGTGAGCTTGTTACAATCCAATAGATCTAATAAGTTATATTTATTAGTTCACAACTTGTCATTTGAAAATGACCAACGAACAACTCACTTATCAAATTATAAGTATCATTTGTTGGCTATTGGATATTATTTTTTATAAATGATTTGTTCTTCTCAGTGATAAGGGGGCACTTAATCAACCGCTCAACTTGACTTTTTATTAAGCAATAAATGATCCAAGTTTAACTAAACTTAAAAGTAATCTCTTTAAACTTGGTTATTTATGAAATTAACCAAAAATTTTCAACTAGCATATATCACACAGGTAACCTTTCATGAAATCCATAATCATTTATAATATGGAAAAAATTACCAATACTATGTTAGGTCAAACATAAGAATATGAATCTTGATCCTGCAGTTAACAAAATTATGTTTCAAGATTTAACAAAGAAAAAAATGTAATAACAATTATATATTTTATTTATAATATTTTACAACGATAGATATGATTTAATTTTAAATTTTAAGCCTTTAACACGCATCTTGGCATGCAAAGAACTCACGTGCACTTGCATATAGATCAAGGCTCATATGTTTTAATTATTCTAAAGTAAGCTATTAACAATTGTAAAACAACTCAAATCTTTTTACATTGTAATTTTCATTTAGTTATTGCTTGTCTAAAACTGTTGACATGCGTTAGATTTCAAATCTCCTATAAATCATGTAAACTTGCATAAAAATCACTGACATAATAGTATATCTAGAATTTTATCTAATAGATAGCACTATTAACATTTTTAGTATTTTTTTTTTTTAGATAACCTTGAAGATATGGTACAAAAATAGTAAGAATATGAATTCACATATTTCATTAACTTTGTTTATTGAACCCAAAAAGAAAAGAAAAAAAGAAAAAAAATACATGTAGGATAATAAATTAAATTGGGTTGAGTTAGGCTGTGCTTAGTCATATATAATGTTGATGGGCCATGTGTAATCGGTTTGTTTGTAATTGTAAACCATATACTGTCCTCAAGAAGTCCAAAAGTCTGTAAGCCCATGTAACTAAGCCCAGCCCAAGACAAGTCACTTAAGTTTAGATGCAAAAAGGTCAGTTTGGGAGATGGCAATGAGCAGCTGCTGAGGAAGAAAAGAAGCTACAAGAGAAGATGATGACGAAGCTTGTGGGAGATCAAGAACAATTGTTCCGACCAATTCATCACTATAAATAGGGGACTCCAACTATTAAAAAGGGACTCATTCTTGGCAATTCATGCTTATGAACATAGAGGAATTCCATAATTTTCTATTTCTAGCATTAATTTTAGAAATTTCTTTCACTTTCTTACCTTTCTCTCACTTTCTCACCGAGTATCATGAAACCCAAGAAAACCAGTAAAAAAAAATGACGGTGTTTTATTATACTAAAAGAAATGCTACAAATATGATATTAATTAAAAGTTTAAAATTGTTATTATCGAATTTTTGAACTTGTATTCTTTAATAACAAGTAAAATATCAGTTGGTTAATTGTAAGTTACAAAAGAAGAGATAGAAAAAGAAACAAGTCGTGATTTTATTAGATTTTAAATCAAGGTTCACGAGTGATCTCAAATAAACTAAAATGGAAGACATTTGTAAGCAAATGAAAATAAAACATGTAATTTAATGAAATAAAATAATGCGAGTAGAATTAAAAAAAAAAAGAAGGTCACATGAGATCAAATAAAGTTTGAATAGTATGAAACTTGAAAAACTGAGGCAAGCTGTTGGATATGTTACTAGTTGGATTGAGAACGAGCCCAATTTAATTCACCTAAAATAAAGAAAGTTAAAGCTAACATTTTCAAAGTTATGAGGGGCACGTGCCTCTTATACTCTACATGGGTTCTTTCATGCACTCAGGTGATAGTGAAAATAGAGTAACAAAAGCATTGAGAAAAGTACAAAGTTTTAGCAAATCATAAGTTTATCGCAACTAATATTGAATTATGAGATATTTAATCTACTAACAAGGTTTGGGTTCGTAAACCAAGTAAATGCGTTTACGGTGAAGAATATTTATATGACACCCGAGGTATTGAAAGAATCACAAATTTTTAGAAAATCACAAGTTTATTACATCTTATATCGCTAATGAATGAATTTTTGGATTGGTTTATGAGAGACTTGAATTTCTTTAATTAAGTATATGTGTTTTGGATGAAGAATTTTTATGTGAACTTGAAAAGAGCCCGAAGCAAACAATATTTCCTTGGTCCTTGGACCACGACCACATTACTATTATTCTTTCGTTAACTAGTAAAATTATGGTAGTTCCAGCCAAAGAACACATCACCCGTAAACTACAAAGAAGCAAAAGTCATTAAAAGATGACCGATGCTTTGAGGAAGGTGTTTCTTGTACAAAAGTAATGTGGAAATTAAAATAATCATAATACTTTTTAAGGTGTTCATTTAGAAAAGGAATTAGTTAGGAACTTTATGGGGTTGAATAGTACTCTATTGTACTTGAAGTAGTTCTATTCAATCCCTATTTTTATTTATTTTTTAATTTTTGACAATTTAATCTTAAGAGATAAACTATTACAAAAAAGAATCTAAATACATATATAGGACTTTTCTTTTTTAATTGTCTAATTTTTTCTCAACAGTTTTTAAGATTTATGATGAAGATCACTGTTACAAATGTATTTACATTTGGATTTTTTAAGGAGAAAAATGGTTTTATTTCCTCAATAAGTATTTAATATTGGAGTATCTTTTTTTCCGATTAATATTTTTAACCAGGATTTTGATTTAGCAGGAGGTCAGCAATCACATATATTTTCTATTATATTATTTTACAGGATCACGTGGAAACCTCACAATATATAACACTCAAAATTTAGGATCTTGGAATTGAACTATAAAGAAGATATGCAAATGCATATTTTGGAGAGCCTAACAAATATATATTGTTATGGCCATTAGGGGTGGCAATTTTCGACACGACACGCGAACACGACTTGACACGACACGGGTTTAAGCGGGTTTGAGTTTTGGCATATTCGTGCTCGTGTCGTGTTCGTGTCGAAGATTTCAACCCGTTTAATAATCGTGTCGTGTTCAGGTTGAGAGTCTTCAACATGCGAATACGATTATGACACGACACGATTATGACACGAACACGATTATGACACGAGTAACACGAATAACACGAATACATATTATACACGATTGACACGATAACACGATTAACACGAATATTGACACGAACACGATTATGACACGAGTAACACGAATACATATTATACATGATTGACACGATAACACGATTAACACGAATATTGACACGATTACATATTAAATTTAAAAATACTAAACTTTTTAGACATTTTAGTCCCTATATGTATCCAAATTTTAAAATAAAAACAGAATTTTAAAAACCTAATAAATTTTAAAACTTAGGATATTTTTATCATTTAACAAAAATTATAAATCTAATTCTGTACCGTGTCATAATCGTGTTAACGGGTCATAATCGTGTTAACGGGTCATAATCGTGTCAATAATGTAAACGTGTCTTAATCGTGTTAAACGGGTTGTGTTCGTGTCTAACACGATTACGACCCGTTTATTATTCGTGTTAGCGTGTCGTGTCGTGTTATCCATTTAATAATCGTGTCATGTTCGTGTCATGTCACAGTGACACGAATAATAAACAGGTCGTGTTCGTGTTGGGTCAATTCTTATCGTGTAACAGCTCGACACGACACGAACACGACCCGCGAACACGAATTGTCACCCCTAATGGCCATAACAAAATTGGGCCTCAATTATTTCTAATATAGTAAGCCCATTACTGAAGCCCATTATTTGGGCCTATTATCTGGGTCCCACAATGACCCATCCCGACTCCTATATAAACTCTCTGAATTATTGCTCAAGGTATGCACACTTTTCTGAACTCATTCTCTCTCTAAATTTACTTTGCTTTTGAGAGCTTCTCTCTCTAGGAAATTCTCGCAGAAAATTTCGGAGTGCCGGAAACTGACTTAAGCGTCGGAGGGTTTTCGCCGGCACCACCGCCGACCCCCCTGACTGTTTTTCTTTGCTCACAGGATTGGACTCGACGTACAATTCGAGCTCCAACCCGCTTCCCAGCCATCCGAAAATCGTGCATCAATAGTTGCCGCCGTCTGTGTGAACGACAGTTTAAACCTCTTTAGTTGTTGCTCCCATCCAAACGTACTCAAACACATCATGAGTCATGAATCTCAACACTCAACCTCCCTAGAGGTTGACGAAGAAATCGAGGTAGAAGCACCTCCCTGACACCGAAGGGTATTTGATACAGGGAGAGCTTTAGTGATATCCTATGGGGTGGGGCCTAACCTCAGGCAACCCCGACTTCCACTTAGAAGACCGAGGAAAGGCAAGACGAATCGATTAACTACCATGGAACATACCATGCAAAATTTTAGTGAGCAAATGAACCGCATGGTGACTATGTTCAACCAAGCATTTAGACAGAATGCTCAGCAGGCTACAAATACTGTTGGGAATAACCCAATGAGTTCCATGGTAGTAACTAATGTCCAGACGGATGTTGGTGGGCGTCCTGACCTAGTCACCCAGACTACTGGATTGCCTCGCCATCAGGTCATTCAACCGAATCTTCCCCATCCTATTGTTCAAGGAGGGGATGGTCGCCCAAAGATTTCCTCTCCCTCGCACATCATATCTGAACAACAATTAGCAGCAGTAGACCTTCGACACTCTCTAAACAAGAAACGCCATACAAGCGTTGAGCAGGTACCAAGGGGAAGTAATATTGATCAGCCAGCCTATTCTTATCATGGTCCTTACACTCCGGGGGGTAATTATCAGTCGAAAAGAAATCGCCCCAGCTCACCACCTAGAGTTAAGAATCATCACCCAGATGTTGTCTCAATGGATGTCTCAGAGGAGGAAACATCAGATAATCATTATGAGAAGTTCAAGCGAGAAATGGATGAAAAAATCCATAAACTGGAGAAGTTGATTAAGCGTTCAGGAGGAGAAGAAGATGGTCGTCCACAATGGGAATCACCCTTTGCTGAAGATATCCTTAGGGAAAGATACCCATACGGATTCCGGATGCCGCAACTTGAGCTTTACCAAGGGACGACGGACCCCTGAGAGCATTTAGACTCTTTTATTTCTCATATGGAGATACAAGGGGTCTCAGGGGGAATCATGTGTAGAACTTTTTCTCTTACCCTTGGAGGACCAGCTAAGCAATGGTATAGAAGGCTACCAGCTGCATCCATCTCCAGCTTTGATGAGCTTGCTCGTAGTTTCCTCGCACATTTTAGCAATATGAAGACAAGAAGTCGACCAGCACAGAGCCTTCTTTCAATCAAGCAGGGTCGTAACGAATCCCTTCGTGCATTTGTGGATAGATATCAGCGGGAGGTTGCCCGAGTGGATCTATTTCATGATGGTTACCCTATGCAATGCTTGGTTCAAGGAATCAGAGGGGAGCTCTCTCTAGCATGGGAATTCTCCGTTAACCTGCCACGCACGTACCAAGAAGCATTAGCAAGGATCTCTAGCCATGCTGATGCTGAGGAAATTTTTCAAGCAAATTACCCTAGGCAGACTCTGGTGATGCCTAATTCCTCACGTGCAGATAGACGGCCATATAATAAAAGAGAACCTCATGATAGAAATCGAAGGTCGATTCCGGATCGACGCTCCGCGCAAGATACATTTAGAAATGATCGCTTCTTGTTGCAAGGGTCATCCTCCCAACCCCGCCAAGAGCATCATGATCGACCTCAGGAAGAACACCGTACTTTCACATTACTTAATATGCCACAGTAGGATATCTTGAAGGAGATCAAAGATAAAGGTCTATTGAAAGAACCTGCCTCCTTACGGTCGAATCCAAAAGCAAAAGATAAAAGAAAGTTTTGTCATTTCCATCAGGCTCATGGTCATAACACTGTAGATTGCTTCGAACTGAGGAGACAAATCGAGGGTCTTATCAAGGATGGCCAGCTATAAGAATACATTTATCGGCCCCCTGAACCATCCAACAAAAATGACAAGGGGAAGGAACCATTAGAAGAAGTAGCTACAATTTTTGGGGGAGTGGTGGCTGGATCAAGTTCCCAAGCCCGAAGGCATCTAGCTAGGCAAGCAAGATATGACCTCCCTCGCCACGAAGTCAACTTGACAGCCTCCTCCACTAGTGTTGGGGATCGTGATGTTATCTCTTTTTCATCGCAAGATGCGCAGGGTATCCATCATCCACATTGTGATGCCTTGGTCCTCACAGTAATAGTGGCCAATAAAAGGCTACGAAGAGTATTGATTGACAACGGGAGCTCGGCTAACATAATGTCTTTGGATGCATTTGATCGATTGGGTCTTAACCATAAAGATATGAGAGGCATCCAAACT
Organism: Boswellia sacra; assembly: GCA_013180625.2. Lineage (NCBI taxonomy): Eukaryota > Viridiplantae > Streptophyta > Magnoliopsida > Sapindales > Burseraceae > Boswellia > Boswellia sacra. The sequence continues at coordinate 16,310 of SNVD02011912.1, read as the reverse complement.
TCCCTGATGGGATTCGCTGGAGGAAAAGTCATTCCAGAAGGAGTAATTTCGTTACCAGTGACCTTGGGAGAAAGCTCCCTACAGATAACCAAGATGGTGAACTTCCTCGTAGTAGATCACCCAGGTGTTTATAACGCCATTCTTGGACGGCCGTCACTTTACGACTTCAAGGCTGTCATGGGTGTCTATCATCATGTCTTGAAATTTCCAACACCCGCAGGGATAGGAGAAGTTAGAGGTGAACAACAAACTTCTCGAGAATGCTACAACATGGCTTTCAAAGAGAAGTCACATAAGCTATGGATGATTCGTGGAGAACCTTCCGAGGGGATGGAAAGTCTGGATCCACGAGACCAAGAAAAAGGGGAGGCTGTAGCTCTAATAGAAGGGATGGAAGATGTCCCTGTTTGTTTGAATAATCCGGAGAAGATAGTGAAGGTGGGTGAGAATCTTCCTCTACCAATCAAGGATAGGTTGATTGGTTTTCTTCGAGAGTACAGTGACGTTTTTGCATGGTCTCACGAAGACATGCCCGGTATAGACCCGAATATAGCTGTCCATCACCTTAATGTCAACCCTCAAGCTCAACCTGTTCGACAAAGGAGGAGGCACCAAGCCCCAGAGCGTTCAGAGGCAATTGCCTTAGAAGTGGAAAAACTCTTAACAAGTGGAATCATTCGAGAGGTAAACTACCCCGAATGGCTCTCTAATGTTGTATTGGTGAAAAATGCCAATGGAAAATGGTGCGTCTACATCGACTTCAAAGATTTGAACAAGCATTGTCCAAAGGATAGTTTTCCACTACCCAGGATAGATCAATTAGTTGATGCCACAGCTGGCCACCAATTGCTGAGCTTTATGGATGTGTATTTTGGTTATAACCAGATTCCAATGTATTCAAAGGATGAAGAAAAAACAGCCTTCATCACTGATAGAGGGTTGTACTGTTATCGGATGATGCCTTTTGGATTGAAAAATGCTGGAGCAACTTATCAACGATTGGTAAACTCCATGTTTGCTCCTCTCCTAGGAAAGACAATGGAAGTTTATGTGGATGATATGCTCACCAAAAGTATGGACGCCAGATCCCACGTAGACGACCTCCGAACAACTTTTGACATCCTTAGGAAACACGATATGAAGCTGAATCCCACCAAATGTGCTTTTGGGGTATCCTCTGGGAAGTTCTTAGGATTTATTGTCACCCAAAGGGGGATAGAGGCCAATCCTGAGAAAATCCAAGCACTTATGCGGCTGGAGTCTCCCAAAACACCAAAGGATATACAAGTCCTCACTGGACGAGTGGCCGCCTTAAATCGCTTTATTTCTAGGGTGACTGACAAATGTCACCCTTTTTTCAAAGCGTTAAGGAAGTGCAAGCAGTTTGAATGGACAAATGAGTGTGAGAGTGCTTTCTTACAGCTGAAGAAGTACTTAGGTTCTCCTCCTCTCCTCTCCAAACCAATTATGGGGGAACCATTCTTTCTGTATCTAGCAGTCTCCGCATGTGCAGTGAGTGCAGCTCTTGTCTGTGAAGACCAGGGAATCCAGAGGTCAGTCTATTATGTGAGTAAGGCCTTGACAGATGCCGAAGGTAGATACCCTCCTATGGAGAAGCTGGCTCTCGCCTTAGTTGTTGCGGCACGGAAGCTTCGCCCATATTTTCAAGCACATACTGTTATGGTTCCAACTGATCACCCTTTAAGGCAAATACTCTATCATCCAGAGCTTTCTAGAAGACTTGTCAAGTGGTCCATTGAGTTGGGAGAGTTTGACATACACTATGTTGCAAGACCATCAATCAAAGGGCAAGCAATCGCTGACTTCATTGCCGAATTTTCAAGTAATATAGATAAGGAGGATGAAGAGACCAGTACAGGGTCAAGTGATAGACCAATGTCCATAGGAATCGATCCGCAGAAGGCATGGGTCTTGTTCGTAGATGGGTCATCTAACAAGATTGGTAGTGGAGCTGGCTTGATTTTGTCAACCACGGATGGAGTAGAGGTGGCGGTGGCACTACGTTTCAATTTTAAAGCCACCAATAATATCGTAGAGTATGAAGCTCTCCTTGGAGGACTTAGGTTGGCAGTTGCCCTAGGGGTAGAAGAGATCGTCATCCATAGTGATTCCCAACTTGTGGTTAACCAAATCTGTGAAGACTATCAGGCAAAAGGCTCTACCATGATAGCTTACTTGGGTAGAGTTAACTCCCTTCTGCGCAGTTTTAAAGGTTTCGACATCGTAAGAGTCCCGAGGGTAGAGAATTCAAAGGCTGATAGTTTAGCCAGAATTGCTTCAAGAATAGACCCCCTTCTACCGACCGCCTCTTATATGGTCGTTCTAGAATCTCCAAGTATATCACAACATGAGCTTCCACCAGAGAAAACAATGGCCATAAACGGTAGCCTTAGCTGGATGGACCCTATCATAAAGTTCTTAGAGACGGGGGAACTTCCAGCTAATCGAAATGAAGCGATCAAGGTAAGGGGGAGAGCGTCAAGATACACTATGGTCAATGGTGTTCTTTACAAAAGAGGGTTCAGCCTTCCTCTTTTAAAGTGTCTTCGCCCAGAAGAAGCTGATTATATTCTCAGAGAAATCCACGAAGGGATATGTGGTAACCATTCTGGTGGTCGATCTCTAGCTCATAAGTGTATCAGGCAAGGATACTATTGGCCAACCATGAAAAATGATGCTAAAACATTTTCAACTAGGTGCAACAAGTGCCAAAAGTTTGCCAACATTCCAAGGAAAGCTCCTGAGAATATGACTCCAATGACAGCCCCATGGCCGTTCGCCCAATAGGAGCTAGACCTTATTGGACCTCTTCCAATGGGTAAAGGTCAAGTTAAATATGCTGTTGTGGCAATTGATTACTTCACTAAGTGGGCAGAAGCTGAACCCCTCGCATCGATTACTGAAAAGAAGACCACAGACTTTGTAAAGAAGTCAATTGTCTATAGGTTTGGTATCCCTCACACCATCATTACGGACAATGGCAAGCAATTTGACAACTCCAACTTCAGGAACTTCTGTAAGGAGTTGAACATCTCTTTGTGCTTTTCATCTCCAGCTCATCCTCAAGCAAACGGTTAGGTGGAGGCTATTAACAAAACAATTAAACACCTCCTCAAGACCAAATTAGATGCTAGGAAAGGTGCATGGCCAGAAGAGCTTCCACAAGTGCTTTGGGCATACCGAACCACTATCCATACGGCAACAGGAGCAACCCCATACTCCTTATCATTTGGCTCAGAAGCAGTCATACCTGTTGAAATTGATCTTCCATCACCTCGTATCGAGGGATATGACGAAGAGCTTAATCATAGAAGCCTTCAACTCAACCTGGATCTTCTTGAGGAAGAAAGGGATCTCACTAGTGTCAAGGTTGCTGTTTACCAAGAGAGGGTTGCTCGATATTTCAACTCTAAGGTTAAGCACCGATCTTTCCAAGAGGGAGATCTGGTTTTGAGACAAGTACTACAAAATACTCGAGATCCCGCTGATGGAGTATTAGGGCCCAACTGGGAGGGTCCTTATCAAGTCAAGGCAGTCATCCGATCAAGCATCTACAGACTGGTCACCATGGATGGGAGGTTGCTCCGTCATCCATGGAATGTTGAGCATTTAAAAAAGTATTTCCCGTAATCTCTTTATATGCAATAACTCCTTCTAGGAACTTATGCATGTGTAACAACTCCCATAGGGAGACTGATAAAGAGATTATCAATAAAGTGTTCAGTTTATTCAGAATTTTGTGATTGCACATCCTTAAAGCATATGTATGATCAAATTGCAATAAGATGGAAAGAGTAAAAGAATACAACACCAGAAAGAAAAAAATTCTTAGAGTGCTTATTATTTCAAAATTGGTTGAGGAGTGCCATACATATAGTCCAAGTAAGGACAAATCCTCACCTATAACATTGAACTGAAAGCAAAGACAATAAAAGGTAAAGTCAAGGCTTGGAGAGCAGCCCTAATATGATTATGCCCTACGAATAAGCATCTACCTAGTTGGAAGAATTCCAACTATCTCTAAGAAGTGGCCTCATCATCTCCTTCTTCGTCTGAAGATGATGAAGTAGAGTCGCCTTGCTTGGCCTCCCAGGCTGCTGTGTACAATGTCGACTCGTAATCCTCATCTTTAAGGATGAGGTGGTGGAATTGCTCAGGATCAGAGTTTGTTGTTGGGATAGACTATGCTACCAAGTTTAACTCTTCAGCTATGGGAGACTGATCAATCCCTGGGTAGCGGTCATGGAACCATCTACGCACCCTATTGACTTCATCAATATAGGAACGTTCCATAGCTTGCTGGTAGATACGACCCCTACGGAAGCGAGCAATTGCTTTGTCAATCCTACTTTGCTCAGCAACAGCCCTCTCCCGAAGCTCTTGGCCAAAATCATTGGCCTTTTTATGCTGGATAACTGCCTCCTTCTTGGCTTCGGACAAGTCCGCTTTCATTCTGTCCATCTATTCTTTCATCTCTGCCATCTTTTTTTTTGTTTCAGTTAAGTTGTCAAGGCAGACTAGATGTTTCACTTTCCAGTCGGCAACCTCAGAAGTGAGATGGTTAACTTCCTTGAGGAGGTTGGTGTTAGTAGACTCTCCTTGAGCTAAGGGTCCTGTCGCCTACAAAAAAAAGGGGGCAAAGAGAAGAAAAGAGATAAGGCATGACTTTCAAAAGTATAAAAAAAAGAGAGAAAGGGTCTTAGTAAAACCCGACCTGAAGTATGATGTCCATCCCAATAGCGATCGCGTCAAAGTATGTAAGTTTTACATTGTCGGGAAAGACATTGGTAGGCATGAGACGTGCAACACTTTGAGACAATTCACGAAGGCAGTCTCCACATGTCGAGCCATTTTGAAAGCCTGTATTATCAAAGGTAAAACGCCTAGGTAGTTGAGAGGTTGAGGGTAACTTACTTTCAGTAGGCTTCGAGACTGCCACTTCGTTCGTAGGCTGAACGGAGGTTGACCTATCAGGAACCGACTTCCGTATGGGAATCTCCTTGTGACCACTGGCTCTCCTCTTCGAAGGTCCAAGAGTTGGAGGACTTCCACTTTGTTTCTTCTGGGACGGACCAGGCCTGTCATCGGCGAAGGGTTTAAGAGGCATCCTGGCTTCAAGTTGGGCAAATTGCTTCTTGGTAGGATGTAAAGGAAATAGACCTGCGCAAAAATAAAACTGGTAAGCCAAACAAGCACATGTTTGATGAAGTGAGGTAAGATCAGGAAATAATGATCAAGCTTACCTTCCGGAGGAATTGGAGGTGACAAGCCAAGATAGGCCAATTGCTCCCGATCAGTGAGGCTATTCACGTTCTTTGAGTCAACGGGTAGCTTGAGTACCTTTTATAAGTCGTTTCTTTCTTTTTGAGATAACAGCGGACGTTTGGTCCAAGGGGCTGCAATAAAAACAGAAAAGAATGTTAGTTGATCAAGGGTTTTCATAATGAAGATAGATAGGGTATCATCATAATAGGGTACCACAAAAATCAAAACGCCTCCTGATCCTCAACTTCTCCCTCTTCGGACGGGCACCTTCCTGATACTTCTAACTGCCACCACACCAGAATTGTTTATGCTTCCATTCTTTCACATGAGAGGGAATGCCAAAAAGGCGGTTGGGGTCATCCGTCTTCCCTCACTGGGATATGTAATAGTAACCCGTTTTTTCCCCGTTTGGTGGGTGAATGGCAAAAATGTATTTAACATGGTTGGTGGTAGGATCACCAAGGCCTGCGTTTCTGAATAGACTTTGAAATGCTATCAGAAGTCTCCATCCATTGACCGACAATTGGGTAGGGACAATGCCCATAGCATCGAGCATCCGCCGAACATAATTATCAAAGGACACCCGGAGACCAGCTCTCAATAGCTCTAGGCTTAAGCCAATAACACATCGGGGTGGCCTACTCCACCGATCACCTTTCCTTGGAAGAGACAGGATAACCGAATCCGGGATAAGGAAATGGTCTCTATATATTTTTAATCGGTCACCCAGGAGTTGATTGTCAATATGGTCAGCCTCCCGCCACTTTTCACCTTCAGGATCACTATCTGACTGTCATTTATGATACCTGTTCTTGCACTTGGACAATAAAACTTTCCCTTGTAGTCAAATTGACATTGGCCTCCTTTTCGCTTACACCCAGCACATTCTCTTCTTATATTTACTTGAAGAAGAAACCAACCTGTATATAAGTTTTGGAATCCAAACACTTTTGGGTATTGTTCTCCCAGAATTGAATAAGCTGACATTTAGCAGGAACGTTGATGTAGTAGTCAGAGTCTGAATACTGCATTCTGGAAAGATATTTAGTGGTATACTATCATGACGACACCTCCACGTCTTGTTTCTCTAGGATTTCAAAAGAGGAAAAAGGAGAGCCGGGAATGGTCAAATTTCTGATGGTTCCATTACAATAAGGGTTGTCAAAACGCTTATCATCCTGTTGATCCCAAAGCGTAACCGAATTGTAAGATAAAACCATGGCCCATCCTTCCCTAATAGGTTCAAAAATAAACCCTTATCACCCGGATCCTCTGGCTGGCACCTACATGGTCGCTATCTATAATAATAGGCTCAAAGATAAACATTAGTCCAGTGGTACAGTGATGGAATAACACACGACTGAAAAAACTTGAATTGCAACCAATTTGGATTTCTACTGTACATATAACTAATTTTAAATTGCGTCTTCTTTCACAGAATATATAAAATGTGAAATTTTCGTATCTGAAATGCAAGTGTAGTGTTATATACAGGTCATCAGGTTTAGCAAGACAAGCTTCGACCTATAATTTTCTAGTTATAGTATAGCAGGAAACATCGAAAAAAGTGTATCACATATCGTGATTCTTCAAGAGTATAAATTGATCTTCTTATTGGATTAATTTTGTTTCTTTGTTCAATAACCATTTTGAAAACTGAAAACTAATTATTTTACACAAAATTTATCACCCGTTGTATCTTTTTTTGTTTTTTACTTAAAATTAAGGAATGAAGCACTTATAAATAAGGACTAGGAAGTCCCGCTTCAATTTTAATTTTAATTTTTTTAATAAGATTTTAGAATAAGTTGTCTTAGTTGACTTGCATAAAACCAATTAACTATTTTTTAATACCTTTTGATATAAGTTGATCTTATTATTAAATTTCATCTTTGCTAATCATATTACCAAGGATAACTATATGAAAATTCAACCAATCCACAAAGTGAATTTTGAAAATTTGAAATTGTAAACATTTTTTTGTAGTTAATTTTAAAAAGGAAGGACTAACATATACGATAATTATATATTTTAACGTGAAAATTAGTTAGATGAAACATTGCCAATTTAATTTTATAAGTAATAGCATGTGCATGCACACACACAAAACACCTAGCTTTGATTACATACATAAGAATAGTTTTTTTAGTAATTGGTCTATAGTTCAAATATATGACCATTGGTGGAATGATCCAATGCTAATAACTTAATAATTGGTGCCATTTAGCACCCCATTTTCCATCCAAACGGTCCCCATCTCTTAATTTGAACGGGTTAAAATAGAAAAAAAAAACCAATAATCCATCATTGCTATAAAAACAACATGCCTCTTTCCTTTTTATTCTAGCCTCAATTAGATTAAACTAATTTTACATGGGATAATACATATACAAGTGTATATCACTTTGAACATAACCATAAGTGCAAAAATTCTATCACTTTCAATTGGAATCCTAATAAATCCAGGGTGAAGAAATAGGAGGAGGAAAATTGTTTTTACTTTTTTCTGCTATCTAAAAGAATAGAAAACCTCTATTTATAGAGTAATAAAATTAGTGGATATTCAAAATTTAATTTATAACTCTTGAATAATGACTCATTAATCTATAAGTTACAAAATTGAAATTGAAATGGCTCATTAATCTATAAGTTACAAAATTAAATTTGTAATAGATTTAAATTTCATCAATTTATTATTCATTCATGAATCAAGTTATTTTTTCCAACAGCTTCTTCATTGTTGAGGGTCCTATATACATATATATATATACATACATATATATACGCACATATATAGCCAGATATGTTATAATTGTCTTCCAAGATCCAATTCTTGCATAAAGTTGAGACAAAAGAAATAGAACAAGAGGAAGAGAAAAAGTTTCTGATAGGGCTAGAAATGGCAAGGTAGAGCTTCTTATAACAACCATGACCTTACTCATCATGGTTATGGGCATGGTAGTCATTGCCCAAGGTGCTATAAAATGTTCAGATTGTCCAAGTGCTTGCCGTAATTCATGCATGGGCGATCCAACTGGAATTTGCGTGCGAGGTTGTTTAACTAGTTGTTTCAAGAATTGTGTAGATCTAGAAACCGAAGCTGCTTTGCAAATTCCACCTGCTTCGGTATATCCGTAAATCTAGTAAACATTTCAGAAATTAATTCATCTAATTTCAACTTAAAAAGCTTATAGCTATGAACTAGCATACTAATTTTAGATTCTTTAACTTGACTAGTTCCTTCATGAGTTACTTCAAGTGTGTGCCATATTTCTTGTGCCGTAGAACAAGTAGATGTTCTATTAAACTCATTTCTATCTAAAGCACAATGTAACACATTCATAGCTTTAGCATTCAAACTCAATTTCTTTTTATCATCTTCACTAAACTCTTTAGATTCTTCAACCATGCTTTCTCCATTTGCAATTCTAGTAGGAACAAAGGTCCTTCCAAAACAATAGACCATAAATTATAATCAAATAATTGCAAGAAAATACTCATTCTAGTTTTCCAATAAGAGTAATCACTTCTATTAAAAAATGGAGGTCTAGAGATAGAAAGCCCTTCAACATATGAAGTTGGATTAAAAGTTGTCATAGGTCAAAATCGGTTAAGATTTAAAAAAAAAAAGAGCAACCTAGCTTTGATACCACTTGTTGACCCCAGTATGGCAACCTAAGAGGGGGGGTGAATTAGGTTTTTGTTTATAAAAACGGATTTATAAAAATTTTCTTGAAAGATCAAAATTAGTTCACTCTTTCTTTGAGAATAAAGGTGATGAAAATGAAATTAGAAGTTATCAAAGATGCAATCAAGAGCATAACAATAATGAGCAATCACAAGTACAAGTAAGTATAAAGAGGATAGGGATATAGAGAGTGCAAATTCAATTTACGTGGTTCGGCAAACCTTACCTATGTCCACGGGCTCCTAGCTCCATAAGCTAGGCATTCCACTAAGTTGTAGAATTCTTTACAACTTGCTTGATGAACAACCTCACCAAGACTTTTTCCTTCAACCCTTGATAACACTACACCAAGAGTTTTTCTTGATGAATAACCTCGGTAAGCCTTTTTCCTTCAACCCTTGATAACACCACATCAAGAGTTCTTCTTGATGAACAACCTCACCAAGGCTTCTTCCTTCAACCCTTGATAACACCACACCAAGAGTTCTTCTTGATGAACAACCTTACCAAGGCTTCTTCCTTTAGCCCTTGATAACACCACACCAAGATTTTTTTTTTTGATGAACAACCTCACCAAGGCTTCTTCCCTCAACCCTTGATAACACCGCACCAAGAGTTCTCTCAAGGGCAACTATTATCCTTTACAAGAAGATCTTACTCTCATCACAATAAAGAACAAAGATAATTGTTTACAATGAAATACAACTCTCCTCAAAGAGTAGATAAATAATATAATAGCTCTCTAAACTTGATATTTCTCTTATTTGTGGCTTGATGGATTCTTATTGAATGCATGGGAGAAGGGCTCCTTTTATAGGCAAATGAGATGATCTTAATCAAGTGAAGACAACAACTCCAAATATTTTGCCCACTATAAAAACCATAATCTTGTCTACCATTTTTGTCAATGTTTCGTTTGAAATTTGAAAATTTGTAAAACATAAAAGATCTGAATAATTGAATAAGTTTTCCAACGCATTAAGTATCAAGTCATTTGGATATCTCTAGCTCATGATATGAACAAAACACCATTCGTTGCTCATGTAACTTGATTTTTCTTCCTTGTGTCAGTCCACCAAATTGCAGGTCAATTATGTCGGCCTTCCATTTGAAATTTTAATTTCTTCCAAAAACATGAAATTTGGTCCATTAAATCATCTTTGCAATGCCATAAGAATCAAGTCATTTGGATATCTCTAGCTCAAGATATAGACAAAAGATCATTCAGTGCTCATGTGAGTTGATTTTTCTTTCTTGTGTCAATCCACCGACTTGCATGTCAATTACGTCAATCTTCCATTTGAAATTTGAATTTCTTCAAAAATATGAAATGTGCTTCATTAAATCATCTTTCCAATGCCTTAAAAAATAAGACATTTGGATATTTCTAGCTCAAGATATGTCAAAAATAGTATTCGGTGCTCATGTCAACTATTTCTATTTGTCCTTTAAATTGCATGATGATTTGGACAACCTTGCAGTTGAAATTTGAATTTCCTTAAAACATCTAAAATGTTATAAATTGAGTAAGCTTTCTAAAGGTTCAAGAATCACGTCATTTGGACAATTATAGACAAATATATGACCAATTGATTGAACATTCCTCATATGCTACATTCCCTCAGTCAAACCTTATTCTTAAACTTTTATGCCTTTAACATGTAGTCTTTTCCTTAGCTTCAACATTTCATTATAATAAGCCTCTTCTTGATTTTACAATCATTTCAAAGATTTTATTTTTGTACATAAATAAACATATTAGTAATATCTCAATGAATCAATGTGTATTTAATAATGTTGGTTGCCAATAACAAACATAATTGCTGCCTTTGTGCTTGACCAATTCTCCTGTTCACCCTTCTATTAATTAATCAGTAATTTAAATATTTTGGTACTTTTTTAGAAGCAATTTCTTCTTGTATGATTTCAAAGTTTTTGAACATTACTTAAAATGCTAGATCCCTCAAGTGCAATCATTATATGATAAACTGACTTATTGATCCAAAACTAAAACAAATATGACCCAATTATTTAATTTTTTTTTATTCGGCTACCAAGATTAATGTTTCTAAGTGAACTCTTAAGTATCAACTGTGACGCACAAATGTCCATGTGAATGGAATTTTTTTTGAGAAGATTACATTAATTGGATTTAATTTTCCTTGGAAAGTGCAACACTCTCGCAAAGTTATCGGAATATCAAACTCATAAGAGGCAACATGGGCTATAAGTACTTAAAATCAAGGTAAAAATTATACTGAAAACAATGAAAAGAATATATATTTTAAACCTAAAAATACAGGAAAGTGTAAATGCATAATCTTATTTTAATCATGAAGATCAATTCGGCCTAACCAACATTGGAGTCCAAATCAAGCTTTAAAAACTATCCAACACTCAAATCACATGTCTAAGGTGCCCGCAAAATGCCACGTAGCACTTCAACCCGATTCCCATAGTTCGATCTCTACAAAAGAGGAAAGCGGTAAGGCAATTGGTACATTCCAAAATTAATTACGAGCCAACGCCTCCAAGGAATGGGGTTGAAGCAACCTCAACGCTATATATACCACTTTACGATAAAAGTTGTGCTGGATATGGTGGGCTTCAAGTTTACAAAACTTTAATTTATATTACAATCACACTTGTGAACTATAATTCGACAAGTAATACCCTCACTTTATGCCAATTAGGTGCTCAAACTTTCTTATAATTATAATATATATACAGACACACACACACAGACACAGGCACGATAATTATATATTTTAACGTGAAAATTGGTTAGATGAAGCATTGCCAATTTAATTTTATAAGTAATAGCATGTGCGTGCATGCACACAAAACACCTAGCTTTGATTACATACATAGGAATAGTTTTTTTTTAGTAATTGGTCTATAGTTCAAATATATGACCATTGGCGGAATGACTCAATGCTAATAACTTAATAAGTGGTGCCATTTAGCACCCCATTTTCCATGCAAACGGTCCCCATCTCTTAATTTGGAGGGGTTAAAATAGAAAAAAAAAAAGCCAATAATCCATCATCGCTACAAAAACATCATGCCTCTTTCTCTTTTTATTCTAGCCTCAATCAGATTAAACTAATTTTACATGGGATAATACATATATAAATGTTCATTAGTTTGAATAGAACCATAGGTGCGTATATTCTATCACTTTCAATTGGAATCCCAATAAATCCAGCGTGAAAAAAAAAGGAGGAAAATTGCTATTCCTTTCTTCTGCTATCTAAAAGAGTAGAAAACCTCTATTTATACAGTAATAAAATTTGCCGGTATTCAAAATTTAATTTGTAACTGTTGAATAATGACTCAATAACCTATAAGTTACAAAATTGAAATTGAAATGGCCTATTAATACATAAGTTTCAAAATTAAATTTGTAATAGATTTAAATTTCAACAATTTATTATTCATTCATGAATCAAGTTATTTCTCCAACAGCTTCTTCAGTATTGAGGGTCCTATGTACATCTATATATATATACGCACATAGATAGCCAGATATGTTATAATTGCCTTCCAAGATCCAATTCTTGCATAAAGTTGAGACAAAAGAAATAGAGCAAGAGGAAGAGAAAAAGTTTCTGATATGGCTAGAAACGGCAAGGTAGAGCTGCCTATGATAACCATGACCTTACTCATCATGGTTATGGGCATGGTAGTCATTGCCCAAGGTGCTATGAAATGTTCAGACTGTCCAAGTGCTTGCCGTAATTCATGCCTGGGCGATCCAAGTGGAATTTGCGTGTCAGGTTGTGTAACTAGTTGTTACAAGAATTGTGCAGATGTAGAAACCGACGCTGCTTTGCAAATTCCACCGGCTTCGGTAAGAAAATATCATAAATTATTTTACATTTATTTATCAATTAGTTAATTTTTCCTTCTAGAAAAATGAGCAGTTTTTACCTCTTCACGTTGGTTCTCCTGTGTGACTTATATGTCTTTCAAGTTTCAAGGTGTGGTAAGCAAGAAAATAATAAACTCTAAGCTGAACTGATTATTAGGTGATCATAAAGCAAGAAATCATGATTCTTTTTCACTTCTGTTTTGATATCTCTGCGCTTTTAGCAGACAAAAGTTTATGAAATATTTTTGTAGCTAAGCTTAAAACGATAGGATAATTTTGTTAAATTAAAAATTAATTAGATGAATTATATCTCATTTTATTATGTGAAAATGAGATAATTAGAACATTCAATTTTTTATTTGACATTACTGAAATGCCTTAATTTTCAATTATATTTGCAGACGCAAACAATTTGAAGATTGTGTTATTGCTTCCAGTAGGTTAGAAGTTTCTCAGCAATTAAACTGCAGCTGTCGTGTGTAATGTAAAATTTCGTTATGGATTTAATAATGTTGGTTACCAATAACAAGCATAATTGTTGCCTCTGTGCTCGACCAATTGTCCTGTTTACCCTATTATTAATTAATTAGTAATTTAAATATTTTGGTACTTGTTTAGAAGCTATTTCTTCTTGTATGATTTCAAAGTTTTCGGACATTACTTAAAATGCTAAATCCCCAAGTGCAATAATTATATGATAAACTGACTTATTGATCCAAAACTAAATCAATTATGACCCAATTATTTAAATTTTATTTTTATTTTATTCGGCTGCTAGGATTAATCTTTCTAAGTGAACTCTTAAGTATCAACTGTGACGCACAAATGTTCATGTGAATGGAATTTTTTTTGAGAAGAATACGTTAATTAGATTTAATTTTCCTTGGAAAGTGCAACACTCTTGCAAAGTTATCGGAATATCAAACTTATAATAGGCAACATCGGCTATAAGTACTTAAAATCAAGGTAAAAGTTATACTGAAAATAATAAAAAAGAATATATATTTTAAACCTAAAAATATAGGAAAGTGTAAATGCATAAACTTATTTTAATCATGAAGAGCAATTCGGCCAAACCAACATTGTAGTCCAAATCAAGCTTTAAAAATTATCCAACACTCAAATCACATGTCTAAGGTGCGTGCAAAATGCCATGTAGCACTTCAACCCAATTCCCACATTTCGATCTCTACAAAAGAGGAAAGCGGAAAAGCAACTGGTACATTCCAAAATTAATTACGAGCCAACGCCTCCAAGGAATGGGGCTGAAGCAACCTCAACGTTACATATACCACTTTACGATAAAAGCTGTGCTAGATATGGTGGGCTTCAAGTTCACAAAACTTTAATTTATATTACAATCACACTTGTACACTATAATTCTACAACTAATACCCTCACTTTATGCCAATCAGACGCTCAAACTTTCCTACAATTGTAATATATATATATACACACACACACGCACGCACGCACGATAATTACATACTTTAACGTGAAAATTAGTTAGATGAAACATTGCCAATTTAATTTTATAAGTAATAGCATGTGCGTGCACGCACACAAAACACCTAGCTTTGATTACATACATAGGAATAGTTTTTAGTAATTGGTCTATAGTTCAAATATATGACGATTGGTGGAATGATCCAATGCTACTAACTTAATAAGTGGTGCCATTTAGCACCCCATTTTCCATGCAAACGGTCCCCATCTCTTAATATGAAGGGGTTAAAATAGAAAAAAAGAAAAAAAGCCAATAATCCATCATCGCTATAAAATCATCATGCCTCTTTCCCTTTTTTTTCTAGCCTCAATCAGATTAAACTAATTTTACATGGGATAATACATATATAAATGTTCATCACTTTGAATAGAACCATAGCTGCAAATTTTCTATCACCTTCAATTGGAATCCCAATAAATCCAGCTTGAAGAAAAAGGAGGAGAGAAATTGTTTTTCCATTTTTCGGCTATCTAAAAGAGTAGAAAACCTCTATTTATAGAGTAATAAAATTTGTGGGTATTCAAAATTTAATTTGTAACTGTTGAATAATGACTCAATAACCTATAAGTTGCAAAATTGAAATTGAAATGGCTCATTAATATATAAGTTTCAAAATTAAATTTGTAATAGATTTAAATTTCATCAATTTATTATTCATTCATGAATCCAGTTATTTCTCCAACAGCTTCTTCACTATTGAGGGTCCTATGTACATATATATATATATATATATATATATACGCGCATAGATAGCCAGATATGTTATAATTGCCTTCCAAGATCCGATTCTTGCATAAAGTTGAGACAAAAGAAATAGAGCAAGAGGAAGAGAAAAAGTTTCTGATATGGATAGAAACGGCAAGGTAGAGCTTCCTGTGATAACCATGACCTTACTTATCATGGTTATGGGCATGGTAGTCATTGCCCAAGGTGCTATGAAATGTTCAGACTGTCCAAGTGCTTGCCGTAATTCATGCCTGGGCGATCCAAGTGGAATTTGCGTGTCAGGTTGTGTAACTAGTTGTTACAAGAATTGTGTAGATGTAGAAACCGACGCTGCTTCGCAAATTCCACTGGCTTCGGTATGAAAATATCTTAAATTATTTTACGTTTATTTATCAATTAGTTAATTTTTCCTTCTAGAAAAATGAGCAGTTTTTACGTCTTCACGTTGGTTCTCCTGCGTGACTTATATGTCTTTCAAGTTTCAAGGTGTGGTAAGGAAGAAAATAATAAACTCTAAGCTGAACTGATTATTAGGTGATGATAAAGCAATAAATCATGATTCTTTTTCACTTCTATTTTGATATCTCTGCGCTTTTAGCAGACAAAAGTTTATGAAATATTCTTGTAGCTAAGCTTAAAACGATAGGATAATTTGGTAACATCAAAATTAATTAGATGAATTATATCTCATTCTATTATGTGAAAATGAGATAATTAGAACATTCAATTTTTTATTTGACATTACTGAAATACCTTGATTTTCAATTATATTTGCAGATGCAAACAATTTGAAGATTGTGTGGAATTCGGAAAGAATAATGGAAGAAGAAAGATTATCTATTTATTGCTTCCAGTAGGTTAGAAGTTTCTCAGCAATTAAACTGCAGCTGTCGTGTGTAATGTAAAATTTCGTTATGGAGTTAATAATGTTGGTTGCCAATAACAAGCAAAATTGTTGCCTCTGTGCTTGACCAATTCTCCTGTTTACCCTTTTATTAATTAATTAGTAATTTAAATATTTTGGTGCTGTTGTAGAAGCTATTTCTTCTGGTATGATTTAAAAGTTTTTGGACATTACTTAAAATGCTAAATCCCCAAGGGCAATAATTATATGATAAACTGAATTATTGATCTGAAACTAAAACAATTATGACCCAATTATTTAAATTTTTATTTTTATTTTATTCGACTGCCAGGATTAATCTTTCTAAGTGAACTCTTAAGTATCA
>SNVD02011911.1:0-60538 GCA_013180625.2 Boswellia sacra | reverse complement strand
GGGTTGATTGAAGTTTTAGATTTTGCTTTCTTTCTGAGTCTATTTGATTAGCTTACCTTGTGATATGGCTGTAAAGCTCTGGTGAGTTTTTTTTTTTTTTTTTTAACTTGTGGCATGTTGGACCATCAAAGTTATTGGGATTATAATTCCTTAGGCCTTGGATATGTTTTATTATTTGGTGTTCTTTTCTCTTCTTGTCTTCTTTTATTGCACATAATTTGCTGATAATACTCATATGCAAACGCGCCTTTCCTTTAAAATGCGTGACTGTTTACTGTTAAAAAAGCTCTAGTAAATGTCACAGCTTATGATCCATGTGTTGGTTTTGACTTGGTTTTTGCATAATAATAAGGTTTTTCCTTAGCTTCTCTCTATCTCTTCTTTTTTCCTCTTCTGTTTGTTTATATTTTAAGATGGTGCATTGATGTGTTTAGAGTTAAAAATCAAAGCTTGTTTTACATAGTTTTGTATTGTGAAGTTAGACAGAAAAAATAAAATGTGTCAATATGTGCTCTATTAACTTCTTGAGATAAAACTGTTGTGATCAAGATTCATTCAAAACTAAAAGGCATGCATGTATGATGTACCAAATCTTTGAAAGTTTCATGACTAAACTACGCAAAATAGAACACTACCTTTTCCATCTTTCCCTGGCTTACAGTTAATAAGTTCATCTTGAAACTGATTATTCTTTTAATGTCTTAAGGGTTTTATGCTCCTCAGTGGGATGTTCTTAAAGGTTTCAATTTTGAATTGAGATTAAGTGTTCCTGTCTTTGCGTGATTAAGTGCTGTTTCAGGCTGTTAACTGATCATATCAAATTTTAATCCACATTTGAAAATTTTCATTACAGCTAAGGTTAATATTCACATTTAAGGTATATTTTGCTTAAACATATGCATGAATTTTAAACTTCTATTTCCCATGAATGTTTTTGGTGGACTTCCATGTGACTGTTTCGCAAATTTTAGCTGCTTTTCTTGATTCTTTTATGGATAAGATTTGCGTTGCGAACATATAGTGTGCGAAAGAGATCAGATCATACTTTTTGTGATACACTACATAAACGATATGGGAATAGCTCTGTGATTAAATTTACTTGGCATTTTCTCTGCAGTCAAGCTGAATGCTAACCGGATGGTTATCGGAACCCTTCGTGGGTTTGATCAGTTTATGAATCTTGTGGTTGATAACACGGTGGAGGTGAATGGGAATGAGAAAACTGATATAGGGATGGTGGTGAGTCTTGTTCTTTAATATTTTTTGCATATTTGGTTGAGTGTATTTTTCCAACATTTTTTTTTCCTAATTTGATATTATATTTTCACTGCAGGTGATCAGAGGAAATAGTGTTGTCACTGTTGAAGCTCTTGAACCTGTAAGCAGAGCACAGTGACCTTGGCTTTGCCTTTGTTTATGACCTAGTGTGTTGTCTTTCCTCATGTATTATGGATGGTATGGAGTGTTATTGTATGTTATGTTTATGGAAGACGATATATACTTGTGGTTCCGGAGGAAAATTAAGGCATTTTACTTCTAATCCTTTTTTGAATTACCCATTGTAAGGGTAACGAGGCTATTGAGCAGGGAACTGCTATGATGTTAGCTTTGTTAAGAAAACAGAGATGGAAAAGTTTGCTCCCAGGCCTCTAAACGTTTTAATTCATTTCTAATTTTTGTTAATTATTCATTGCCTTACTGAGAAGTGGATGGAGTTTGGCAGTAGACCAATTTCTGAGCCCTTTTTGTCTGACTGATGTTCTGCAACTATCTACTACTAGCCAGCCTGGAGACTGTTGAAGTGTGTTATTGCTGTTTTAGATTTTGATCATATAGTGTGTCATTTTACACTTGATAATTCATGTTAGTTCTGATCCGGTTACTTGGGTTTCATTCGTTTTAGTTGTGTAGGGGTCACCCACATGACTTGAGTAAATATAGTTGTTAATCAAATAATGCTTCCACTGCTGGCATATTGCAGAGAGGGCTCTGGGGTGTGCTGAAAGCCTGTAACATGCAAGGAAAACATTGCAATTTCTTGAGATTTGAACTTTTATAAATCCAATATTTCTTAATTTCTCTGTTAGGCTGCTCTTCCTTCTTATCGAATATGGCTAATTTTGGCGAAACGGGCATAACGTTTGACTTGGAGTCGGAGATGGACGAAAACAAACCTTCAGCAGATAAATTTTTCTCTTGTTTCTGTATTAGGTTGGATGGGCCCCAGTTAAGCACGACTTGATATTATTTGATCAGTGCATTAGCATTGGGCCAGACGAAAGTGAAGGGCCTGTATGAAGCCAGTATGGGCGTAGATTACACCTCGAGATAGACTAGAATGACACAACTTATGTGCCTTAATACTTGAATCTTATCTTTGATGCTCTCTTAATATTTCAAATGAGCAACCTAACATAAATCATTTTAAATGGCACACGGCAATATGGCGTGGATTAGTGATTGAAAGATAATCCATTTGAATTAAGGTTTAAACTTTTAAAATATTGTACTTAACAATTTTTAATTTTATATAATCTTTGGAGAAATTTTAATAAAAAAATATTAAAATAATTATTCCCTTCAAGTATCTTATATGATATATCCGAGAGACTTCGGTCTCTTGAGGCCCCTAGTGGAATCAATAACATGACAATAAAACTTTGCTTGTACTGAAGCTTGCATAAATGTCTTATTTTATAGTTTTAAATTTTTATTCCACCACATAATTTTGAATCAAAATTGCTTACATGATAGATTATGATTCAAATTCAAGATCTTTGATTTAATAGACATACATAATGATTGATGAAACTAATTAAGGATTCATATTATGTTATGAGTAGTCTTAATATGTATCTTAATAGCACATGTTATGATGTTAAACTCTTAGAGTGTGTTCTTTTATGAATCCAGTATTTTTTTTTCAATTGAACTTAGGAATATGCGGTTGATTTTGAATTATTTTGAATTTTGAAAAGAATATATGGTTGAGATTGAATATAAATTATATTGAAAAATGTGTAATACAGAAAACAGGATTTAGAAACAAGAAAAAGAACAGAGCCTTAAAAATTATATAAATTTTCTTGAAGATAATGTATAATTCTTCAAAAATTTTAAATTTTGTAAACAACTCTGTATAAAAATTATTAAATGTATAATTTTCAACTGTCTCACTAACACAGACCATTAAAATACGATTTTCATCTGTCACGGTAGCCGCAGGATTCCAATTTACGTCACGTGAAGAAACTATTTGCCTTGGTACAAGTGTTTCGAGTGAGGTGAGGTGACAAGCTAACCTAACCGGGAGAGAATCTTCTAAAATTAGTTTTATTACAAATCCCATTTCCCAGCCAAGTACTGGAAATACCCTTTTATCTTTTCAGAGGTGCCGCTGTCTGAGTACTCCTGGAAAGCTGCCCCGTTTGTAGGGTTGATGCCCACCAGTTTTGTTTTGAATTTGAAACACTAATGTAATGTAGTGTAGCTTGAGGATATGTGCAGCCAATAACGGTTATCTTCTATTAAAGTTCCCTTTACATATACACATGTATATGTACTTTGTAACGCTGAGCCTGAGTGAGTGAGATCATCTTTTCTTTTCTACTTTGTAGCCTCACATAGCTCAATAATTGATAGCGTAAAGCTCATAAGCTCCGCTCACACGTAAATATAAAAAGTTAGAAGAAAACCAAGTTCAGTTTTCTTTCTTGGCAACTTTAGTTTACATTTCGTTATAGGCTTGCTTTCTATATATAATGACACTTTACGAAATAAGAGTTAACGACTAGAATTTAAAGCAACTTATTATATTTTATATATATATATATATATATATATATATATATATATATGTACACTTTGGCAATTCAAATATCATAAATCACAATATGACGGTTATGTATATATTGTTCTTTTCTACTTTCTAAGTTTGCCCAGATGGCGTTGGGCTTTCCAAAGATTCTTCTGTAACGACTATAGAGGAAATCAAGATGGACAAAATTTAAAAATTTTACTTGGAGTTTCCTGTACATATGTTTCATTTCGTTGATCAGCTCCTTGAATTTTTTTTTATTTATTTATTAACTTTGCAAATGTCACTTCTTACCAGATAGGTTTTGGTTAATATTTTTTGTATCAAAATATGTTTAATCAAGTCACTATCTAAATGTGATTTCTTAACAACTACACGCGAAATGAGATGGGGTTTCAGAAATAAATTAAGCAAACATATACAAGAGAAGTGGCAACATTTTTGTCCTTTTAATATTATACTTCGGAAGATGTTCGGCCTGGCCTCTCCACTCCAGGGTTCCTGAGAGTAAGAGACTTATGAGAAAATCACATGTTAGTCTCATATCTTTTAATGCTCTATTCTATGTATTATTATTCCCTCTGCTCATTATACTTACGGTTTACAGGTTAAAATAGCGGCAGCGGGTTTTTATTATGCCTTTTATGTTATATTTCGATAATTTTTTAACTTTTTTATTTTTCTTTCCTTCCCCATTTGTATTGTATTGCTTTAAATTTTGGAAACTTACTTTTTTATCCTTCTTTGGTAGCTTCGTTTATTCACATGCTCTCTTTCTCATTACTCAAAGAAAATGCATGTTCAAAATATTAAAAAAAAAAAAACTTAATTTTTTTTGAACATTTGAAAAGATTAAAATTTTATCTTTATTATTATATTAGTCTTTTCTATTTGTAACTTTAATCTAGTTTATTCATTCTTAAACTTTCAAAATTCAAACGTAAGTTTAAAACATTACAATGAATTCCCAATGAATACATTTTAGGTTAGCAAGAATTTCTATTTTAATTAATTTGGTTACTTTTTACATGTTCTTCTTTTTTAATCTATTATTTAAAAAATATTGATGCATTCATTTGTTTTATTTTTGTATTTGACTATTTGGCGAATAAGTTCTTTTATTTTAGAATTTTCATAAAAAATTATTTAATTAGCAATGTACACCGTTAATTTAGCCCATCAACCAAATACGTTTTCACTTGAATTAAAAAAGTTCTTGGCCCCCTTAAAACTAAAATCCTCGCTCCGCCCTGTGTTTGACAAACCTTTACAACAAATTATAGAAATGAAAAATAGAAACAATGATTTTTAATATATGAAAGGAGTAGTCAAATAACCATGCATTTTTTTTAATAAAAAATGGTTTTATAAAACACTAAAAAGTAAAACAATAATGACGTTTTCAATTTTTTTTTGTTAAAAAATCTGCTTAAAGAAATTTAAAAATTTCCAAAAAAATTCTACAAAATAAATAACTAAAAAATATTTTGTTATATTATATATTTGAGGAAAAAAAATCCCAATAACAATGTGGCTGTTAAGAGTACCTAAAATGCAAAGAATCTTGCTTGGCTGTACATGTGCTACTACACACATTTACTCCACAACACGTTACTTATAATTAAAATTTTGCAATTATAAAGTACATTAATAAATTAATCAATTGTTTAACACTATAAGATTTCCCATTTTAGACTTCACAGTGACAGCTCACCCAGCATTTTACAATACAGAATCTTCCTGTAATGTTACCAGTTACAATTTCTCCAAGTCATTGTTACATGTGTTTGGTAGCACTTTTAAGAGTTTATTATCATGACATTCTGCTGCTAAACTCAACTTTTATTTGATGAGGATGACACTATCATTTTCTTTTTTATTCTTTTCCAAGTTATGAATAGGTTAAATGAGAAGTGGGGATTAGTCTGTTGAGAATTAGCTAAAATATTTAATATATAATAAAATTTAGTGAAATAATTTATCATGTTGTTATATAATGATTTTCTGTTTGTTCTTATTCTCTCAAGTTCTTCTTTTACTTAGTTGATAGGGATATTAAATATGATTTACTTATATTATCGTGTATATAAGCCATTTTTATGCGATTTTTAGTATTGCTTAATGCATTGAATATTATTAAAATATAGTTTTTTTTAAAATATAATTAAGGCTAGTTTCTACTTTCATATATGATAACTTTATATTAATTATGATATCATCCCATTTGGATTTAACCCAGACAAGGAATTATAGAGAAGGTTTATGCCTCATTGGGTAAATTAATCATAAATCACCTGCTTCAATCAATTACAAAACCTTTTAATTATCACACCTAAGTCACCAACTTGCCTTAAGTGATTACAAATTACAATTTCATTGCTTCAACAATTACATGATAACTTTTTTGATCTCAAAATTGGATAGTGATAGAGCCCTCTCACAACGAGGTTTTTGGTAAAATTTTTTTATGTAATATTGAGAGTGATTATGAAGATTTTAAAAGAAGTTATAAGGTTATTGGTAAAATTTTTATGTAATATTGAGAAGAGATAATTCTAATTTGCCCCCTAAAGTTAGGCCTAAAAAAAATTTAGGACCTCAGTTTTCTACAATCTAAGAATGCCCCCTCAGGTTACTGTAGTGCTGTTAGATTTAACAGGAAATGTATTAAATCGTTAGATTTAACGGAAAATGTATTGAATAATAACTTAATGCTAATATTAGATTTAACAAAAAATATATTAAATAATAACTTCACGCTAATAAGCAGTAAAATGGACTATAATACCCTTTTCTAAATGGTTTCTAAAGCGTTAAATTACTATTTAATACATTTTTCGTTAAATCTAACGATGCTACAGTAACCTCAGGGGGTAATTTTGAGTTTCAGAAAATTGAGGTCCTTAATTTTCCTTTGGCTTAACCTCAGGAGGCAAATTAGAATTAACCCTATTGAGAATGACTATGACGATTTTAAAAGAAGTTCATAACCATTTTTATACTTTTAAAATAGCTAAGTTTATCATTGATTTTGATGCTATTATGCTAATAGGTTTATGTATAATTTAACCAATTCATAGGAAATGCTGATTAATTATTTTTCAAGTTTCATAATGATAAATTGAATAAATGGTCCAATAAAAAAAGTAAACAAAAGATGTTCTATAAATTAAAAATAGTTTTTGTTTAATTTAAATATAATTTAAGGACACCAAAACTATCATCTGTGTAATTGTGTAATTATAAGTATTCATAATTGGTTTTAGATGAGACTAAAAGGAAATAAAAAATAGTAGAGTTTAGTCTACTTACTATCATATATATTTTATTTTAAGTTTGGTACTAATCATATTAGAAATATACTAATTAATTTACTAGTTTTGTAAAATTATGCATAATCAAGTAATTTAATAATTCAGATTGGCACTTTAACATTAGAAGTCAACAATGTAGCATTACCTCTAATAGTCACCAAAAAAGTACAATTAATTGATATATATATATATAAAGATTTATTTTAAGCCCTGAGACTCTGAGGGATTTGTATCAACATTTTTATCATTCAATATTTCCTTTTATAGGCTTTTACTCATTGGAAATGTAGTTCTTAATTATTCTTAAGCCCACTACAAAAATAGCTAATTAATAATTTACACCATTAAGTATACATATATAATCAAATTGGAAGCTAAGTGTAATTCCATAATATGATTGGATCTTTATGTCATTAAGTTACAAGATTTGTATCAACATTTTAAAATAATGTATATAATAATTTTAGGTTATAGTTTTGATGATGATTATGACATTAGATTGGTAATTACCAATTATTTTTATAATTTTATCATTCAATATTTCCTTTTATAGGCTTTTACTCATTTAGTAATATTTTGAAAAGGTTAAACTCATTTTTATAAAATAACCTGACACCATAATGAATTCAACTTTTTATTCAAATTATCAATAAAACAACATTTTTAATAAATCATAATTTTAAATATATTAATTGTATTTCAATACAGTAAATTTATTAATTAGGGACAATTGAAAAAATATTCCAAATATAGGAGGCTTCTTTTATAAACGATCATAACCCTGCAAATTTGCATGTTATAACCCTGTTCAACATCCGATGGTACATGATGAGTGTGTCGGACAATGTTCTACAGGTGCATTAGACTGTGTTCGATAGTATCCGACGGTGTCTAATAGTGTACAATACTTAACAGAAGGTCATAACATGCAAATTTTTAGGGACAGTTATTTTTGTTACTTATACTTAAATGTTGGTTTTTTTTTTAATTTTCCCTATCAATTATTATTCGAACAAGACAAAAGTTAGTATCCTCATCCCTGTCTCACGGTAATTATTGGACAAGAACTTTAAAATTATGTTTGTTCCATCCATATTTGCAACTACGTACTAAATTCATTCCATTGCCATGGATTCTCAAAGGTTCAACATCCTTGGATTATTTTAACATTTTTTTTGGGCATTACTCTTATAATAAAGCTTTAATTAATGTTGTGACTTAATCACTTTGTTGTCTTCTGGAGTTTTGCCTAATACAACATAACTAGGTTGCTTAGACAACGCGACATTTCTTTATTGAGGTAATCTTCAGGTAATAAACTGTCATCCTAGTTTGAAAATAAAATAATAATAATAATAATAATAATAACTACTTAATTGTATTTGTTTACATAATGTAAAGTTCAGGGTCATTCTTCAGTATAGTCCCTAAGAAATAAAAGTTGTAAAAATTTACAGCAAGGTTAGTATATAAAACCTGTAAATAGTTAAAAAAATGTTCAAGTAAAATTTACAACTTTTATATGCATTTACAATTTTTTATTTAGCTTAAAACTTTTATATAAATATTTATAACTTTTATACAAATTTTTACAACTTTAAATCACTTTGAGGTACCGGTACCCCAAGGGTACCATAGCATTTTCCTAAAGTTGTATGTTTGTAACAATGAAAACATATATTTATATCAAATTATAAATTAAAAAAAAATCCCAAATTTCAAAGCCAACGTAACAATTAATATTAAAATATGTAAAATTAAAACAAATTTGTGAGTTTGATCGTTACATCATTTGTTAAATGTTATTAATCTTTATTTCTTCATGTTAGTTTTTGCAATGTATGAATAGTTAAACACGATATAACTAAAAACAGTAAAATAAATCAGAATAGATATTTTTACATGGTGCCATCCAAGCTATAGACTTATGTGATCATTCAACTCCATCAAATTCACACAATTCTATTCCCTCGTTACAATGTTTAGGAAAGTATCTCGATGAAGAATTCTCCCAAGTGAACTAGAATAATATAATTAATGTCTTAATGTAATAGAGGATAATTAATGCAATGTTCCTCTTTGATATGGATTCCAGTTCAGCTTATCATATTTCTATTAGGATTCTCCTATTTTGATTTAGGCAATATCATGAATAGGAATTATATTCCATTAGAAATTCAATTAAACCAAAGTTTTCTTCACATGATGACAAACCATTTCCATGCGCAACGTAGAAACCAACACTCCCAATTAGTTAAGTTATAGAAAAATAACACCTGCCTATTTGTAAATTAAGTCAAATAAGAAGAGAAAAGTAATAAAATTTAATACTAGTAATTATTATTTCAAGTGTACTTAATCAATAAATAATATTAATCTAAATGAATTCATTACGAGGATGAAAAGTATAAATAGAACAAATGACATTATGTGATTGCATTATTTAAAAAAAAAAAAGAGGATTACTAATATTTATTTGACGACTAAATTATTGGATATAAAATTCAAGAACACAAATTTTTTTCTTCAATTAAGTTTTTATATAAATAAATTCAAGAACTCTTTATAGTTTTATTGTAACTTGATGCTACAATGTATCACCTTAATTACTTGTTTTCAACCAAACAAGGAAATAGAGAGAATAAGATAAGTTAATCGCCTCTTTCAATCATTATAAAGCTTTTGACATCACCTAACATGCCCACTTGCCGTGAGTGGTTAAGATTCCGAATTTGCTTTAATAATTATTTGATTAAAAAAAATTAGAGATAGATAGATAATGATGATTTCTTTAAAAGAAATTGTAATAATAAAGCAAATAAACTCAAAATAAAAAAAAAGTGAACAGATTTATTCTGTTTATTATTATTTTTTTCTTTGTTAGAGTTAAAGTCGAATAGAGTCAAGAAGCACCAAAAATAATAAAAATGAATTTTTTTTAATAAAAATAGTCTCAAATTCTTAATTATTATAAATATATCATAGTGAAAATAGTAATATGGTATCGTCCCAAATCCTCATGTGTTATTTGATGTTTATGGTTAAATTAAGAATAGAATAGTACTTGATCAGGTATTTAATGGTTGAAACTGGCCCGATAAATGATAGTACCGATAAATAATAGTATTAGATGAAAACCTTAAAAAAAGTGAAAAAACAAAATTTAAGAGTTTTTTTTTTTTTTTTGAAGAAAAGTTATAACAGTAATCTTTTAAATTTAAGGGGGGTAAAAGGATTTGTTTTTAAATTCAGGAGGGGCCTATTAGCAACTTATTATAATAAAGGTTTAATTAATTGAAGCTATAATTTAATCACTTTGACTACTTTGGACGCTTACATGTGAGAAGCATGTCAGGTCAGGTGGCGATAATCTCGGAGGTTACCTGTCATTTATGTTGAAAATTAAATAATAGGAATGGTTTTTGTTTCTTGTTAGTTTGTAAGAATCAAAATGGGAAAATGTAAAATAGCGATAATAAAACTTTTCTAGGGTATATTGAAAAATAATATATATTCTTAAGAGTAATGCTACTCATATAAACTACTTATACAAACTCACACATACAAACTGATGTGGCATCCCTATATGATTGCCACATCATCCATGTTAATTAATGTCATTTATTATTAATATATATTTATCAAATCACTGCAATTATTTATCCAATCACATCATACCATATCAGTTTGTATGGATGAGTTTATATAAATAGTTTGTAAAAGTAGTATTACTCATATTCTTAATTTAAATGTTATAGTAAAATTTTTATTTAAAATATCAATTTTAACCTAATTTCTAAATATCAATAACTTTGAGAAGTCTATACATTGTTCAGTAAAAAATTCAGCATCAAACTACAATCTGATACCTTGTTTGTTGTTTTCCTAATATTGCTCGATGGTTATCTAATACTATCCAACTGTCTAAGAAATCAACTCAACACTTAGTAAATAATAAAGAAAACTTAAGTTATGATATTTTTCAAAACAATTTTGGAACTTGTTATATTTTAAGTTTTTTCAAAGAAAACCCACTATTATCAACTATAAAAGCCTGGGTGTATTTGTTTTAAAAAGAATTCAAAAATATTTAGTTAGTTTTAAATTATGAAAAAAGTTATATAATTGATATTAAATTTAAAGTATATTAAATAATGCATAGCATAGAAAATAGAATTTTAAATGTGAAAACGAACACATAAGTTTTTTAAGAAAACAAAAAAGCCATATAAATCGCATATATGTATTTTTAAATAAGTCATATGAGAAGAAAACTTGTAAATTTATTCCCAAAAGTTATTATTTCAAGTACTTTACCAAGAAATAATATCAAGTGAGGTGAATTCCCAAACAAAACAAACAATCCGTTATAAAATTATTTTATACATAAAAAAAAAAAGAGTATTAGAGTCTGGCTTTAACACCATTTATAAAGGCTATAAGTGTTCCAATCTAAAATGATAACCTAATCAACAGGTGACCAACATCTTTATAGACGCCAAGATTCCTCAACCATCTAAAGTTAATATAGCAATTCCTCATAAAAGAAGGATTATCAACATTAATGTCTAAATTCATTCATAATTGCAGCTCTATATAAATATTATTTAAGTTATTTTCTTTTTAAGAGGCGAACAGAACCTCCTTTTGTATTATGCTTATCAATATTTTAAATAAATGATTTGTTTCAAAATGATTTGTTTTGGACATGTGATAATTAATCAACTCTTATTTGTTCTATAAATTAAAAAAATGAAAATAGAAACTCTATCTTCTTCCTATATGCTATGACAAAATGTTTTTTTAGGTACTTTCAGTTAACAAATTTCCTATAATGAGTCAGTAAAGATGATTAGTACAATCGAACAATCAAATAAATCCTGGAAAGGATTATAAATCCATAAAAAGAAGGAAGCATCAATATCAAATGTCTAAATTCATCAAAAATTTACTTCAACCGGAGGGTCCAATGCAGGATTTATTATATCATATAAATGCACTTGAATGAATTGTTTAAGATAATGAGAATCGGGAAAACCAAACAAAGAATAGCAACGCAAACTCTCAAAAACCTCCCTTGAGATCTTAGAAACTGTAAGACACCAATTACTTTAAAAATGAAAAAAATTTCCTTGAGTACAACCAACTTTAATGGATTTTCATGGATGCCCTTATGATGTGATTACACATTCGTACTAATTTTTTTCTTAGAGCTACATTGTAAGAGTGAACTCTAGGATGGTTCTTGCACGTTTGCTAAACTTTTGGGGTCAGTTGATTTTCATGAAACCCGAGGGGATGCCGTGAAACTGCATATAGAGAAAGAAATTGAAAGGACATAGAAATGGGAGAGATCAACCAAAATTTGGAGGTAGTTTTGATGTTTAGCATGTTTAATATTTCTTTTTGGTCCAACTAAGTTTAAATTATAGATAAAAATACCTTTTCAGATGGAATATTTAAACAATTTTAAAGCACGAACCCATAAACTCGTTAACCGTAGATGGGTAAAAATCATTAACCCATGACGTGTTAATCAGTCATACTATAGTACATCAGTTGTATTATATAATTGTTTTTAAAATTTTTATAAATTTAGTGTAAAAGTTATAAATTCTTGTATAAAAATCGTAAATATAAAAAAAAGTTGTAAATGAATAAATTTTCACATTTATAACTTTTATACAATAATTTATAACTTTTATACTAATTTACAAAAAATTAAAAATAGTTACATAATTTTTTATTTATAACTTTTTTTTTGTATTTACGATTTTTATATAAAGATTTATAACTGATACACCGTAGTTAAAGCTCGTGTACATCCATCGTAAATGAACGAGTAATCCTAATTAGGCAATAAAAAAAAAAAAGATTTGATTAAATTTGAAACCACCCCCAAAATTGGGTCATTTTTACGCATTGTCCAAAGGACAAGTAATAGGGACCTCCAGAGATGCGTAGCATGGTATGGCCAAGTGGCCTACAAGCCTACAAAGATGGTCTATTTGTGTTTCTCTCTACCTACTCAAAACTCAAAAGGCTCTTCTTCTCCACCCACCACTTCCTCTTTTGTATTCTAATTCTAATTCTAAATACGGACAAAAATTAAAGCTCTCTCTCTCTCTCTCTCTCTCGCGTCTCTGTGGCCATTGCTTCTTCGAACACCAAAGCAAAGCCAGCCACGATAATTAAAAAACAGAACAAATAAAAGTGATGATACTCACGTCCTACCTTCCATCCCATTAACGCTTTCCTTCAATCCAACTCTACTCTTCCATTTCCTCAAAAAAAAAAAAAAAAAACTTCTTTCGTTATCCCAATTTGATTCCACCAAAATTTATGTAATAAAACCAATCAAAGTTCGTTTCTTGCTTCTCAATTCTCACAGAAAAATCGTTTTTTTTTTTTAAGAAAAAACAAACAAGCAACCATGACTGAAGTTCTCCAATCATCTCCTTCTCACTTCCCTTCTCCTTCAAGCTCCTCTTCCACCCCGTGTGTGCCCAATAATTATAGCAACAGCAGCAGTACCCAAGTGCTTGTTAGCACTTCTCCTTGTATAGATAACCTAGTCCAAGAAGACCAAGAAAGCGAGGAGGAACAAGAAGATAATTGTGGGGAAGAAGAGAGCAAAGAGAGGGACAAAAGAAGTGAGAGGGATCAGCTGTCATTGTTAGCATTGTTGGTGGCTGCTTTTAGGAAGTCTTTGGTGGGCTGTAGCATTGGTAAAGAGCTTTGTTCAATGGAGATTGGATTGCCCACCAATGTTAGGCATGTTGCACATGTTACTTTTGATAGGTTCAATGGTTTTCTTGGCTTGCCTGTTGAGTTTGAGCCTGAAGTTCCCAGGAGACCACCCAGTGCCAGGTCTGTTCGCATTTGCTTGTTCCTGATTTTTGTTTCTGAGCTTCTGATTCTGTTATGCTTTTCATGTGTATCTGGGTTTTCTTGATCTTTCTTGAAGTGTTGGTTTAGGTGTTTTCATGAATCTAAGCTTTTTTGAAAATTTCTGTTTGGGTTTTGGTTATATTTTTCAATTCTATTTTTCTTTTTGTGAATATCCTGTTCTGGGTTTTATTGAACTGAATTATCCAGATAATTCCTGGATATTCGGTTTTGACCTTCTAATTCTGTGTGCTCTTTGGATACATTTTCAATTTGAGGTTTGAACTTTCTAGTTTGCTGACAGTGTTGTGTAACAGTGAGGTTTTCATTTTTTATTTTTCTTCCTGTTTATCTAATATGTGAACTTGACAGCAATGGATATCTGGATGATGCAAAATGTGATGTCAGTTGGACAATAATATGGTTTGACAAAATGGGATTAGTTGGTTTGTGGATTGACTCATTAACGCAATCCCATTCATGACTTTCTTTCTGCTAATCCTATTCATCTCAAAATCTGTTTTATCACAATGTTTCTATGAAACATTATTCAGTTGATTTCACTTACAGCAACTCTCCTGTTTATGTTGAGCATTTCTGTTTTCGATTTCCAAAGGTAATGAAGATGGCCTCAATATCTGTTTTCTAGGGTCTGTTGCGATTCATGGCACCACCCTGACTGTTGAGTGTTTTTTGACTTTAAGCACCATCTGCCTTGCTAATGATAACATGTAACAATTGTCAACTAAATCTTGTCTATTGAAAAATTCTAGGAATTTTTTTTTTTTTTTACAAAAAAAAAAACCCAGAAAGTTTTCTTCTGGGCTTGCATTATCTTAATACTTTTTCCTGTAGAAATTTGACTGGAAATTACTTTATTTTTTCTGTTTTCAGACTCATTTTTCATAAGTGCTTCTTCATATATAAATACCTTAGCTAATTGGCTTCTACAACTCAATAGTCCAGTATTAAAGCTATCAAATGTCATCTAATTTTAATTTGAGGTTTCCATTTAATATACAAGTCCCATCTATGTCCCTTTAATATATTCATTTACTACTATTGAAGAAGGGCATGTGCAAAAGTATCTGTTGCCAGCTCACCTGCATTATTACCTACAATGTAAACAATTGTTGTGTGCACTTCACTGGTCAACACAAACTTATATTGGTGAATGCATGGATGACTGTGTTCATAGGAGGAAACTTTCTGCCTATGATTTGTTAGGATACTTCCTCTGATGAAAAATGGGCATGTTTGACCGTTGAGGATGCTACACTTATTTACTTCTGTTGCTGTCATCTCAGTACACTAGTAATGAAATTTCACTTTCACATACAACTACTAGATAAGTGGTTGGAAGTATGGGTGTTGTTTGTGTTATTGGAAGAAGAATTGCATTGAGTGTCCACCACTGTGTCAGAAATTGTGCGTATGTCAAAAGGTAACAATTGTAGTTTGTCTCCTCAAAGTGTGGGTTTCACTGATGTGTAAAATACACATTCCTGCTTCCATCGACTTGAGAATCCTTATCATTCTCCTATGGTTGGGCTAAATGGTATTCTTGTTTGCTGCTTCAGCTTACATCATATTGTACAATTTACTGGTTGATGTTCTTGTGCAAGAAATTAATACATTTCTATGTATGTTGGGTAATTTCATTGTTGATTTAGTTCGATTTTGTATCTTTAACCATTACAGAGAGCTAATTTATTCATCTACAGATGAAATAATGCATCCATTTTAGTTTAAATCCACTTTTTGTATGTATGCACACATGAATTAGTGGAGAGATCAGCCTAGATATATGAACTTGGGTTGAGTTTTCATATTCATTCAAGATATCTAGCAAACTGCTTTTCCTGTCTGTCATAATGACATTGTAATATCTTAGTTAATATGCCCTGCTGACCTAGATATCCTTCATTTGCAGCACAAATGTTTTTGGTGTTTCAACTAAGTCTATGCAACTATCATTTGATGCACGAGGGAACAGTGTACCTACAATATTACTGCTGATGCAAAGGCATTTGTATGCCCAAGGAGGCCTACAGGTATGTCCTTTTAGTGTTTGATGTGAAGAGTAAATTTTGATTAATCTACCCTTAACATGGCCCATTTTTAACATCATTCAGCTCATAGAAGCTTGATTGCTGGCATATCTTGTTGTACGTAAGTATCAGACAAGAGAGTTTTTCTATTTGTCTGTCCTTTAATAGATAAAAAAGAACTTGAGAGAGATATGAATATGTGGGCTCTGGCTTCAACAAGCATTTATAACTAAAATTTTGCAGGCAGAAGGAATTTTCAGAATTAATGCTGAGAACGGCCAAGAGGAATATGTTAGGGACCAATTGAATAGGGGAACAGTACCTGATGGCATTGATGTGCATTGCTTGGCAGGTTTGATAAAGGTATGGGTTTATTCCTTGTCTTTTTCTGTTGGGTGGCTTATCTTGAAAGCATGAAGTTTTGCTTCATTTAGGTATAACAACTGACATGTTATCAACTCATTATTGTCTACTGGATTTTAAACCTTTTCTTTTGGATGAGCCATTTTTTACTGATTACCAAAACAAAACAAACTGCCCTCTTTCTATTTGTCATGCAACTTATTTAAATTTTCCTTTTGTGACAAGATTTATTTGTCTTAATCTGATTGGTGTTGTCTTCTATAGGCGTGGTTTAGAGAACTTCCAACTGGTATCCTGGACTCTCTTTCACCAGAGCAAGTAATGCAATCCCAGTCAGAAGAGGAGTGTGCTTGGCTAGTGAGACTCCTTCCCCCAACAGAAGCTGCTTTACTGGATTGGGCAGTAAATCTAATGGCAGATGTTGCAGAATTTGAGCATCTAAACAAGATGAATGCACGAAATGTTGCAATGGTGTTTGCACCAAACATGACTCAAGTAAGAAATATTTACTATTTGATATATAGGCCAACACCATTTAATAAGATGGGCATTACATATATATAATACACAATCAGACCCACCGTCCACCCCACTCCACACAATTAAAAAGATAGAGGGGGAGAGTTGTTATAAAACTGCTACAAGGGGTTGGTGCTACTGTTTGCTGTCATCTCTTCTGAGGGACCTATCTTTGAATAGATGTTGCAATCCTCTTATTTATTTTACTAAAACTAGGGTTTTGATCAATCATTGTGTTCTCAGAAAGATCATTGAATTATGTCAATTTAAGGTGTAATAACAGGCTTGGTGATTTCTGTGGATTGCAGATGTCAGATCCTTTGACTGCATTGATGTATGCTGTCCAAGTTATGAATTTTCTCAAGACTCTAGTCATTAAGAGACTTAAAGAAAGGGAAGACTCCATGGTAGAATCAGTACAGGTTTCCCACATAGAGCCTTCAGATGAGAATGGGGACCAAAGCTCATCACAACTATATACTGACGAGATCAAGGATGAGGCCAGCAAAGTTAAGGAAGAGGAGAATGTCTTTGTTGCTGTAGAGCCTGCTTTGGAGAGCCCTCATCACCCTACTCAACTCAATTCTGATGGATCTCCTAACTTCCTAACTTCAATTGAGAACATTCCCACAGGAAATCGGTCTTTAGTTGATAATTGTCCTTGTGAGGTTGTATCCTTAACCAATGGATTCCAAGAGGATAACTTTGCAGGTCTGAGTGGAGGGGTTCATGCTAGTATTTGCAAGAACAAAAATGCTCAATCAAGTAGTTCAAGCTTGAGGAAGAACTCCAAAAGGCTCAATGACTGGTCAACACTTCCTGCATCAGGACCTTTAGAGAAGAGCAAAGGAGCTGGTATCGTTAGCCGGATAAATTCAAGGACAGAGCTCTTTGAAGCCTGGCGATGACTGGCAATGCTCCTGTTGCCAAGAGGCTCCAACCAACTAGTGAAAACAAGTTGGTAGATGGGGTGTTTTTACTTCGGAAATAGTGTATCATTTCATTTATGTTTTTGTGTTCTTCCGTGTGAAATTTGTTTAACCTTGTCTTTCTTTGCTTCATGTTAGCATGTCATTAGCCCACTATAACGATTTCTGTTTCTCATAGTACAGTTTCTAATCAATCCAAGTTGTCGTGTTATTTGTTATACCAACCTGACCGTGTACTGAACTGTATCTGGTTTTCAACTACATTGTACTCGAATTTAAGAATGTTCCTTTCCACTACTGTATTTATTATTCTATGAATCCATGGCCATCACATAACCCCAAACAATTTACAAGCACAATTTATGTTATTTGGTTATATTAGAAATGTCGGTAACACTCTCTTATTTACTATGTTACTCTTTATTTAATATGTTGGCACGTGTCTAATTTCTATACACTCTTTACTCTCAATTTTTTGTGGACACAATTGGAAAAATTATAAAGAAGCTGGATCTCACAGTAATTAGTGAAACCTCAGAACAGAAGAAAAATTTTCCCGTAAAATATTAAAGAGAAATTACGAAAAGAAATTAAAAAAAAAAAGTAGCATGAGGTTTAAAAAAAAATGTACCATGGAGACGGTGGTGCAGTTCGAATGAATATTGTCTTGGCTGCTTCAAGCAGAATGCCCATGATAATGATGGGCTTAGAGAGTTGAAGTCGTCCCATGAACCATCTAATTCTAAAGCAAATTCTGTGAGTTGAAGCTCAATGACGATGGTTTAATTCTAATATAATCTGTTCCTCTGAAATTTGTTTTCAATGTGACAAAAAACTCCTACATGGACTCCCACAGGCCCCTCTCTCTACAATTTGTTATAAGTCGATACATTCTTGTTAAAATTTGTTAAAAAACTTGGTGGTCCACATTTTAGTTATTGGTCGGTACTTGATTCTCGTGCAAATTTGGTTCTCATTTTATTCGAGCAATAAGATAGATATGCTTAAAAACGAGTTACCCATTGTGCACTCAACTCATGGGCTCAGGCTTAAACTTTCTTCATTTGAACGAAAATTTAACATATATCTTACGTAAATAAAAGAAGCACTTTAGAGAAGGGTAATATTGTAATCCAATGGTTAAAAAATTTCGGCTATGCCATATTTTCCTTCTAAAAACCTTATATAATTGAGCCACATTGGTCCTTTAATATTTCATATGCTAATTGTAAATTATAATTTCATATGTTAATTACTTGTGAACCATGATATGTTAATCCTATTTTAATTACTTGTGAACCATGATATGTTAATACATGACAACTCAGGCAAGCAGGCAAATTAAACTTACCTTTTGATGTGACAAAAGAGAAGTTGATTTGCAATATGAAAACCTTAATTGGATCATGTTACCAGTAATCTTTACAAGAACAGAGTCCACTCTTGAAATGGTGAAAACGAGTTGCATCTCTAACAACAAATTGACGATCTACAATCTTGCTAACCAACTTCATGAACAAATGGCAGTCTCCACATATCCGCAGGTTCTTTATCACAACAATCTCTGTTCCAGGACTAGTGTTTAAGAGCCCAAATGCAATAGCCAACTTTTCACTGTGGACTCCCATGCCAGTCAAATATTCCCTGCTGCTTTCTTGACCCGTCTTCTTGGAACCTCCAAGTTCCTCAACAAAAGTTTCCAACTCATCCAACATTCTATATATTTCTGCCGTTTGATGATGGCTTTTATCGTCAGCCAAGAAGAGATGAACTCTCCCTTTATAGTCAACGTAGCTACATCCTGGATCCTTCTTAAGCTTTCGCTCTCTCATCATCACTCTAACTTTCATTACACCCTCCAAGTTCCGGGCCTCGGAATATATATTAGATAACAACACATAGTAACCAATATTTGTGGGTTCAAGCTTAGAGACTTGTTCAAAAGCCAACTCAGCTAGTTCTACATTTCTATGGATTTTACAAGCACCCAAAAGAGCCCCCCACATTGCCCCATCTGGTTCTACCTCTGCCGATAGAACAAGCTCCCAAGCTTTGTTCAGCTGCCCTGCCCTGCCTAAAAGATCCACCATACAAGAGTAATGCTCTGGACCAGGCTTTAAACCATATTCTTTTCTCATTGCAGCAAAATAATCTGAGCCCTTATCAGTCAATCCTGCATGACTACATGCTGACAAAACACTCACAAAGACTGTTCCATCGGGTCTAATACCACTTTTTATCATCTCATCGAAGAGCCGCACTG
The DNA here is from genome assembly GCA_013180625.2 of Boswellia sacra. Lineage (NCBI taxonomy): Eukaryota > Viridiplantae > Streptophyta > Magnoliopsida > Sapindales > Burseraceae > Boswellia > Boswellia sacra. The sequence goes on along the minus strand of SNVD02011911.1, from coordinate 40,394 downwards.
CAACCTCTCCTTGTCCATGCATTCCATATCCACCTATGATTGCAGTCCATGAAACCACACTCTTCACAGGCATGGCATTGAAAATGGCATGTGCTCTTTTTAAATTACCACACCTAGAATACATATTAATCAGAGCATTATTCAAAAAAGGGTTCAAACCAAAACCATATGCTTCAATCTGTTTTTCAATCTCACGGCCAATACTATGTGCACCAAGGTGAGCGCAAGAAGATAAAATCCCAACAAATGTAACAGCATCAGGACGAATGCCACATGATTCCATCTCTCTATAAAGCTCCAAAACATGAGCAGCAAGTCCATTTTGCGCATACCCAGAAATCATTGCATTCCAAGTAATCAACCCCTTTTGAGGCATTTCATAAAACAGCTTTCTTCCATAGTCAACAGACCCACATTTCACGTACATCGTCACCAAACAATTTGCAACAGACAAAGCAATATTCAGACCAATTTTCACACAAAGACAATGCAAACACATCCCAAGCCACAAAAATCCTGGCACCATGCATATCGGTAGCAATCCCAGCATCGTAACCGAATTACTTTTGACACCCAGTAGCCTCATTTCCCCAAACAAAAACACCGCATCACAAACACGCGAATTCAACACATACCCAGATATCAAAGCATTGTAACAAACAGTCAACTTCATCGACTTTGTGCTTTCATCGAACACCTGGCGTGCACTACCAAGCAAAGCGCATTTACAGTACAAACTGATCAGAGAAGTGATGACAAAGGGTTCCAGTTCACACCCAGACTTGATAACATGGCAATGGAGCTGAGTACCAGCAAATGGGAGCGAAAGTGAGGCACAGGACTTGAGCGCAAAAGGGAAAGTGAAGGCGTTTGGCGAGACACCGAAATGAAGCATTTGGCGATACAGGGAGAGGGCTTGCGTGAAGAGTGAGTTGTTTGCGAGCTCTCTTAAGCGCGTGTTCCATGAACTTGCCGATGTTGCTGCAATTGGTGAGGATTTGGGGACTTTGCAATGACGGATTTTTGTGGGTTTGTGAGGGTTCAGCGAGGGCTTTATAGTCATTTAAAAAGAAGTTAACGGTTTCAATCGTTTGTTTTGGCGGGTACGGATGTAGGAGTTTAACAAGTGTCAAAGTGGCAGAGGATGAAACAGTGATCCAGTGAAAGAACAATTAAACGTTGCGTTTCGGTGGGCGGGAACTTAGACACCGCACCAAGAAACGCACCGCACCAAGAAACGCGGGGTCAAGTGATGGAGATTGACTCTATTATTTCTTGTTTTCAAATCCTGTTTTTTGTGCTGTATATTTTTCAATGTAATTTATATTTAATCTCAATCACATATTCTTTTTAAAATTTAAAATAATTCAAAATCAACCACATATTCCTAAATTCAATTGAAAACAAAAATACTGGATTTATAAAAGAACACACCCTGAAATTCTGCGTTTCAGTGAAAGAAATATCACCTAAAACGGAGCGTTTAAGTCAAAGGCAGGAAGTGATTCTAAATATATAATAAAGTATTTGAAATTTAAATTTAATTCGTTTATTTCGTATTTTAGGTGTATACAAATTTATTTTATTCTGTGTAATTTATTTGTTGTTTTTAAAATTGATTAGAAGCTCTTAACTATTGAAAATTGATTTTGATCAAATTTAGATTCGTATAATTAGGTAACAGATATTACATGGATTATTAAGCTTATAAATTCATAATTTCTATAACAAACATTTGATATCATAAAAAAAATCTTATAAATGTAGAAAACCAATATTATGAAAATGATTTGCATTTACTCTCTAAGTAGTATTATCAAATTTTGTTTACTAAATAGTTTACAACAAAAAGAATCCTACAAATCTTACTATTTTAAAGAGTTTATTATTTTTAATTTTTTTAAATAACAATCATTTTATTTTATTAACTCAAATAACTTTATTTTAATTTTCTTAATAATAGTTAAGATAAACTTTTAAAACAAAACAAAGGTCAGAACTTTATATACATATAAAAAAGGTATATTCTAATGTGCCTCATCACAGAAGGGATTTTAACTTATGAGACTTTGAAATCATATTAAGCTTCTAAATATGGACTTAATATTAATACTTTAAACCTTCCCTTGCTAAATGACTTATCAAGTAAATTAGAGCACAGGACAAGATAATAAACAATCAAATTTTACTAAAATACAATTACTTCTAATTTCCACAAAATCCTAACCCTTATTTGTTTTCTCTTTTAGTCTCCATATCATTGTATATTACAAACCAATACTTGCATATTGGAGAAGCAAATTATTATTATATGACATGGTTAACAAAGAAGAGGCAGCTATTTTATTGTTTAAGTAATGATTTTGAAGTAATTCGTTGCACTTCTTGAAGTACCTATTTGTTAGTTGTTTTGGAAAAACAATCAACTCCTATTTGATAGATATTCAAGATTTTTTTCCCAAAATTAAGTTGAATTGATAGATTCTAACAATCTTTTTGAATTTTAAATTTGATTAATTTATTTCGTACAATTAATTTTTAAAAAGCTTTGAATTTGAGCTTTAATTTATTATGTTTTATTTATTTCTTAGTTCTTAATTAATAAAAAATTCTCAACTAATCAAAACTGATTTTGATTCTACCTAGATTCATTTACATTAGGTAATATTACTTGAAATATTATGCTTATAATTTCATATTTTGTTGATAATAATAATATTTAATATCACAAGCAATTACAAGACATTATATCTTACCAAAATAAAAAACTCAATATCATAAAATTAAGGAAAAGTTTCACAAATGACCCTGAGGTTTGCCCTTTGTCCAAAAATGACCTCACCTTTTTCAAAATTTTTACCAATGACCTTGGTGTTAGTTTCTTGCTATTCCTGTTACACAGTTAAGGTGCATTGTCTAATTTACCCTTTTGACATACAAGCTGCATAAATGTTTTTGAGTTATTTTATTTTGATTTGACTACTTAGAGAACTTTACAAACAAACCTATAAAATAGGCATTGGCAGTGTAAAATAACTGCTCCCCAAATGGCTACAAATCAACTGCTATATATAACCTCCTCACTTACCCTTTCCATCACAGAAACTCATCTCACCCTCATTTATGCAGTATCTCGTCTCACCCTTCATCCATTACAAAAACTCATCTCACCCTTAATTGCCTTATTCATGGCTAACAGTGGAGATGCTAGAGAGGTCAATGGTGGCTTGATAAAGTGCAAAAACAAAAGGTGTTTGTGTGGCAGAAAGGCTGGTATAAAAATATCAGAATCTCAAGCTAACCCAAATAAGCTCTACTTCTACTGTGAAAAAAGGCAATGTGACTATTATTCATTTTGGATTCCAGATATAGAAGAGTTTGATGCATTGTTATATGAAAACATGCATGTGCAAGATGAATTTATGTCAATTAAGGAAAGATTGAAAGACGTTGAAGCATGTTTGAAGAAAATTATGTATCTAAATGTACTGGTGTTCATAGTGTTATTTGTATTTGCGTAAGCTATTTTAGCAGCTTATGAATCCAAGGCCAAAAAAATTTAAATTGGAGCAAGAAGTATGAATGAAATTTTATATGCATCGTATAATCCAAAAATTGTTCCAAAAATATTTCATCTGTTTATGAGAACAAAAGCTGTCATGGCAATGCTTGTCAACCTATATAGCATGCTATGACAGTAGCCTATAATACATGAACAGAAGCATAAATATAATAACTTCATCCTTTGATGGCTAATGTTTTGACTGAAAAACAGATTAACAGTCATTGTATATTGACTGTGTTTTAGCCAAAACACAAAAAATGTTATACCAAAATAAGCCCAAATGCTATAACATAGGCTGCGTAAACCAAAATGAGGCAAAATGCTATAAGATAGGCTATTTAACTTAAATTTCCTACAAAGTTAAGTGTTTGAGCTTAAGGTCCTGCAGCAAATGAAGAATCCACAACAGATCTTGCTTCTATGCTAGATCTTGCAGCTCTTGTACCATTTGCACCTGTTCTAACCTACAAGTATAGCATTAACATTTGTATTTAGCTACAATTAATTGCATTTCATATTCTACAAGTTGCATGATTTGTGAAAATATAGATTTTGGACAAAGAAATAACCACATTTTTAGAACCAGAAGGGATCAATCCTCTCTCAGCAGCTCCCTCTCTTTTAGCAGGTGCAAATGCTCTCCCACCAGCTGAACCACCCTCCCAGCTGGTCTCCCTCTCCTCCCAACAAGTGCAAATGCCCTCCCACCAGCTGTATGTCTTCTCCCAGCAGGTGCACCCCCTCCTCACCAATTGTTGGTTGCTGAGAATAACAAATACAAGATAAATAGCAATGTAGACCAACAAAATATTGCATGAACTTAAAAAAAAAATTAAATTCTACTACCAATGGGAAAGTGGAGTTTCTAGTGGCTGGTGGTGCTTGGCAGCTTCTCTTGTTGTGGCCGATTTGTCCATATTTTCTTCATGTCACACTCAAGGATCTCTTCATTCTAGGTTGCTCCCCTGCTTCTCTGTTTCTTGTATCCTTTGGTCTGCTAGGTTGTCTTTTGTTCATGGGAGGATGCATATTGTCAACTTCAACTTCATCCAAAACACATCTATCAAGCATTGGCATAATCATGCCCGAGCATGTTGCAAGATAGGCGTAGCTTTTGAAGTAAGCATGGATATAACTTATTGGGTCAAGCCTATTCCCTTTCAAGCATGCCATGACATGCTTACAAGGCAACTGACCAATTTGCCAAGCCGTACACTCGCAAGTCCACTCATTCAACTTCACAACATAAGCCCTGTTTACATCAAGGAATTCATAAGAGTGGTCCTTACTACATAGAAGTTTCAAGTTCCTTCCCTCATGCCTCTCTTTTTCAATTTTTTTAACTACATTTGGGGGCATATCAGTCTCCTGTGTTAGAGCATTTTGAGTCCTCTCATGAAACCTGATCATTACCTTTCTCCTGATGTATTCAACAAGTGTAAGAACAAACTTGCTTCTTTGCTCACTCAGCCAACTATTGAATGACTCAGTGAGGTTGTTTGTGACATGCTCACACTTCAAATCCTCGTCAATGGCATGCCTAGCCTAGAAACTAGCAGGTGCTTATTTCAGGAATAAGAAAGCTGCCTCATCTAAGTTTTTTATTTGTTCCATGGCAGCAATGAATTGCCACCTGTTTGTAGACCTACTAGCCTGCCAAAACAGATTTCTGAATTACACACTTGACCACCTAGACCTGAAATTAGCATACATATGCCTAGCATAGTATCTATTGTAATCATTGGGCCATATGTCCTCCAAAGACTTCACCAAACCCATTTATCTATCACTCATTATGGTAAAAGTCTTATTCTACTCATCCCCCGTGTATTCCCACAAGTGATGCAAGAAGAAAGCTTAACTCTCACTGTTTTCCCCCTCAGAAACCATCACTGCCAAAGGAAAGATGCCATTATTGGCAGCTAATGCTACTGCAGAAAGAAGCATTCCCCCAAAAACATCTTTTAGATGACACCCATCAACCCCTATAAAGGGCCTACAGCTTGCAACAAAACCTATTTTTTGGGCTGGGAAAGCTAGGAAAAATCTTTTGAACACTGGACTAGATGAGGGTCATTCCTGCTCAACCATGATTTTTGCTACGGTACCTGGATTGGTTTTTAAAATCATGTTGGCATATCTATGCAGTAATGCATATGCCTTAGCATGGTCATCTCGTAGCCTCTCTAGTGCTATCTTTTTAGCCCCGTACAGTCTTTGCTTATCCATATTTATCCTTTTCCTCTCTAACTCACTCTCCTTACTTGACTTGTAAATCAGGCATTGCCTTAATGGTATCCAAAAACCTTTTAGAAATCCAAGGTGAAGTTGCCTCATTGGTGTTGTCAGTTCTAGTGTATAAATATTTATTACTGAAGGTTTTGATCATGAAATTGTGACCATATAGAAAGGACACTTGCATGTATCCTCTAAAGATATCCTTTAATAGAACACTTAGTTGTTACCCTAGTCTTAGCAGATTTCACTTTCCTAATATTACAACAAGCATAGACTGCATAATCTTTCAAGGACAACCTAAATTCATCAACTAATTTAAAAACATCCCTTACTTTGAACTAAATATCCCTGTCCTCCCCAGGGCACACAAATTCTCTACCTTGAAGTTCTCTAGCTATCTTTGCTAATGAAGCATCCTTCCCACTCTCACTGTCTAAAGACTCATCCCCTGATTCATACCTTTCTAAGTCATCAATGATAAACTTCCCTTCATTCCAAGCCCTATCATACTCCTCATTATTGTTCCCTCCAGCTACATTATTGCCCTCATCATCACTCCAGATGTGAATCTCATCTATAAATTCCCTAATGTCTTCAGGTAGACCACAACTGTCCAAGTCAGAGTCTGAATCTATTTGGGGTCCAATGGTGGGCTGTGTTTCAGTTTCTAGATTTGTTTGATCAGGAATGCTTGGATTGGGATTACAAGTCAGTTATGTCTGAGTTTATAGATATGCTTGAATACAACATGAATGTCTCAAAATTGGGCAATATGTCACTTTCTAATAGCTCTTCCAGGTTTGAAATGGTCTCTTCTATAGGTTGCCGTATGTCAAATGGCTCAGCAGTGTCAACAGGATTAGGTATACAGGTTGTTTGTCAATCATGAAAGCTACCGGGGTTTGGATAGTTTCTATGGGCAAAGGATCCAAGATAACATCTATTTCATGCACACCCTTTTCCTCAAACAACCTAACGACTTTTGCATTTCAACATCAATAGCTATATCTAAAGTCCCCCCACTCCATGGCAACCTTGCCAACACCTTATAATCCTGACCAACCCCTTTTGCAACATTAGACATTGCTAATGATGCATGGACAAGTACCATTCTACTAAATCCATCAGGGTTGACTTTTGCTATTGTATAATTATAATTGAATATTTCTACCCTAATTGTAAACAACTTCGTCCTGCCTACAGTTCCAAAATAAAACACCTAATTAGCTATTTTGCAACATCAAACAACCAGGCTTATTGCGATGACATGATACACAATATTATTCAGATAATGATATCACAAAAATTGAACATTTTGGGAACAAAATACCTAAGACTTCATCAATACATACAACATTTTAGTCGCATATACTGTTTTACACATAAACCATGAGAAAGCTACCAATTTTACACATTAGCATTAGGGTTGGCAATAGGGCGGGATCGGTTCGGGGTAGTAGGTATCCAGCCCTGCCTCGCTGAATTATTTTTTGGCCCACCCCGCCCTGCCTTGCCTCTAAACGGGGTGGGGCGGGGCCAAAAAAAAAATCAGCAGATCCAGACCCGCCCTGCACTGCCTCTGTCACTTACAATTTTTTTTTCTAATATTATGTTTAATAAAAAACTAAAACAGAAAATTAAAACGTATATTGTTAAATCTCTATATAGGAATTTAGGAAAATTTAGGATTATGTTCTTATTAGATACATATTTGATTCTCTTTTTTATTTTAGATTCCTTATTGTACTATATATATGTACACCTTTTTACAATGGAATACACATCAAATATTTCTCCTAAATTCGTTTTTTCCTCTCTCTCAACATGGTATCAGAGCAGGATCAAGATCCTCCTTTCATTATCTTCTTTTAAATTGCAAACCCTAACCCTTTTCTGTCTAAAGGGAGATCGCCCCCCTCTGGTCAGCGGTGACTGTCACCGCCCACTCCTCTGAGATCGCCGGTCGCCGGTGAGCAAAACCCCATTGCCTTCGTTGGAAAAGTCCACCGAAAAATTTTTTCAGTCGTTGGAAAATCTGCTGCAGTGTTCAAATACGATTGGAAACCACTCCATTAAGATCGCCAGTCGCTGGTAACCAAAAGCCCTCTTCTGTGTTTAAAAAACAATTGCCGAAAATTTTTTTTTATCATCGGAGAACTTCTGTCTCATTTGAATCTAATCGGAAATTGTTGTTTCATATCTCAACGATGGTTTTAATGATCACAACATCCCCGTATGAGTATTCATAGTCAATCGTGTGGTGTTATTTGGTATTTTCAGTTTTTTTCTTGATTTTTTTTTTGTGTGGTGGCTCTGTTTGGAAAATAAATTGTGTTTGGAGTTTCCATGGCTTCCCAACCGTCTTCTAATTCTCCTGGAGTTGGCGGTTCCATCATAGCTGTACAATTGAATGACTCAAATTACAAGTTATGGGCGAAAGCAGTAACCAAATATTTGATTGACCAAGGGAAACAGAATTATCCTACACAAGATTCTCCATCATCTGATTCAAAGTAGTATGCTAAATGAATTCAGGAAGACAATTTGATTACTACATGGTTGTGGAACAGTATGGAGCCATCACTTGTAGCGAATGTAATGTGGGTTGATACTACTAAAGAGTTGTGGACTTCACTTCAATACAGGTTTGGCGGATCTCAAAATGTCTCTTATATTTTTTATGTTTATCTACTTTATTTTCTTGTCAGCAAGGTGATAGAACGTTAAGTGAATATTTAGGACTAATCGAAGGATTAATGGGTGAGCTTAACTCTTATCATCCTGTTACTACTGATGTTGAGACATTACAGAAATAATGCGAAGAATTATTTATTGTCAAGTTCCTGTCTAGCTTAAATCATGTCTATGAAAGTGCTAAGAATAGTATCTTGACTGAGAAAGATCTCCCGAGTCTTAAAACAACATATGCTCGACTCCAACGGTTACCTACCTCTCAACATAATCCGGAAGCTTCTGCCTTAGTTGTGTCTGATAGTCGAGGCAGAGGATCTTTTTCTGGTCGAAGTAGAGGGCGTGTTAGAGGACAAGATGGAAGAGTTCCTTATTTCCATTGTAGTCGGCTTAATCATCCTTCAGAAAAGTGTTGAGATAAATTTGAAAAACCTGAATGGGCAAATCAAAGCTCTGAAGAGCGTCTTTCCTTTAGTAATTCGTCTAACTCTCATGCTCCATCTTCTGCGCAGTCTGATCATAAATCTGAAAGTTAACCAGCCAGTGAGCCTTCAGCTTCCTTAGTCCAAACAGATAAGCCCACTGCCTTATTTTCTTCTTCGGATCCACATCATTGGATTATAGACTCTGGACCTTCTTCTCACATGACTGGTAATGATTCTTTTTTTAGTTCTTTTATCCCTTCTAATAAACAGTCATCAGTTGTTCTTGCTGATGGTTCTAAAACCCACGTATAAGGGTCTGGAACCATTCGTACATCTAATTTGCATTTGTCTTCCGTGTTATATGTTCATAAATTTCTTGTTAATCTTTTATCTGTTAGTCAGTTAACTAAGAATTTAAATTGCTCAGTCATCTTTTTTCCATCCTATTGTATTTTTCAGGATCTTGGTACGAGGAAGATGATTGGTGGCGGATATAAAAAGAATGGTGTCTATCACTTGTTTGAAGTACTTCCGTCCTCTCATACAACTCTCACTTCTTCTGTCTCTCCAGAACAATGACAGTATCGTTTAGGTCACCCTTCCAGTAAATTGCTTAAGCATATGAGTTTTTCTAGTCCAACTCAAATTGAATGTGAGTCTTGTCAGTTAGGTAAACATTCTCGTTTTTCGTTTCATAGTCGAGTCAATAAAATTAGTGACCAACCGTTTGATTTAGTTCACTCAGATGTATGGGGTCCTTGTTGGGTAACTAATAGTCATGGATTTAAATATTTTGTATCCTTTGTGGATGATCATTCGAGAGTTACTTGGTTGTATTTGTTAAAGGATCGATCTGAGGTCCCTAATATGTTTCAAATGTTTTACAATAAAATAAAGACTCAGTTTGGTATTTCTATTAAAGTTTTACGCTCTGATAATGCTTTAGAATATACCTCTTCCTTATTATCTACTTTTTGTCGCACTCATGGAATCCTGCATCAAACATCATGTGCTTACACCCCTCAACAGAATGGGGTTGCTGAGCGAAAAAATAAACATTTGTTAGATGTGACTCGAACTCTATTATTTCATATGAAAGTCCCATCAAAATATTGTGGGGAAGCATTACTAACCGCATGTTATCTCATTAATCGGGTTCCTTCTTCTGTTCTTCAATTTCAGTCTCCGTACTCCATCTTATTCCCTAATCAACCAATTTTTCCTCTTCCTGCTCGTATTTTTGGTTGTGTTTGTTTTGTCTATCTTCATAGGGTTTCTGATAAACTGTCTCCTCGATCCACCAAACGTATTTTTCTTGGATATTCTCGAACTCAGAAAGGTTACAAATGTCTTGACCCTTGTTCGAGAAAAACTTTTGTCAGTGCATATGTCACCTTTTTTGAGTTTACACCATATTTTTCATCTAGTGGTTCCAGCCTTGATACTGGTCTAGTTGATCCTCCAATATCGGTGTCAGTTCTACCACGTCCATCTACTCTACCACTCCTAGTTTATTCTCGGCGAAAGCCATATCAGTCCAGTGCTAAACAAGATGATTTACCGCTCACTGACATGCCCCTCATTCAAGAGTCTGCCTCTACTCAAGATCCGATTCCTCCTACCAATGAATATTCCGATCTTGATCTTCCTATTGCTCTTCGCAAAGGTACTAGAAATTCTCAGAAGTATCCTATCTCTCATTTTGTCTCTCTTGATACCTTATCATTGTCTGTTTGCTCTTTTGCCTTATATTTGTCTGTGGTTTCTATACCTAAAAATTACTAAGAAGCTTTGGCTCATCCTGGCTGGAGGAAAGCTATGAAAGATGAAATGTCAGCTCTTTGTGATCGTGGTATATGGGAGTTACAAAAATTACCAGAAGGTAAAGAAGTGGTTGGTTGTCGTTGGGTCTTTGTTATCAAATATCATCCTGATAGTACTATTGAACGCTTAAAAGACCGTCTTGTTGCTAACGCTTGAAAGATCGTCTTGTTGCTAACGCTTGAAAGACCGTCTTGTTGCTAAAGGATACACTCAAACTTATGGCATTGACTATGTTGAGACTTTTTCTCCTGTTGCCAGGCTCAATTCAATCTGCATTCTCATTTCCCTTGTAGTGTTTACACAAGGAGGTTTATATGGAGCAACCACCTGGGTTTGTTGCTAAAGGGGGAGTTAACCAACTCTGTTTGTAAGTTAAAGAAGGCTATTTATGGTTTGAAGCAGTTACCTAGGGTCTGGTTTAAAAAATTGAGGAGTTTTGGCTTCGATTAACTTTTTTCGTTGTTAATCTGATCACTCAGTATTTGTTAAACATACAAGATCAGGTATTGTTATACTTGTGGTTTATGTGGATGATATCATTGTGATTGGGAGTGATTCTACTGGCATAAAAGAAGTGAAAATACAACTAAAGACACATTTTCAAACAAAAGACTTGAAGCAACTTAAATACTTTCTTGGTATTAAAGTTTTGAGGAGTAGAGAAGGTATCATTTTGTCTCAAAGAAAGTATGTACAAGACTTACTTGATGAGATGGGTATGTTAAGCTCTAAGCTAGTAGAGACCCCTATGGATCCTAATATAACATTGGATGGTGACAGCAGCTCAGATTTTGAAGATAAGAAAAGATATAGAAGTCTTATAGGAAAGTTGATTTATCTTACTGTCACTAGACCTGATATTACATTTGCAGTGGGAGCAGTTAGTCAGTATATGCAAAATCTGAAGAAGATCCATTGGGAGGCTGTAAGTAGAATTCTACGATATCTAAAACAGTCCATTGGTAAATGAATTCTTTATAAGAAAAGTAGAGAATTGGATATTGTTGGCTATTCTGATGCTGATTGGGCTGGTTCCAAAACCAAAAGGAAGTCCACGAGTGGATATTGTACTTTCTTGGGAGGCAATCTAGTGACTTGGAGAAGCAAGAAACAAAATGTAGTTGCGAGATCCAGTGCAGAGACGGAGTATCGTGCTATGGCTCATACAACATGTGAGATTATGTGGGTCAAGAATTTCTTAACTGAGATTGGAATTGATTTCAAAAAGCCATAAAAAATGTTTTGTGTTAATATGACTGCAACATATATTGCTAGCGATCCAGTTTTTCATGAAAAAACTAAACACATTGAAGTGGATTGTCACTTTGTTCATGAGGCTATAATGAGTGAAGAGATTATCACTCCTTATGTTAAGTCTGAAGACCAAATTGGAGATCTTTTTACCAAGGCAGTTCATAAATGAGTTTTTCTTCATCTGTGTTCTAAATTGGGCATCGAGAATATCTATACTCCAACTTGAGGGGAGCGTTAAATCTCTATATAGGAATTTAGGAAAATTTAAGATTATGTTATTATTAGATACATATTTGATTCTCTTTCTTATTTTAGATTCCTTATTGTACTATATATATGTACACCTCTTTACAATGGAATACACATCAAATATTTCTCCTAAATTCGTTTTTTTTTCTCTCTCAACATATATAAATATATCATATACCACTTTTTAACAATCATTAAGGCAGTATATCTATTCAAACTAAAATCCAAACAATATATCTATTCTAATACTCCAAAGTCCAATTAAACATCCTCATAAAGATATCTCTGAGCTTCCTCCTTCATCGTCTAGTAGTTCCACTCCAACCATCTCTTCTCAAGGAATTAAACCTACAAGGAAATATTGCCAGCCTATAAATCATCCAATATTATACAATAGTCTTCACAATTGATATGATATGTGTAACTATAAATTTATAAAAGGGCCAATGTAACATAATTAGAATACAAGGCCAATGTAACAAGTAGAAACACACATCATGGCTACTTAAATTTAAGCAAATAGTGAAGTCAATTTTCAAATAAACATGGTCAGGACCTTGATTCCTATTTCTCAAAGACATAAGCCTGAAACTGAATAAGTAAATAATTAGCTGATCAAGCCATGTCCACGTCCAAATATCATTATGAAAATGTCCAAATATCATTATCAGTATAACAACCTACCTGCAATCTCAAATTCTCTAAATATAATAAAGTTTCAATTGATCAAGCAATTACGTCTATTGCGTGCTCCAAGTTTTTTGTTGAAGCAATTACATCGCTATTGCCAAACAGCTTGTCCAAATTGCTTTAATACTAATTTTGAAACTAGTTTAAAAATATGGAAAATATTCCCTTTAATTACAAAAATTGATGAAAAGAAAATTCAATAGGAATGTAATTAACACAAGAGGCAATATAATCTGGTAAACCCAATTTTCACATAATCTGAAAAACACCCAATCAACATGAAAATTAGTTTTACCCAACATAATCCATAAAATCCATAATCTAGAAAACCCAATTTTCTCATAATCTTGACAACAATAATCCATCCTAAGCAAAAATCACATAAAATAATTTTAGCCAAGCAACAATTAAAATTGATAATTTCAACAATAATTCACATCCAAACTTCCATGTTGATTTTTCTCTAGTTACACATCAAGCTTCTCAAAACAATTAATTAGTTTCAAAGTTCTGCCTTTTAAGTATCAATTTCCCAAATCTTTTAGAAATTCATCTCTTTGCCTATGACACATGAAAATCTACAATTTGGTTTGATTTACCTTAAGTCGATGACGACAAAGTTGCAATAGAGGATGCTCAGCACTTGGAGGCTAGCTGCAAGTGAGGAGGGTAGAGCTGGAGGCGGCCGTAACGGAGGATGGTGGAGTTGAGGCTGAAGTAGATGACCATGGGGTAGAGGAGGACCTCGTGAGTGGCAACTGTGAAGTGGAGGAGGTTTAGGAGATTGTTTAGGAGACCAGGGATTTAGCGGGAGGTTGTGAATTTCTTTTTCTTTATATATTATTGTTAAAATTTCCAGGAAATTCATATCCATTAAAACTCATCAAAATCATCCCTGATACTATCATATAAGTCCCAATATTTTATAAATTTTTAGTTACACCCTTATACTGTTTGCGGGTCGGGGCAAACGGGGCTAGGTGCTGGACTCGGCCCCGGACTTGCCTTGGGCCGGGCAGCATACCTCCAATCCAGACCCGCCTCTAACCTCTTGCCTCCTTCCTAATGCACGGGCCACAAAGGGCCCCCGATCCCACAGGTTTTTTTTTTTTTTTTTTTTTAACATCCCTAATTAACATATACTTTTTAAAGCAACATACTCATTAACAAAATATAACATGTACAATATAAACATACATCCACAAATTAGTCAACATGTATACTTAACAAACATTAACAAATATGATATGAACACACAACAGGAATACAAATTAACAAAATATGTACACTTAAACAAACATTTCATATAATGAACAAATTTATAGAACATGTATACTTAACAAACATTTCGTCGAACCAACAAATAGTTAAAAATGAAGAATATGACACTTTCGAGCATGCATGTAACAGAAGAAAAAGTAAAAAAAAAAAATCAGAAACTCATACCTTTCTTCCGGCTAACACCGCGCACTTCTATGTAAAGATTGCACCATTCTTGTCACTGCCAACCTTGTCTAAAAGCTTTCTTCCAGCAAACTTCGGAGGATTCATACCATTGTGACAACCAAGAAAAGAAATTCACAAAAGTAAAACCATACAAACTAAATCCAAAAGAATAACAAAATTGAAACTTTCTGAAATTTTTTATGGAAACAAAGAGGAAGAAAGCTTTTTCTTAGTTCTAGAATGCATGGAACAACATCGCAAGTACACCAGTAAATATTAACATATAAATACCATCCAAACTAAAAAACAAGAAACATAAAAATTGAAACTTTGTGAAATAGCCAATGGTAAGAACGACAAAAAAAGCATTTTCTCACTTCTTAGAATCCATGCTCATGATGGCAACATCACCATTAAATATTTAACATAAATAAAAACATCGTTAATCAAACCACAAACATATAAAAATTTCAACTTTGTGATAAAAACAATACAAACAAAGACAAATAAAGCTTTTTCCCACATTCTTAGAATGCATGCAACATGATATTCACAACACTAAAGAAATAGTTTCGAAGAAAAATCTATTTTAGATTTAAAAAACCATTAAAACTCAAAACCAAAACGTTAACTTTCACAGACATGCAACAAAAACTTAGACGAAGAAATTGTTTTCAAAATCACACAAGCCAAGCAACACCATCAACACCCTAAAAATTAGAAAAAAAAAGAAATCGAAAGCACACACATCTTTCTTCAACCATAGACGGTGATGGTGCAGCAGTTCGATGTTTCTTCTAACAGTGACGGTTTAGTAGTACGATGTTCCTCTCCACTGGTTATCATGGTGACAAAGCGTTCTATATTCAGGAAGGTCAAAGGACTCTCCTTCGTTTTCTTCAAGGAGAAGACACAGAAAACAGAAACAGAGAGAGCACAGAGAGATAGAGTACACAAAGACAAGAATGCAAAAGGTTTGTCCTTTCTCCAGAACATGGGTAATCGAAATAGTGGGAAAGCAAAACGACGTGCTAGAGTCAACTAGGTTAGAGGGACAAAAAAATATCCCTAACAATCCATCCCACGTGTCATCGACCCCCTCCATTCATTCTGTGAATAAAAAATTTATCTTCTGAATTGCCTTTTTACCCTTCAACTGCCTAACGTGAATTAATAGGGACTAACACTGGGGTCATTTATGAAAATTTTGAAAAAAGTGAGGTTATTTGTGGAAATAGGGCAAACCTTAGGGTCATTTGTGATAGTTTTTCTAAAATAAATATGCTAATTTGACCTTTTAGTAGAATTATAAACAAATTTTGCCTAGTAAATCATTTGTAACATAATAATGCTAGAAATCTTAATATTTTTAAGGAATTTTTAATTGATTGATTATTAAAGTAAATACAATATTATTTGCTGCCTTCAACTCAAATTTAATTATGATTTTCCTGATATATATTCTGGCAACCTGCGAAGGTTTAAGCTCTTAAAACAAAAGAAAGGGTGAGAGATTATATCTGGCTTAAAAATTATATTTATTACACTTAATTTTTAAGTATATGGGTTTTGTATACTTAAAAACTAATATTCAATAAAAGAGTTAAAATAAAAGATTAAATCAATAAACTAATATCCAATCAAAAAAATAATAAAAGAGCCAAATTAATTTTTCCTTGAAATAATCAAACCTTAATTTTAATTTAATTTAATTTTTTCATGATTAGGCAATATCGAAATGTCCCATTAATTTGTTAGACAACTTGATAATTTTAAACAATTATCAAGGCATGTTAGATTTTTTTTGAGTTGTGCTTTGTGATGTGTTAGTCGCATATTTGACACTTGTAAATTGACGTTGAACTTGATTAAATAATAAAAAAATTAAATTTAGTTAAAACTGAAATAATTCTCTTCGAGTATCCTTCATTATTTTAAAAAAATACTAGAAAATATAAAAAAATTAGCATAAACAATATCAATGAAAAGTGCTAAACGACGTAAACAAATGAAACTTTAGTAAAAAATCCAGTAAAATTTAACAATGTAAATTTTTTATTATATTTGCAGTTAAATTGAACATTTTAATGCTCAATTTTATTACTTATACGATGTTGCCGGTGAAAATTAGAAAATAAATTATAAAAAAAAGAAGAAGAAAAACGCACGCACACGAGAAAGAGTATGAGGAAGTGTACCGTTCTGATGATTCCACGTCATGAGTAAGTAAAATAGTACGCTACGTCGCGTAGTACGAGAGCCAGCAAGCGGATAAAAGAACCGAAGGGAAATCTGCTCTAACGGATAAAAGCCAGGCTCGAGAGAGAGGGGTGGGTGGGAGTGTCGAGTGAAGATGGAGGCACTTCAATCTTCAACCATTACTTCCCGCCATTTTTTATCCACTTCGCATTCTGTTTCCGCGACCAACCGAACCTTCTTCTGTTCGAGAAAATTGGCGGGAAAATCTACTAAATTGGCATCTTGCTGGACCGGTTCCTCCAGCTCTGCTTCCCTCTCTTCCAGAAATTTGTTCACTGTAAGCACAAACGAACATACATAATCTCTAGTTTGTAGTAGTAAAGATTGTTTGTTTAAATTAGTAATATGGATGCTATTTAGGGTGCGTTCGGGAGTGTTAAAATCGCTTTCAATTAGCTTAAAACGCTTTTTATGTTGTATAGTACTGTTTGCATGCTTTAGACAAAAAGTGCTTTATGAAATTACTTAATTATTTTTTTTTTCAGAAAATGCTTTGAATGCTTACTTCCTTATGACCTTATCCTAATAGCAGTTTGTATTTTCTAGGATTATTTTTGGATATGCCATTTATAATGCGTTTGGCAGTTTTGAAAACACGTTCAAATAGCCAACAGCGCTTTTCTGTGTGTATTATAGTGTTTTCATGAATTAGAGAAAAGCGTTTCTTTGAATCAATCCTACAAACTGCTATTGGGATAAGAAAGGGCATTTAGGTGCTTGT
Organism: Boswellia sacra; assembly: GCA_013180625.2. NCBI lineage: Eukaryota > Viridiplantae > Streptophyta > Magnoliopsida > Sapindales > Burseraceae > Boswellia > Boswellia sacra. The sequence goes on along the minus strand of SNVD02011911.1, from coordinate 23,032 downwards.
ACAGAAAGGACATTCTCTTCAGCAGCATTTGAAAAGCATCTTTGATATGTTGCTTACTATTTATTTTGGTCTCATTGTTCCTCTTTTTTTTCGGTTAACTTTGTTTTCAGAGAGAGATATGGGGTTTCATAAATTCCAAAAGTGTTTCTATTAGAAGAGATAATAAGAGAAGTTTAGTGAGAGCAGAAATGTTTGGTCAGTTAACAAGTGGCCTTGAGGCAGCTTGGACTAAGCTCAAAGGACAAGGTTTGTTTGTTTCACGTTTTATTTTTCTAAGTTTTTTGTAGTTTCTTATTTCTTATAATAAGTTTGTCATATTATATCTGCATTACCATCAATTATGTTTTTGGCCACCAAAATAAGCAATTCTACAGTTTCAAGGCTGTAAAAATGCTATAGCATTGTATAGAAGTTCCCTCATACTGATACTAATTGTCTTCTCTTAGATTAACGAATAACCTTACAAGTTTATGAAAGAAACGGACCTCTTTCTGTGAGAGTATAAAATTTATTTTAATTTTCTCTTATCTTTCTTGAGCTTTATTGTTTTTCTTGCCATATGTTCCCCAACTACCGTGTCTTATGTTCAAATTGCGTTTGATTCAGAGGTTTTGACCAAAGAGAACATTGTGGAACCAATGAGAGACATCAGGAGAGCTCTTCTTGAAGCAGATGTGAGTGAATCTGTGTTATATATGGGAAAAGTTTCATGCATATATCTGAAATAAAATGGTTGCTTTATTTTCTTGACAGGTAAGCCTTCCTGTTGTCAGAAGGTTTGTCCAAGCTGTCAGTGACCAGGCTGTTGGTGTTGGTCTGATTCGGGGAGTGAAACCAGATCAACAGCTGGTCAAGGTATAATTATTAACTTAGTGCTCTTTCAAACAAAAAATTTGACTACTTTTTTTTTTTTTTTTTTTTTTTTTAAAGTAAAATTCTATTTGTGTGTTGGGTATTCTAGTGTGGACTTGATGGTAGTTATGATGTTGTATCACATTGAGAAGAAAAGAAAGGGAGATAAAGGAAGAGGGATAAGGGGAGAAAAATAGGACAAATTAGAAATGGTAGAAAAGATAGAGAAGATATATATTGTCAATGTTTGTCCAAAACATAATATGGGGACTTTTTTATGGTTCTTTAGTCCTAAACAAAACAAGGAACTAGAAATCTGCTCCAAAAGAGTAACTGAGTTTCTACTTAAATAGGAAAAATAAACCTAACAATGAGTAATAATGAATGAAATCCCTTAATGCCTAATTAGAACATTTCCTAAAACAAAATACTAAAGAAGCTATGGATTCTTGACGCTGCATAACTGACACCCTTTTTTGTTAATTGTACATCATCTGACCTTGATGTGGGAGAGACACACTGATCATTCTCACAGCTTGGCACTTATCTTCTACTTGGCTATTTTGTTATATCTATATCTATATCTATATCTATATATCTATATCTATATCTATATCTATATCTATATCTATATCTATATCTATATCTATATCTATATCTATATCTATATCTATATCTATATCTATATCTATATATATATATATATTCTACATTTCAGTGAGTTCCATCCTGTATTGTTGCATAAAAATTCTTGCTGGAGTGCACAATACTGCATTATAATTTGGATATTTTTCGGGATGCATTTAAACTGACTCATATAGCTATTGTAAAACTGCAAAATGTACCTTTACTTCCTATTGAATAATGTCTCGTGATAAAAATTTGATTATGCGATTTCTGGTTTGCAGATTGTACATGATGAGCTTGTGAAATTGATGGGTGGAGAGGTGTCCGAATTGGTTTTTGCAAAAACTGGACCAACTGTCATACTTTTGGCAGGTCTACAAGGAGTTGGAAAGACAACCGTTTCCGCAAAGTTAGCATATTATCTTAAGAAACAGGTGCATCCTTACTGCCTTCTGTTATATGTGTATGTCTGTGGACACTGAAGACTGTCAGTTAGCCTACCCTTTTCTGACACCAGCATAATATTGAGTGCAGGGAAAGAGTTGCATGCTTGTTGCCGGAGATGTGTACAGACCTGCTGCTATTGACCAACTTGTTATCCTGGGCGAGCAGGTATTTTTATTTTCATTGTTAAGAAAGTAGGTATTTGGTTCAAATTGGAGAATGCTGTGATTTACATCAACTACTTGCTTCGGTTCCCAATACATCTGGCATTCATATATTTTTAAGATTTCAAGTGAATCATTTATCCGGTTTATAGATGCTACACTGTTACCAATTAGAGGTTACTTTGAGATAAAACATCAAAAGTTGAACTTTCTGATGATTTGATGCCTGTAATAAATAGATATTATATTATAAGAGGAAAATTGAAGAGATTAAAAATTTATTTAAATAGAAAATATATGAAAAGTCCTAGCTCTTATGGTTGCATGATTTTACATATTGTTCATGACAGTTAGACATTAAACTTAGAGGTGATTGTGGAGATATTCCTAACAATAAGGTTTTTAGAACTTTATATTGAAGTTTTAGATTATAATAATTCTATTCTAGGTGGTGAATAATATGTATTGATTGTGAGTGATTTTATTTCCTAGTTTTCTTTGATTTTCCTACCATATATATGTAAGTTTTCACATATCAATAATATACAATAACTTTCACCTTCTTTTTTCTATCTATTTTATTCTCTTTTCTCTCTTTTAACATGATATCAGAGTGGGGTAGAAGTCCTTGGGAATTTTTGCTTGTGCAAAAATGAAGAAGAAGAAGAAGAAGAAGAAGAAAGTCATCTCTCTTTTCTTTTTCATCTTTAGCATTTTTGTTTTTAAAATAAAAAGTTTTTGTGCTATAATGAATAAAAAATAATCTCTCTTTTAACATGGCATCATGCTGTAATGAAAGAGGGCTTTTTAACATGTTTTTAAATCTCTCTCTCTCAGTCTCTATTTGTCCTCACGTAAGGGTGGGAATTCGTGTCGTGCGTGTCGACCCATTTAATTATTCGTGTCAAGATATGAAACACGGATCCGACATGGTTATTAAACGTGTTGCCCACGTGTTGTAATCGTGTCATATTTAATTCACATAATTTACTTAATTGTTTAACCTAGTTATGCATGATATATTATATTCTATATATTTATATCAATTAAAATTATTTTTAGAATATAAACCATTGTTAGTATAAAATATTATTAAAATCATCATAATTTATTATTTTATAAATTAATTTATTTTATAATATAAAAATTTCAGTTTTATGATATATATGTTGTAAGTAGATAACAATTTATATCATTAAATGAGCTTACATATTAAGGATAGACAAAATATGTTTAACTATTCGTGTCATTAGACGGGTTGGCGTGTTGAACACTCTCAACACGAATCCGACCTATTTATTAATTGTGTATCGTGTTCGTGTCGTATTCATGTCGTGTTCGCGTGTCGTGTCCCAAATTCCTGCCCCTATCCTCACGGTAGGAGACTCGTATGTTTTTGTATTCAGGGGTTTTTTTGAAATTTCTGAAAACTTTTGGGTGTTTTAGTATTTTCTGAGGGTATTTCTGAAAATTAAAAAAACCCTCTTTTAGTCACAGGAAAATCTCGTCCCAATTTAGCCAATTCTCGATAGTTTGTCTAAACTTCACTTTTATTCCAAACCTAGCTTCTTTACTGTTAAACGACCTCATTATCTCTGGCCAGCGGTAAAAGTCACCATTACGCTTACAGTCTCGTCAGGATTAATGGTCGAAAATATCTCCTGTTATCGGAAATTGTCAGTCTCTTATATTTCCGATTTTATTCCTTTGCTGGTTGGGTCTCTTTTCTATAAGTTTGAGTGAGATGACTACCTCTTGTCAATCCTCTTAAAGAAGCTCTATCATTGCTGTAAAGTTAATGACTCTAATGTTAAATTGTCAAAGAGTAATCAAATATCTATTTGTAATCTTTGGTTCCAAGTTGGGCATTAAAAATATCTATGCTCCAACTTGAGTAGGAGTGTTAGAACTTTATATGGAAGTTTTAGATTATAATAATTCTATTTTTGATGGTGAATAATATGTATTGATCGTGAGTGATTTTATTTCCTAGTTTACTTTGATTTTTCTACTATATATATGTAAGTCTTCACATATCAATAATATACAACAACTTTTTTCTATCTATTTTATTCTCTTTTATCTCTTTTAACAAAGGTTTTGGTTAAGAACCAAAAATAACCTAATAAACCTCTTAATGCATCATTTTTACTCTTTATAAATGTAAAATTGTATGTGCATTCCTTAATTCTTGGTACTTAGTCCATGATTGTTTCTCACCATCCTTGTGTAACATCTTGTCTTGCTGCATGTTTGCCAACGTATAGAAGGAACAAATGATATAAGATTTGGATGTGTTTCATACATCTAATTTCAAGCTACACTTAATTTAATATGTTGATTTGCTTTATTAGAACAGATTATCTTTTCAATTGACTACTTCAAATTTGTCGTTTTAGTTCATTCTAATATACAGTAATAGCTTGTTACAGGTGGGTGTGCCTGTTTATACGGCAGGGACTGAGGTTAAGCCCTCAGACATTGCTAGGCAGGGTCTGGCTGAGGCCAAAAAGAAAAACATAGATGTAGTCATAGTAGATACTGCTGGAAGGCTTCAGGTAAAACATTCTTATATTTTAGATGATCTTATGGGTACTTTTAAGTATATATTGATGTTTTCCACTATTAAATACTTCTAATATCTTGATGTGAGCTTCTGTATGTTAGTTATTTATTTTTTATTTCCATAATAAAATCTGCCATATGTTTCTCTCTTTCTTATTATTAAGTAGATAGATAAAGGAATGATGGATGAGTTGAAAGATGTGAAGCGGGTATTGAATCCCACAGAAGTTTTGCTTGTAGTGGATGCAATGACTGGCCAAGAAGCTGCAGGTATTCTGACATCCATTTTGTTTTCTAGTTTGTGGAGGGTGGAACAGAGTTTTATTATTCTTGATACAGATGGAGGAGTAAATTTTGTATTTTATAATGATATTAGCAGTATTTTCAATTTTGGTTCCACTTTGTGTATAATAACTTGCAAAAATAGTTGTTATCCCTTGATTTTTACTTCATCTTTTTAAACACTTTTCAGAATGCACTGCTTTATTTGCTGCTTGGTTATGGTTGAACATAAAATTAGTACTACAAACATTAACCTGTTATGTCATTCATAACAAGAGTACATGCTTGTTCATGTTGTAGGGTACATGAGTAATATACAAAATTTTATTAGTGCTATATATTTTGTATTTTTTTTATCCACTTTCGATATTATCCTGTGTGTTATTACTGCCTCCGTTTGGGTGTCATATTTTTGATCTGATAGCTGAGCAATTACAGTGACCACCGCTAGAATATTCGCTCATTATTCCTTCTCTGAATTCACAGCCCTGCTCACAACATTCAATATTGAGATAGGGATTACTGGTGCCATTTTGACAAAGTTAGATGGAGATTCTAGGGGTGGTGCAGCTTTAAGTGTTAAAGAGGTTAGACTTATTCTTGGCTTCGTGTCTCACCCTTTGTTTTTACTTATTTGTATCTTTTAGTTGGGAGCAGTTTTATCGTACCTTTTTGTTTCTTGTAACTTTGTTCTTTATGAATTTTGTTTGCAATTTCATTAGTTTGTTAATTTTAGTATCACATACCATTCAAGCTAGTTGTTTATAGATGCTTTTGGAGATTTTCATGTATTCTTTTTATTGTGATAGCTTATGATAATTGTTTGTTTTAGACAATGTTCATGGGATGATATTGAAGGGAGAATAAATGTGAGCTCTCGGGCCTCATGAAATCCAAAACTTATTAAAGTGGTTTACTTTGTTAAACAATCACCTATTTTCAGCCAAGCTAAAGATTTTGAGTTTCCTCTTGTACTAATATGGCTATATACTGGTGATTCTGAGCAACTTCAAAAAATTCTCAACAAGGGTGATAGGAGTCTGTACACTTCACACACACTCACAGAGAATTTAGCTATGTTTTAAGAATGAATTTGGGTTGAAGACAGTAAACAAAGCTGAATTGAGAGAGAAATTTTAGAGGTTTATTGACTGTTTGGCAGGAAGTTCGAGAGTCCTGCCAGCTCTCCCAAGAAACTGAATTCTTCACAATACTCAAAAACATGCTTCCCTCACTCTCCTTCTCTCTCTATATATCTATTCTCTAACTAACTCTCCAGCTGTAACTAACTCCTCCCAATGAAAAAACATAACAGAAATAAAAGGATATAACAATACTTCTTCTAACTAACTCAATTTCACAATTCTGCCCTCTGCCTTTGTGAAGTCTAGAATTAGTAACTGGTCGAGGTCTATCATTACCCTCCCGCCCAACTTTCACCTTGTCCTCAAGGTGAAGATTAAGAAATTGATAGCATTAGTTTGCACTCTTCTTTGCTGCTTCAGCAGCCTCTGCCTCTTTAGCCTTAAGTTCAGTTTTCTGCCCTTCTTTCCCCAATTCTCCTTTCACAAATTCTTGTAACTCCTCATCAATTTCAGTCCCATCATCATCCAAAATGATATCTACAATCTTAAGCATCTCATCCAATCTCCCAACTTCACTCAAAGCCTTCATCATAAACTTCCCATTCTTAAACAATGCATCCAGCATCGAATCATACGCCACTGCACTCATTTTCATACTGTGGTTTTCCCTCACAGCCTCATCATAACACTCCATAGCCTCATTCTCCATAACGTTCATGAAATAACCCTTCATGTCGTCTTGTGCCTCCTTCAAATTCTGTTTAAATTCATCCAGTATAGCCTCCTGTTCCGCCATCAACTTCTCCATCATGGGAACAGTTGTAAAGTTATTTCCAAAGGAGACCAATGGTGGTGGTATAGGGACTTTAGTAGCAACTGCCTTGGACAATTCAACATCAACCATTAACTCCTCGGCATAGTCATCTAAATCAATATTTCCATGAGTGCGAGCATAGTTTCTCAAAGCCTCCAAATCCTCAGCTCTCAATCCAGTATCTACATAACCATTTATCATTAATTGCCACAAATCCATATTCCTATCCGGCATGTGATCCAACACCCTCCGAGCTTCGGTCATGCTGTCACACTTCTTATACATTTCAGTCACTTTATTCCATGCCAAATCTGTTCCAGCAAGGTCCAGGGGCAGAAAATCTTCCACTATTCGAACTCCCTGCAACATTAGGACCAGCCCCCTGCCAATTCCCTCTCCCTTGATTGGTTTTCCAGTACCAAGCAACACTCCATAGTTCCCAGCACTGTCTATTGGTACACCAATTTTTTTCACCAGAGTTTTTGATACAAAGTTATGGGTAGCTCCAGGATCAATCAACACAATCACTTCTTCCCCTCCGACCATGCCTCTCAATTTACAGAATTCATTGAGAGCTGTACAATTTCAGGATTAGAGCTGTTACCTTCAGTAGCCTCCAGGACTTCATTACCTTCCTCCAGTTGGCCTTCGATCTCCTCTTGGACCACCATGACATGCAGTTCCTTGAACTTGCAGCGGTGTCCCGGAGAAAACTTCTCATCGCAGCGATAACACAAACCTTTTTCCTTTTTGGTTTACAGTTCTGAATCCGTCAAGCGCCGGAACTGAGTCTCAGATCGACCTGCAGTGTTCTTCTCTGGTGCTAGAGTTGGTCGAATTGCTGAAGAGTTGATGTTCCTCAGCATGGAATAACTGGAATAAGTTCCTCTCTTCTCGAGGGGTAAGAAACCATATTTGCAAAACTTGAGGGCCTGATTTTTAGTTTCTAATTTCTGGGCCATGTACATTATCCGATCCAGCCCATTAGGTTTGAAAGCCTTCAATTCGGCCCGCGACTCTGGTTTCAAGCCATTGATAAACTGGCCTTCAAGAATCTCTTCCGGTGTGACTAGGGGCGACATCGCCATCGCCTCAAATTGTCGGCTAAACTCCCTTACCGATCCAACCTGCTTCAACGCCAGGAACTCTCGAAGTTCGTACCCTCCTGATTCGACTGGAACCGATCCAGCAACATCGACTTCAGCTCCTCCTAGTGACTCATCGGCCTGCGTCGATCCTCCCGCTACAACTAGGCTAAGGCTTCGCCATTAAAACTCACCGTGGTAGCCTCGATCTTCTCCGACTCCGACAGCCGGTTCAGAGAGAAGTATCGCTCTGCCCTAGAAATCCATCCGCCTGGATCGCTGCCGTCAAACACCGGCATCTCCAACCTTCGAGGCCAGACTTCGCCGCGCCTCTCGGAGCCCCGATGGATCTCGCCTCCGTCGCGGCCGCCTGGGTTGCTCCTGTTTGAGTTCTCGTGGGGATGGGTGGTGGTATTTGACGACTCCCCTGGTTTTGTCGCGACACGATCCAACTTCTGCAAGATCGCTGCTGTATCGCCCTCGTTAATCTTCGCCAACCTCTCCAGACACTCCAGTATGGCCGCCACCTTCTGCTCCAGGAATGGAATCCTGGACAGTCCTTCTTTAACCACTCCGATATCTTCTTGGAATCGGGTAAGTCTTTCATCTAACGCCTCCATTCTTGCTTCCGTTATCTTAGCCATTTCAAGATCTTACTGCTCTGATACCAATTTGATAGGAGTCTGTACACTTCACACACACTCACAGAGAATTTATCTATGTTTTAAGAATGAATTTGGGTTGAAGACAGTAAACAAAGCTGAATTGAGAGAGAAATTTTAGAGGTTTATTGACTGTTTGGCAGGAAGTTCGAGAGTCCTACCAGCTCTCCCAAGAAACTGAATTCTTCACAATACTCAAAAACATGCTTCCCTCACTCTCCTTCTCTCTCTATATATCTATTCTCTAACTAACTCTCCAGCTGTAACTAACTCCTCCCAATAAAAAAAATAACAGAAATAAAAGGATATAACAATACTTCTTCTAACTAACTTAATTTCACAATTCTGCCCTCTGCCTTTGTGAAGTCTAGAATTAGTAACTGGTCGAGGTCTATCAAAGGGACTCGAGTTGAATATATGCAAACAGTTCATATGGCACCTGTTTGTCTGAAACCTTTACAGTTGAGGTCCGTGATGAATTTTTGACTAATCATGTCTCACTAGAATGCCATATTGTGAATTGTTAATCATCATTCCAAAGAGCATTTAAAGTTTGAAGTGAGTAATGCTGCAATTTTTTACATGCCATTCAACCTTACCTCACCTTCAAGCAGGTTAACTAGTATCTTGAATAAATAGAAATAATATTGGGAGTTAAGTTATCTGAATAGTTAAGTTGGTGAAAATTCTGACGATGGTATTATACTTGGTGGCAATCTTAGCCATTTTAGAAATCTCTATGCTATTGAAATTTTTATAGTAACTAAAAACAAAAGAATTCTATTTTCTACTTTTGTAATGAGTTCTTGAATGAACACAGGTATCAGGAAAGCCAATCAAGCTTGTAGGACGGGGAGAGCGTATGGAGGATCTCGAACCTTTCTACCCTGATCGGATGGCTGGACGTATTTTAGGAATGGGGGATGTTCTCTCATTTGTAGAGAAGGCACAAGAAGTTGTAAGTTTTAAGTAGATTCCATTTCATAGTTCCATCAAAGGAGACTGTTTTGATGTATTTTCAATTGCTTGCACAGATGCGACAAGAAGATGCTGAAGAATTGCAAAAGAAGATAATGAGTGCAAATTTTGACTTCAATGATTTTCTAAAGCAAACCCGTACTGTTGCACGCATGGGTTCCATGAGTCGTGTCATTGGGATGATCCCTGGAATGGGGAAGGTATGAAAGCCTAATTTCCAAGTTTTCTGTAGTGGAACACTTTTTTTTCTCCCAGTGTGGTATTGAGGTCAGAGTGGTGGAGGGGTATCACTGTTCTTGCTGCTACTTATTAGTCTAGTAATGGACCTGAATAGTGACAGTTGATAGATGTCGACCTTAAAATGTGAAATGGTTCTCCAATTAACTCTCTTCTATGTGCATGTGAGCAGATTACTCCCGCACAAGTTCGAGAAGCAGAGAAGAGTTTAAAGATAATGGAAGCAATGATTGAAGCAATGACCCCTGGTCTCTTCTTCTCTCTAATTTTTAATTAATTTTAGTAGATAAAACTTGAGACTTGGTTTCTGCTTGCCCTCTTTCCCCTTATTTATTTAGAATAAGTTATAAAATTGATTATGACACATTAGCACTCCATTACCCTCTTTATTTCCATAATTGATCTGTTCTTGGCTCCATAATGAATAGATTCTAAAAGTCCATTTTGGTAAGATCCAATCCTTGTATCGTAATCTAGTGGCAGTTATCAATTAATTGGGTGTTAAACTCAAAGAATTTATTGTTTTTGAACCTATTAGAATCCGGCCTGTTATGCTTTGTATTTGCCGTTTAATGTTCCCAGCACTATAAAAATATATGGAAAATCAGTTAACAAATGTTCAGTCTGGTAAATTCCATAACTGATGTAGTTTAAGTTTGTTATTTTCCTTCTTAATTTTATCTTCTCCTACACTTTTTCCCCTCGTGTTCCCTGTTCTCCATTTCTTTGCTATGCCTTACGTGAAGACTGCACAGGGTCCAACTTTTTTCAACACACATATATCACTCCACTCTAAACGTGGTTTTATTCTTTTGGTGGTCTCTCCTGTGCAACTAGATGCTCCTTGCTTTTTGGCAAAGGGAGCCTTTTTCTAGTAAGTGTTGTTTGTGGTTTACATTCTAGCTTGAACCTTGTTGGCAGATTTGTTTGTTCTGTGTTGGCTCTACATTAAAGTTTTCAAAGGCTGTTTACCATTTCCATTCCCCTAGACCTTATATTCTTAACATGCAATAAATATCATGTGCTATTTACTTTAAGAACATTCTCAAGTGAGAATGTTTTCGTGTCTTTTGAATGATGCGATAACCTATGTGGACCATTTTAAATAAAAATTTGGTGTTTTTTAGTATGGCTTTGTAAGTTATTTTTCTTCATCCATTCTTCATATTCTCTCACTTATATTGCAGAGGAAAGGGAGAAACCAGAATTGTTGGCTGAATCTCCTACCAGGAGGAAAAGAGTTGCTCAAGATTCTGGCAAAACAGAGCAGCAGGTATGATAGGTTGCTTCTTGAGAAGTAAATATATTCCTCTTAGCTGTGCTGGAACAAATGGATGCCTTACCTTTGTATATATCTTAATAGTCTGTTATATTAGATGTTGTTATAATTATCTATCAATGTTAGGTGAGCCAACTTGTTGCTCAACTCTTCCAAATGCGTGTCCGCATGAAGAACTTAATGGGTGTAATGGAAGGTGGATCTGTTCCTGCACTGAGCAATCTTGAGGATGCCCTTAAAGCTGAACAGAAGGTACATTATTTGCTTATATTTGCAATGACTCTCTGTTGCTTTCATCTAATTTTGATGCGGATGTAACAAGTATGCTTATATTTTCGCCCACTACCATATTCATTGTTGCTTTGTGATTTTCTTGGGGCTCTAAAAATGCCACATTTACGACTTTTGAGAAGTTTGCTCAATGAAACATTGAGTATTTGATCTCACATGGAGTGCATGTACGTTCCAACCTTCTGTTGTTTTAATGTGACATGATACTAGACAATGAACTGCTCTTTCTCTATCCTGGTTTTCATTCTGGACTTTGTTTGATAACAGAAATTATTAGAGTATGCTTACAATCAGCAGAATCTTTTGATCTGGGCATTATTTGACAACCTTTTAACATATATATTAACTTTGAGAAGTTAGAGACATGTTGCAGGACATGCTTCATTAACTGACATTACTCCCAAATAGAGATACAAGGCAAAAATGGAGTTCCATTTGTTCAGAAAAACTATGTGAATACATCTCATTTTTTCTGAATCACCTTGGTCCATTTTGATTCTATTTTAGAACTTTCGTGTAGCAAACCTTTTCAAATTCTATGTGTTCGTGTCTATGTTGTATTCTAAAAGTTCTCAAGTTTCTCACTTGTATCAGGCTCCTCCTGGTACTGCAAGGCGGAGGAGAAGATCAGAATCAAGGAGGCAGTTTGCAGACTCAGCAACATCAAGGCCAACTCCTCGTGGCTTTGGGTCTGGGAACTAGATATTAAATTGGTGGTCAATGCAAACAAGAGAGGGGGTTCACGGCAACTGAGCATAGGACCTTCCATTGTTGCTTCTGCTCAGGTACAAGGTAGAGTTTCCAAGGTCGTTGAGCAGTGAGATTTCACTAAATTCTAATCAAGAATGCCAAAGTAACAGTTATGTAACCAAACACAAAAGTGAGAGCCACATTTTTCTAAGTTCTGTAGATGCTTGGATGTATGTATGCTAGCAGATGACTCATGCATTCACTTGTGAGATTGGAAATGAATGAAGAACAGTATATACAATGATTAATCATATATCGTATATCGTTTTAAGTTAGACTCGTCCCACTCTGTTATCATTTTTGCTTGTTTGCATGTGATATGCATCTTCTCTTGATCGTAATTTTCATCTTAGCACGTAGCAAAGATAAAAGAAGAAAGAGGACAAGTTTTGAGACTTCTTTTATCGGTGGAATGTCCGTACGGCAATATATGGAAGATTTTCTAAAAAACCAAGCTTATTTTTTAGAGTAATTAACATTGTCACTCTTAACATTTGACAGAAGTAACAGTCTTCCTTCAACATTTAACGAGGTAATATAAAGACCATTAACATCGAAATACCGTTAGTCTATTAGTTAAACATATTATAAAAAGATAATTTTGTCCTCATTTATATTAGAGGATTTCTTTATTTATACAAAGGAGAAAAATTTTAAAAACATTAATTTTTATTCACAAACCATTTAAAAAAACTTTATTTACAAATGATTTTCTTTTTAATTTTTTATGTTTAAAAATATAATTTTTTTACAAAATAAAGATTAGAAAGAAACATTTAGACTACCATTTTTATTTATTTACAAACCATTTTCTTATTAATTTTTATGTTTAAAAAATCATTTTTTTACAAAACAATCTATATAAATTATTCTTTTATAAAAATTAAAGAAAATATGAATTTTTCGAGTCCCGATGATGTTTTTAAAATTCTCTTTTATAAAGAGAAATAAATAAATCAATAAATATTGTAATATAAATTAAGAAAAATTGTCTTTCCATAATATGTTTAATAGATGGATTAACGGTATTTAGAAATCGAGGGTCTTTATGTTAGTTCACCGAAGGTTGGGGGGAGAATTACTTTGCTCAAATGTTAGGGATGGTAATGAAAATTACTTCTACTTTTTACTATAAATGTTGCCTTATGACCGGTTATCTTAAAACTACGAGGATGTTCGCGGCAAGCAGGGGCAAACCCGTTGGGACCCAGGGGGGCCCAGGCCCCTCGTGAAAAATTAAACTCTCTTATACCTCCTTAAGTTCTACTAGTTTCAAATACCGTTTTATTGAAAAGTACCTAATTTAACTACACATTACTTTTTTTAATTTCTTTTTATTGCAGCCACCTGACCACTGACCTCTGCCACCTACCTTGTCTCCTACTACTCTTCTCCCTTGCGAATTGGTATAAGAGAAAAGACGAGGACAAATTTCTTCAAATGCCAAAGAGTTTATATTTTATTATATTTAATATTTTACTCTTTATTTTATACATAAAATTTTAATCAATTTTTTAATGTTTTTCTTATGTAGTTTTCATGTTCATTTGTTGTCAATATCTTGTTTTTATTTTGCAGACAACCATATACCTTTTTTATAACAAGTGTAATCGAATACAAGACTTATAACTGTTTATCATTCCTTTCAAGTAAATTACATCGTTATTTTAATTAATTTTTATTACTATATTCTATCAATAAAATTTATGTATATTTTGTTAATGCTTATTTATTTATTTTGATTTATTCTTTGCTATAAATATTGTAAAGATTGAACCACGCAATTGAATAGGAGATGAATATATAAATGATAGCTTGCTTACATGCATTTAGAAAGATATTTTTGATATAATAAGGTAGTTATGCAACATTTTCAAAGTATGAAAAATCGTACGAAACAATTATGACTTTGTATTTACTAAATTGTTAAACTATCATATTTTAATATTTAATATTTTGTTTTATTGTGCTAGAATTTATTTTAAGGGATAAGGTTCATATCTCCTATTTATATGTATTTTTTTAATTTTTAATAAATTTTTTCTTTTTTACTATTTATCAAAAAAATTATAAAAATTTAAAAATGCTAAGATGTCCTCCGTTTCACAAAATCTTGGGTCTGCCACAGGCGGCAGTGATATACCCTTTCATGATTATGTGGATGGGCAAGAAGGAGGGAATAACTTGTACAATTGTCATGGTGGGTTTTGTTCTTCTAAGATGTCCAATTCCCGCAAATTTTCCCGTAAAGTCCTGGAGACCCATAAAACAGTAACTACATTTCAAGAACTGGGGTGTTGACACATGGCAGAAAACTATACCCTGTTGATTAGTTGAAATTTGTGTCTTATTGGCCACTTCCTTTTTTTCTCTTCTTCACCAGCAAAGGAAAGTACTTTTATTATCTCGGAAAGGGAGAATTTTGTGTCGAGACAATGGCAAGTGAATCCGAAGAAGGTGCAATTTCTGAAGCTACCAGAGATAAATTTACGGCAGCTGATGCTAATGGAGCATTGAACCCTGGCCAAAACAAGGATGTTAAAGTTGATTCTGTACCCACCAAAATTTCTTCGTCACCGGATAAGGTAACTTTTGCCTCTCAAATTATCATATATTAAACTAACACAGTCCTGTAAATTAAAAAAATAAAAATAATAAAAATTCAAGACCCTTATCAAATACAAGACTTCAAAATAAATACCGGATCTTCACTAACATTTTTTCTTCCCGTGTTATTAAAGCAAGAGTTATGGTAGATTATAATCTATACATTTCAACTTTTAAGTACAATGGTTTCTTAACATGCATTAAATTCAAAATAATCAAACGGTAGCATGTTTAAGTCCTGAAGTGTAAATTAACAAATAAGAAATATGTTTGGCTCACGCCCTGGGAGAAGCACAAATTAGAGTATTACTTGACGTGATGATAGTATGAGAAAAGAATCTGAACCCGAATTTATGTTTAATTGTATTGTGTGCATTGCAGAAACAAGACGGAAAAATAGCAGAGAAGAACAAACGAAAGGGAAAAAAGGATTCAATGCAGGTGCTGAAAACAACAATTATAATGTCAGCTGTAGTTGTAGTTGTGGCAGAGGCAGCCTTTGCTCTATCAGAGAAATTGAGAGAGAAATGAATGAAATGAACCCATCTCCATTCTGCAATCAGATAGTAGTGACCATTGGCAGTTTTTGTTTTTGTTTTCTTTGAGCTTGCTGCTGCAATACCCTCATTTGCATTGACACTACTCCCAGTAAATTAGCTTCCTAGGAAGAATAATGTTTTAATAATGGAAGAAACCTTATATTTTATTCAACACAATATAAAAGTTACAAAATTTTTTTTCTCGATCTAGTATAGCATTACTTGCATGAGCATTACGTACATGATTAAAACCATATATATATATATATCTATATATCGGGCAAATTCCATTTAGGAGATTTCTAAATCAACTTACTATTAACATTTTAAGAAACACTTAACAAAGTTTGCTGAAATTATTTATATTTACTACGACTTTTAACATTTGAAAAGTCTATACAAACTGCAAGCCTGAAATTAATTAACTAGGTTAAATATATAATGATGCTAGGATTGTTGCCATCTCTTCCGAGAAATTCTCGATCAATCAAATCTTCCATCCGCCTCTTAATGGCTTTGATTTCAGGCTTGGAGGTCTTGCTTAACATCTCAACGCACTCTGAAACAAGCTGTTGGCGACCTAAAACTTTCCAGCTTTTCATTATTCTCACCAATGCAGCATCAATGTAATGCCGTCTGTCCTGATTCACATCTTCTGTAATCTTCTTCCTTTCATCAAGTGGCGGCAGAGGGATCTTGATCCTACTCATTCTATCTGTGAACTTGGCGTTGAATTCAAAAGTGTCGGTTTCACAAATAGTCTTTGTCTTGGGCTCCTTGTTAAGGATTTTATACATGGCGCATGACAGGCAGTGCAGAACTTTAACAACATCATCATGGCTCAAATTCAACTGGGTTTGGATTTTCGAGAAAGTCAAAGTATCTGGATCGTTGAAAAGCAGGAGAGCAGAAGCTTGATATGTTGAAACAATTAGTTCAATTGTCTTGTGCTCAAATTTACCATTGATATGGCAACTACCGAGTGAAAAAATCCATGTGAGTTTTCTTCTATTTGTCTTTGTTTGATAGAACTTGTTATAAGCTTCTACACCCTTTACCATCGCCAAATGAAGCTTGAGATCAGAGGACTTATAACTAGGCCAGCTACCCGTTGTGAGAGTTGTCATAATAAATCAAAACTGGGTTTTTCACTCAGATTACTTTCAAGCCAATCATGAAAGTTTCTGAGTTTCCCCTGCCAGCATTACATCAGTCAACATCCTCTCAGTCTTCGATGTAAAGCATGTACCATATTGATGCATCAGCTTGATCAGGAAATTTCTTTCCTGCTCCTCTTTGCCACTGTTGTCAAAAAGTAGTCTCCGGGCAAGCTTTTTCCCGTGGAATTCGATGAAGGGATCTCTATCATCGAGGAAAACAAGTACCTTAGCGACCTTCTCCAGTGTTTTGTCAACGGCTTCATCACTAAATCTCTCATTGCCACTACTATTAATCTTGATGACATTATCTCAGAATTATGGCCAACTGTTCCACAGTAGTCGGAGTTCCGGCAGTGGCTTTTTTACAAAATTCTTCAAAAGCATCTTTCAGGCAGGGATGGAGCCAGAAATTTCATTAAGAGGGGGCAATTTCAGAAAGTAGAATTTTTTACATAATCATATTTATGAACATTAATTTATTTTACCTAAGTGTTTGATCTTAATTGGTCACAAAAAAAGGGATTCTAAATATGGTTATTTGGACATGAAATTTGAAAACAAATATTCAATTATATCTAGATTTCATATTTGAAAAGAAATGATTATACAATTGTTTACACAACAATCATTACGAGATTGCACAAGACGTTTTAGTTTATGAGCTAACAGGGTTGAGGATAGTTTTTCTAGCTTAGCAACAACCATAATAAGATTATACAAGATATTTTAGCTTATGAGCTAACAGAGCTGATGACAGTCTTTCCAACTTAGCAATACTGGTTGAACTATTACTCTTTTAGTCATGCACTTATCACCTCTCTTTTTGCCAAACATACATATACGTAATATATATCTAGATACTTTTGCATAAATTCACTCCAAACTTATAATTGTGAAATTATTGATTGTTATAAGTAAAAATGATTACCTTCTTAACTCTATTGATCTCACAATCATCACATTAATAATGAAGGAGGAGTTAGTCCCAAATTTATAGTAAAAACTTAACTCAAAAATTTAAATTATAATATATATATATGGAGAGAGAGAGAGAGAGGAAAAGATTTTTTTTTTATATTTTTTTGTAACCTTATTTTTTTGTATATAATTTCTTACATATATTATGAATTATTAGTTCATAATTAGAACAATACACACCTATATATGTTTACACATACTCTTATAAATGATTAGGGGATGTAATTCTACAACAAGAAGAAAGAAAAGAGTTGTCAAAATTTGTATTTTAGTCAATAATATTCAACCATAAAAGAATTATTGAACATAGTTATTTGGACTTTAGATTTAAAAATAAAGGATTATCGGAGGAAGTTTTTTCTTTTAATTTTGTAAGAGTTAAGTTATAGACTTTAATTAGTTTAAAGAATTATTTAATTGGTTAAAGATCAAAACATAATGATGGGTTTTGTTTAACATATATTAGACTTTAATAGGCTCAAAGAAGTAAATATAACTTTACGAGATTATAAACAATAAGGGCACTACAGTTATTTTATAAAATATATATGAAAAATTTAAGAATTTTGAAAAGTTGAGAAAGGGCAACTGCCCCTCCTGGGCCTTAATTGGCTCCATCCTTGCTTTCAGGGCCTTGTAAAAGACAATGTGCACTGAGAAACAAGTCCTAATACATTCCATGTACTGTCATGCAACTCTAGAATTAATTTCCAAAATCAGGTCTGCTCCTTATTATGTGTTGCTTCTTCAAGGTGTTGAACCAAAACTTTGCCCTGATGGTGAAATGTTATTTGAAGATTTTAGCCATTGGTTCCAACCCCCGTGGAATCTCACAGCGCAGCTTGAGCATCCTGGAAAGATCCTCAAGTCTTTCCTCTCTAACCAAAGCGAGACAACCAGATTTCTCATTGTCCAAAAGTTGATTCTTGAACACCACCAAAAGTCGATTTTTCACTCTCTCGATCAACTTTGTTTCACTGCCTACATGAAAGTAATGAGCCACCCTTTCCTTCTCTCTCTCCAAGCACTTCTCAGCTTTTCTCACATAATTTGGCGCAAAATCCGTCTCAATGCTTTTTGAGAATAATATGCACCCGTATCATCAATCATCCATTCTTCAAAATTTTTCTTGTAACATACAAAAAATATCCATAGCCTTCTTCACAGGGATCTATCGATCTCTTCCCCTTCACGTTCTGTTGGGTCCATGATTGGTCATGACATTTGTCCTTGCTGTGTTGGCAATTTTGGAGAAAAACAAGAAAGTTGAAGTTCTCCTATTCAATTGCTTCCCGTTTAAAAAGAAACTTATTTTCAAAATATTTGATATTTCCAGAATCTTGTATTACATTTGGAAAGCTTTTGATTCAACCATACTTTGGGAAAGTTCTTTATGTTGATACATTATTGAATATTCTAATATGATGCTATTTTCCAAGCATTCGAGATTTGGAGAATTGCATGCAGTTTTGGGAAGCATTCAAGGGATTTAGGAAAGATCTTATGAAGTTCTTTTGCAACAAGGAAAGCAACCAACATATATAGAAGATGTCAAAGCTTATGTGATCACGCTGCTTAAGCATGTAGAGAGAAAATCATTAGTGTGTATGTCAAGCATGTGTTAGTTGAAGCTACAAAGCTTTTATGGTTTGTGAGATTGTGTGAAGATTAATGGACTCGAATCTTTAATGTCTGTTCCGTGTATGTCTAGACTTGGTATCGGGTATTATGTCATTCTTAACTATGCGTAGTTAAGCTAGTTGTGACTGATAACGTGCATATGGCTTTGTTGGAGTTTTATCTTTTTTAATTTGTGCCGTTATTAATGCTTAAGTGTGTTTGAGTTATTCACATGGAAGAGTTGTATAATAGTCAAGTGGCACTTGTACTGTTGGTTAGTGAAGGGAAGCATGGTTAGGAAGTTGGTTTACTAAGGTTGGAGTTCTTGGAGGAAGCGTAAGGTTACAAAAAAAAAAAAAGGAAAGTAAGAGAGAAAGGGTTTCTACTATTGTAAATCTAAGTAGTTTGTAATCTATAACAACTTAGTGAATTGCAGCTTGGCTGCCCGTGGATGTAGGTTTGTGATAAGTGTCTATTTATATATCATTTTCATATCAATTCGTCCATGTTTCTTTGCTATATTCCTTGGTATTTTTATGTTTTTGTGTGGTTTTGATGTTTGTAGGAGTTTTGGAGCAACTTGCACAAAAATGGAGTAAACCCCTTCATTTTCACCTCTGCTAGTCAACCATCTTCTCGGATTTAATTGTATTGATATACAATGAACCCGATGACATATCATATACCTTTGAAAAGCTCTCGAAGTCTACTTTTTGGAGAAATTTACGGTTTATGAATCCATTCAGTGTACCGAAAGTTGTAATCAAAACAGTGTGAGAAGTGTAGAAATTAATTCCACACATCACTGTAGCATGTATAATACGGGACACTGTAGCACGTTACTGTAGCAGAGTATTTAAACACATTTTAGGGTTTTATTTCATAACTTGAAGAGGGGAGAACGTGGTAGAGGCTGCTGCTCTGGAATTCTTTCACCTCTTGGAGTTCTTGAAGGAGAAAGGAAGCTTGGAAAGAGGAAGAACTACAATCCAAAGAGAAATAAATCAAATTTGCTAAGTTTTTCCCTTCCCTTTCATTTTCTGGAATGTCTCCATGGTGTATTGTATTTACCACGTTCTTAAACATGTGTAACTGAATCTGAATTGGTTGAGGGTGATTTCAAAGCCCCTGATATGGTTTTTGTAAGTTGATTGTGCAAGAGTTGTTATCCAATTCTCTAATTGAAGTTGCTTGTATTTTCCCATGTCTAATGCTTATGATTGCTTGCTGGATTGTATTTGGGTGGCCAACTGAATATAATCTTGATATTGTCTATTGCTAGACTAGAAATCTTGATCCGTAATTGTCTTGAATTTCTAATCATTAGTAGCAAAATTGTGATCAGAGATTGCAATTTGAGAATTCAACCTAAGTTAAATAATCCGAGCTTGTGTGTTTATTGCTTAGATCAACCTATCTTTCTTTTTGTAATGCATCCATTGAATTAAATTTAGAGAGCTTGTTCTAGGTTGTTTAATGGATAGAGATTAAATAAAGAGCCTGTTTTATTTAACAACAAAGTAAGGAAAGATTGGGATAACAGAGCTTGTTGTTATCTACGGTTGAAATTTCAATGGTGTAATTGGATGACAATTCTGTGATTAATTCGCAAATCCATATCTTGTGGTAGAGAATAATCCCTTAACCAGATTTCTTTTATTGTGTATCTCTCAATTGATTTAACTTTGCATTGTAGTATTCTTCATTTGCTTTCGAATTGAGTTTAGTTAATCAATCAACAAAACCCCCCCATTTATTCTGGTTTCGCTTTCGAATAACAAATTCAATTAGAATCAATCCTCGTGGGACCGATATCTTACTCATCCCTTTATTACTTGTGCGACTAGTATACTTGCTAGTTTCGAACGCATCAAGTTTTTGGCGCCGTTGCCGGGGAATGATTTTCTAATCAATTTGTTATTCTGTTTTTAGTACTGATTCTTGATTGTTATTTCCTGATTGTTTGTGTTTAAGCTTTTATGTCTGAGGGAGAAGCGGATCAACGACTTAAGAGAATTAAGGAGTTTCTTCAATCCTCGAATTTAAGGCTAAATCGGTCAATTTCAACTCCACCTCCAGAATTTGACCTTGCACGACATACTTCCCTCCCATCTTCTTGTAGTTCATTCAAATCAGAATCAGAAGCAATGGCGATGGAAAACGATCAGACTCTTAAGGAGTTAGCGGCTCCAATTATTGATCCACAACCGCTATGCATAAGCACCAATTTTGAGATAGATTTTGAACTTAAATCTGGACTGATTCATCTCTTGCCTACATTTCATGTTTTTGCAGGAGAGGATCCGAACAAACACCTCAAAGAATTTCATGTGGTATGCTTCAGAGTATGAAGCCAACTGGCGTGTCTGAGGATCAACTAAAATTGAAGCTTTTTCCATTCTCATTAGCAGATTCGGCGAAAGATGGCTATAACTATCTACAATCGGGTACCATACCACGTGGAATGAGATAATAAACTCTTTTTTAGAGAAATACTTTCCAGCCTCGAAAGTTACAAATATTAGAACAGATATTAGTGGCATTCGACAACACAATGGAGAATCACTTCATGAATATGGGGAGAGATTTAAGAGGTTATGTGCTAGCTGTCCAAACCACCAAATTGGTGATGGACTCCTAATTCAATATTTCTATGAGGGTCTCCTACCCATGGAAAGGAGTATCATTGATGCTGCTAGTGGTTGAGCACTAGTTAATAAAACACCGAACATGGCAAGACGTTTGATTAGTGACATGGCAGCGAACTCCCAACAATTCAGCAGCCACTTTGAGCCACAACTACCAAAGAGAGTAAATGAGGTAAGTACTTCAAACATTGAACATCAACTTTCTGAGCTTACCTCTCTTGTAAAAAATGTTGTAGGACATTGCATCATCTTATGTATGTGAGTAATAGTCGACCACGGAGCCTCCCAACCGACATGTGTCCACTTTTGCAAGAAGGAGATACGGAACAAGCCAATGCCATGGGTGGATTTCTAGGACAACCAAGCCAAAGTTACAGTAATCATCAACCAATCACTCCAAATGCCATAACAAATCAGCCACCAGGTTTCAATCAATCAAGAGTGCAGCAATCATTTCAAATGGAACCACAACCAGCACCACAACTAGCTCCACAAAACTCAGTTATGGATCTCCAGGACATTGTTAAAGTACTTGCTACTAACACAATGCAATTTCAGGAGGAAACTAGGGCAAGTATCCAAAACCTAGAAAATCAAATGGGACAATTGGCTACTAACATGAGCAAATTCGAGAGCAAGAGCTTAGAAAAATTTCCTTCTCAGACAATGATCAATCCAAGAGAGAATGCTAGTGCAATCACTTTGAGAAGTGGAAAGCAATTACAAGTTCCACAAAAAAGGTCACAACTAATGAAGGGGATGACACTACTTCCACCATGAACAAAACATCATCTTCTAATAGACCTTAAAACTCATAATTCCTTCATATGTTGACTCCTCCACCTTTTCCTAGCCAGATTTGCAAATCAAGAAGGGAGGAACAAGAACAGGAAATCCCTGAACTTTTCGCAAGATCAGGTAAAATATACCACTTCTGGATTGCTATTAGCCAGTACCCTCGTTATTGCAAATTTCTCAAAGAGTTATGCACCAACAAGAGGAAGTTGAAAGGAAATGAGAAGGTAAGTGTGGGGGAAAATGTTTTCAGCTGTATTGCAAAGAAAAATTCCTCCGAAATGCAAAGATCCAGGTACGTTCACCATTCCATGCACCATTGGTAATACCAAGTTTGAAAAAGCTATGTTAGATTTAAGAGCATCTATTAATGTCATGCCATATTCTATTTATGCTTCTTTAAATCTTGGACCTTTTGCGAAAACTGGTATACCATTCAACTTGCTGATCATTTTAATGCATATCCCAAAAGAGTTGTGGAAGATGTGCTTGTGCAGGTGAATCAATTGGTTTTCCCAGCAGACTTCTATGTCCTTAAAATAAAGGATGAGCATCTCCTAATCCAACACC